>NEWO01000003.1:7339624-7358657 GCA_003013225.1 Phalaenopsis aphrodite
TATATATATATATATATATATATATATATATATATATATATATATATATATATATATATATATATATATATATATATATATATATATATGACTAATTAAGATTTGCAACTAAGGATAATATGATCCAGACTCTACTGATACCTACATTTCACAAAAATAAATAAAAACTACAGGGGCAGCAGTGAAAAGAGGCGGATACACAGACACCTCTCATTTTTATTGTACACCATTTAGTGTGCATTAATAAGCAGGTTATACCGCCCCACCCCTTCATGATTAAAAAAAGCAGCCTAAACTATCCAACCCCTCTCCCATTCGGCTCATTCTCGTTCTCTCTCTCTCTCTCTCTCTCTCTCTCCCTCTCTCATATCCCTCTCTCGCCCTCTCCCCTTTTTTATTGAACGGATGGTCGCACCTCACCGAATCGACATGAAATCACCGCCAGCTCCCTTTAACGCACAAAGCACCCAGTTCACCGATTGACCATTGACAATGCCTTGTCGACAAACCTCTCACCGTTGGCACACTGCTAGGACATCATTACATAGGACTTGTTCAACCTACCATCGCTTCACCACCGTACCTCTCGCCGAGGGCAAACCACTGGATCAACCACCAACCACATACCACCGGGAAGCTAGTTGGTGTGGCTTGCTACACCACAAGTGGTACAGTCTATTGGTGATATGAACCAAATGCTACAAAGCACTGGTGAATCACACAAGTAATACATGTCGTCCAAGTAATATTCGAAATAGAGTCAGTGTATCGATCCCATAAAGAAAGAGCGAAGTCTCACTAAAAAAAATTTCTAGCCCACTTATTTCAAGTCTAACCTGAAAGTTTGATTTTTGGTAATTTTTGAAAGTCTCTAATGTAATTTTTGTAAAGAAGAAAATCTTTATTTAAATGTGAGGGTAAATCTAGTAAGTGAACGTATCTCCTCTAACTTGGATCCTAAACTTAGGGTTGATAAAGTGAAAAAATTGATGGTGACTATCAAGAACAAATTTCTTACTTAGCCACTCATGGTTGCAAAAAAAAAAAAGGACAATTAACCAATTTAGTTCCCCAAATTCGATGAAATCCCCAAGTTGGAGTATTTATTTGTAAGATAGCACTCAACAAATAGTAATATTCTTATTCTTCTAGTTCATTAATGTTATCTGAATTGTTCTAATAAGGATTCTCCCAAAATTCAATGTTTACAAAAATTTTTAATAATTCAATTGATCACATTGAATGTAAATGATGATTGAAATGATTAAATATCACCACAAGATTGTTTCATACAAGTCACATAAGAAACTACAGAACCCAAGGATTTTATTCACCAAATGAGTGGAAAAAAAAGAAGATTAGTGATAATTCATGCTATGAAACAATAAGATAAATATTTTATTAATCAAATCAAGTAAAGTAAACATTTAGTTTAGAAGAAAACTAGTAAACAAACTACATCCTGATGTTGTGAATTTGTGCACTCTACTTCTCCACTGACGATCACCAAGTCTCTTCGATAATCCTCTTGCATAGTCGCTCTCAAGTCCCTCACAAATTCTATGACTTTCCCTTAAAGAATGTCGCTTTCACTCACACGTAGGTGAAAGCTCAAAGAAGATAAACATGTAATTTTACTCTCAAAATTATAGAGGACCCCTTTCTTTAAACGAATTCCCTTTTAGTACCCCCAATGAGATGCCATGCAGCAACAAGCACCATAGCTCCCCATGGTTTGTCGGTGCCAGAGTTCTCCTCGGAGTGTTGATGTCACTCGTCGCGTGCCACCAATCTTCATTTTGTTGATTGCATGATGTTGTCATTGTTGTTGAGGAGTCATTTGTTTGTTTTACGTTATTTTTCCCTTTTGTCTGAATGTTTCTCCATCTCAAATCAAGTTGATGAACTAAGAGATGAAAAATCGGAGGCATGGGGTAGGAAATAACGAGGACAAACAAAAGAAGTGTACTGGAAGCTCTCATAAGGTGAATTTTCACATTGATTGCTCTAAAACATAAATCCAAAGTGATATCAACTCGATATGCTTTAAAGACATAACTGCGAAGGAGACCTTATGAAAGCTAACTACAAGAGAATTCAAGTTAGTATACCTGTTCTTGAGTTTGCATCCTCCTATAAGAACAAATCCCTATAGTTAATTATATCTTAAATAGTCAAGACTACTTAAGAAATCTACCAATTGAGGATATAATTTGTTCTAAAAAAATTCAAGTGTTGTTGTCAAGGAAAGGAAAGCTAAAGTTCTATTCTAAAGGTGGCATATTCCTAAGGATTTCGAACTATCCTAGGATTTTGATCTATCGTTAATGATGTAGTTGAAATTCATCCTTTTGCTCTAGGTTTTAATTGTCCGTCCCTTCAAAACAGAGTTAACACACTCTAATAACATGCAAAGTAAAACTTGGGCCACGTCTATCTATTATCTCCAGTAGCCTTACAAAATAAGTCAGTGGAAAAATATGTTTTGTTTTTTAATTTAGTTTGTTGATTAATTTTTTTTATTATTATTTTATGACAACTCGAGCAAGATGTCAATGGCTTCATCATCCCGGGGGCATCAGACACCCTACTTAGTCTGAGAGGTGGTCAAACCTACTTCAACCTGAAGATTCTTGTCAGCAACCACAAATTACATCATCCAAGAGATCTTCTTAGATTTGGGTATATGACTTTCAAGTTGCATTTGGTGATCTTTGTTCATTAATGTTTCATTTAAGTTTTAATGTCTTCTTTTAGATTTTAGGGATTGAAAATTTTAGATTTCTTAAGACTTATTAGCCGATTAATTATTTTTTTTTTATTTTTTTTATTTTTATTTTTTGGAATGACCTAGTCAATATCCCATGGTTCCGTCGTCTCGAGTTCATTGGGGGCTGCAGTTTGATTAATAATAAGTGACTAGAAGATATTTTGTTAGTAGCCTTGGGTTGTCTCCTCTAAAATATCTTTTCAAACCAAGTTGAATTTTTTTTTTTGTTTAAGTTTGAGTTTTAATGTCTTTTAGGGTGAATTTTATGTCATTTCATGAAGGTTGGTTTGGTACTTTAGCCCAAATTATGTCTAACTAAGGCTAACTGTGCTTTTGTTCTCATATGAGAAGTCAAACCCTATTTAATCTTAAGTCTGCTAGATTTAGGTTTATTTTAGATTAGTTCAAGTTGGGTTGAACTAACCTAAAGTGAGTCTCCGGGTAATCCAAGTTAAGCTAATTATCCCTCAGAGTGAGCCTCTGAGTAATCAGAGTTAGGCTGATTGTCCCTCAAATCATTTTTAAACTAAATTAAATCTACCAAAGTTTAAAAGATTCGACTCAGGTTAACGTAGTTTGATTGGGGTCAAATTAGTCTTATTTGGTTTAGATTAACTTAAGGTAAGCCAAGTTAAACCAAGTCGGATTAACTTAAAAGTAAACCAGGTCGAGCTGGACTAGTCCGAGTTAATCTACTCTGGTTGAATCAAGTTTAAGTTAAATTAGACTTTGGTGAAGTTTAGATTAATTTAAACTTGAGTTGTCTATTTTAAGTTCATGTTGGATTAGATATAGAATAATCCTTTTATTAAACTAGGGAATTCAAACTTGAAGTTGAGTCTCAAGCTGGGTTAATTGGAGTTTAATCTGATTGTCAGAAGAACAACAAGTTGTCTTTAGGCTTACTTAAGTTAGGTCAGGTTAACCCAAAGATTGGGTTGGCCCAATGTAGGTTGGATCAGTCCAATGGTTTAGTTAGATTGGGTTAACCCAAGTTAGGTTGGGTTGATTTAGTGATTTAGTTGAATTAGGTTAACCCGAGTTAGGTCGGGTTGATTCGGTGGTTCAGTTGAATTTGGCTAACCAAGTTAGACCGAGTTGACCTAGTGGTTTAGTTGAATTGGGTTTACCTTAGTTAGGTTGGGTTGACCCTGTGATTTAGTTGAATTGGGTTAACTTGAGTTGGTTCAAGTTGACCCAGTGGTTCAAGTTAACCCAGTGTTAACCCGAGTTAGGTCGAGTTGACCCAATGGTTTAGTTGAATTGGGATAACCTGAGTTAGATCATGTTGACCTAGTGGATTAGTTGAATTGGGTTAACTCGAGTTAGGTTAGGTTGGCCTAGTGGTTTCAATTGAATTAGGTTAACCAGAGTTAGGACGGGTTGACTAAATGGTTCAGTTGACTTGGGCTAACCCGTGTTAGGTCGGGTTAACCAATGTTTCAGTTGAATTGGGTTAACCGGAGTTAGGTCAGTTTAACTTAGTGGTTCAAACTTTAGAATAGGCCCAGATTAGACTAGACCTAGGAGAGTTCAATTAGTTGAACTAGGTATATGATAGACCAAGGTTAGGTATAGGTTAGACCTAACGTGATTCAATTTGAACTAAGTCTAGGTTAGATTAGACTTAGGTTAGGTCTAGGTTAAGTTAGACCTAAGAAGAGGTTCAGTTGGAACTAAGTCTAAATTAGGTTATACTTAGTTTAGATTTAGGTAGGGTTAGAACTAAGAATAGGCTCAATTTGAACCAAGTCTAAGTTGTGATAGACTTGGGTTAGGTCTACGTTGGGCTAGATCTAATGATATGTTCAACTTGAACTAAGGCTCTATTTGGGGCAGCTGCAGCTTCTCAGCTTTTCACCTGCAGCTGCACTGCCCCAAGAAGTTGCTCAAAGGAAGCAGTTGCAGGGAAGTTGTCTGTCTGTTTGGTGTAGTTGCGTCAAACCAGCTGTCGGACAGCTGTTTATAGAAAAAAAACCATACTGTCCCCTGTTGGATAAAACTATTGAAAAGAAGAGTATAACAATCATATTTTTGGAACTTCAGTAAGCCCCTAAAGTGCTAGCAACTTCAGTTTTGGAATAAAAACACAAAAATCAAAAGATCTATTTGCTATTCACACATGATATAATCCTCATTACTAACCCCTACTTCACTTCCGATTGTTAAAACAAATAAATGTATGTTGAGAAAACCATACAATAGTGAAAAATCACAAATTGTAAGTGATAGATAAATCAATATTAATTTATAACATTCAGGCAAATGAAGGACTCTCACAAATTAGATGATATTAATGAAAAATTTTCTTATACCTTCAGCAAACAGGCAGAGATGACAACAGAGAATGGTGAGGCAGGCGACAGTTGCTTCGACAATAAATAATGGCCCGGTGGGCTGCTTGGCGACGGAGAATAACAATCCTGCGACGCTCTTGCTAGGTGCAAAGACCAGATCAGAGGCAGAGGGCTAGGTCGGTTGCTGCAGCTTCAGCGAGGGAGAAGGCTAGGAAAGCTCTGCTCTCAACTGCGAGGAAAAGAGTTTTGGTGCGCACGACTAGGGCTTCCATCCTTCGAGGGTATGCGAGAGGGGGCAAAGCGAGAATACTTACTTCTTGAAAGTGGGCAACTGGGTATAACCTGCGACCCAGCTTTCAGTTGAATTCTTCGACGCCAGGCCACCACCGCCGCGCTGAAAGTTAAAAAAAAATTCGCAAACACTGATTGTGACACAACAAAAAAGTCACGTCAAACGCAGCCTAAGTTTAAGTTAGGTTACATTTAGTTTAGGTCTAGATTAGGCTAGACCTAAGGATAGGCTCAACTTAACTATATAACTTAAGTATAGAGTTAATGTGGTTTAAACCTATGGTTGAAGTTAGGTCCAATTTGCATTGAACCTAGGGAGAAAGGCTTAATTTTAATATTGGTTAAACCTAAAGTTGAGGCCAGATCCAATTTGGATTGGACCCGGAGTTTGAGTTTAAGTCTAATGTTAATTAGACCAAAGGTTTATGTTAGGACCAATTTGGTTAGACCTGTGGTTAAGGTTAGGCATAAGATGACTTAAACCTAAAGGGTTGGTTAGGTCCAGTTTGGGTTGGACCTAGAATCAGAGTTTAGGTCTAATGTTGGTTAGGCCCGAGGATAGGTTCAATTTGAACTAAGTCTGATTTGTGTTAGAGCTAGTAGGTTTCAAAACTAAGTTAAGTTTAAGGTGGGTTGGACTTCGAGATAAAATAGGTCTAACTTAGGCTAGACCAAGAGGGTTTTAGGTCAGGCATGAGTTGAGCTAAATTTGACAAGGATTCAGACTTGTCATCAATTGGATGGGGTCTAATTGTAGGTTCACTTAGGTCAATATTGAATCAGACCCAACTCAATCTGATACTCAAATTGAGCTAACCCTAAGTCATTCAGGGTATGTCATTGTTAAGGGGCTAACCATGTTGTCAAGCACTTAAGACTCTATTAGGTTAAGCTCCTTAGCTTGGATTAAGGATTTGAATTTAATTTGAGGAACAATTTGGGCTAAATGTAATTTTTTATTTTTAAAGTTTTACCTTTACCCTCATAATTTTTATTTTATGGTTTTAACAGATGAGAATTATCATTTTAAGGTTTAATTTCATTTTCTAGTATATTTATGGTGTTAGAGGCTTTCCTGACCCAAACAGGAAGTAAGTCTTTTGTTAAGAATGTTTTCATCTTCGTAGTTTGACACCTCTTTACTCTTTTCTCTTTTTTTCAATGGCATCTTCTCCACTTATTTGGTGAGTATAAGTTCCACCTCTGTGAGCTCTACCTTTGTTGGTCATAGGACTTAGAGGCTCCTTCTTTTGACCTTAAGGCTACCTAGGTTGCCTTGGACAATGAAATTCACAGATTACTGACAAGAAGTATCTAGTTGTGTTGGGATGACTACCTTCACAACTAGGTTGACTTAACTCCTTAATAGCTTATGATGATAAATCCATGATATCCTGACTCATTTATCTCTATCAGATTAGGATTTCTCCACCTCTCTTTATGTTGAGCCCCTTTGAGCCCACTCATCCTTTGGTGACATCGTTGATGTCGTCTCATAGACCCCGATTGTGGATAGGTCACTGCACATTTAGTATACAATGACTCACTCTCTTCCCTTATAGCTCGTTTAGGCTCTAGAAGGACAGTGTGGACCTATGAGTCGACTTAGTTATTTTGTAGGCCCATATGTTGATGAGTCGTTACCCATTTGGGATGTGAGAGATTCACTCTCTGCCATGTGGCTTAACGAGAGCTTTGAAAACATCGAGATGCTCTAGTGAGATAATCATTCTTTTTTATGGCCTATTTATCGGTCATGATAATCTAAGCAGAACTCCTTTTATCAAGAGTACTCTTGGGTATCCCCCAAGATGTAATTAACCAAAGGGTTACGTTTTTTTTAGAGTGCTCTTGATCTCAGGACAATGATATTTTTTTTTTAGTTCTTTGGTATGGGTGGTTTATGTAGGAATTTTTGTCGTAGATACCGTGTTTTGAGGTATCTCGATCCGATCTTGTTCGGATGTATACTCTCGACCTATCACGTGATGATTACCTGCACATAAGCCGCCCATGTTTCTTTTTAAAATTTATTTGTCTATTTTTATTGTATTTCCCATCTTTTCTGATTCCTCTCCTCTTCAAATTATTTTATATAATCCGAGAAGGAGATTTATTTGGAAAGAGAATCACACGTCAACATACATATGGACAAACTAACGACTCTGAGTATTTAAAAAGAACAAAAAATAAGAGATTTAATACTTTGTTTGTTAAAGAAGGCTTCCTACAGTAAGGAACAAACATGGGGCTTATCATTTTTTCATAAAAAAATTTAAAAAGAGTACTTTAAAATTTGTTTGCAGTTGAGGTATGATAATAGTGTTTCCCATCGTTAAGATACACAAAAAACAAAAGATAACCTTTCACCTTTTAATTTTCTGCACATCACTTTCTTAAATACCTTATCTAAGGAATAGGTGAAACATTCTTACAAATTATGCATGATAATTCTTTCTTTCGACTAAATGGATTTCTAGTAATTTAGATAGAATATCCTAATTTATTTTGATAATTTAGATGTTATGGAACTTACATATACATGTTAATAAAATATCACATTGATTATGATATTGATAATGTTATGACATTTAAGGAGATATTAATGCATTTTAAGGTCATATTATTTAATACATACTACATAGTTGTCAGACAATATAATATTTTAGGAAAAAAGAGACAGTACTTTAAACATAGAAAAGTAGCTTTAGGAATTAAAAGTATATTCTATGGGAGAAATGAAGTAACATTTGAAGTAATGCTTTATACAACATACTTTTCTAGAAGTCTCTTTGCTATGTTCAATGGGGCCGGCTTGTAGTTAACACAGACTGAGGAAACACACGCATTAAAATTTTGATTATTAGGTTAAAGCCCATAATATTTAATATTTTGGTGAACTCAATTATCACTCAAGCTGAAAATATTTATTTACCTTCTCATCTAAATTGATCAATAAATATATGAAATCATTAGTTTTTTTATTCTTAGATTGAAGGTTAACTAATTAAGCAAATTAGTGAACTCAATCGACAGCCAGGTCAAAAGATGTAGTGATATATTAAGGAATTATTATTTATATTAAGTGGCTAGCATTAAAAGCTATGGACCATGATAGATTGATATAATATTAATATATGTAGTATCGGATTTATGTCGGGTCTAATATGCACTTTGCATGTTTTATTTGCTTGTGGGGCATATTGCTTGCATGCCTAATCATAACAATAAATATTAAATTATGTTGATGAATATATTATTATCGTTGGTTAAGGCATCCATGTTGAAGACATGCATTCCTTACTAACAATATTGTCTTTTTGTGAATGTCAAGATTTGGCATTGATATTTATGATAGGAATTATCCAAGGTGATGATAGAAGGAGTTACACTAGTATTGATAACGGATGTCGCCCTTGGTGGAGAGACTAAACATGGACTTTGATTCCCACGAGACACGTTGTCCTTGATGGAAACACCATCAACGTTAAACTTGATAGCAATATCAAGCACCTTGGTCGAGGCGAGAGGCATTTATCTTAGTTATGATGTTGGTTATTATTGATGTTACCATTCATATGATAGGCCTTGGTGGAAATGATGAAAATCATTTTTAGCAGCAACAATGACTAACAACATTGGTGTTGCCAATATAAATTAAGGTTTGCGTCATTAAAAAACATTGATATTGATGATAATTTTGGGGATATATCTTATTGGTGATCATAGACATCTATTATTGGTAGGTTGATTTCTAGATTCTCTCTTTTGGAAATTTTCCAAGCGCATTAAGACCTCCCAAATATATTAATGTAGGCACTATTTGTGGATGTTGACCTCATTTTTTTTTTTATTTTAGTTTGGTGATGATAGACACGTATTATTGGTAGGCCGATTTCTAGATTCTCTCTTTTGGAAATTTTCCAAGCGCATTAAGATCTTCCAAATATATTAATGTAGGCCCTATTTGTGGAATAATTGAGGGAGATGTTCTGGATATGATGACTAGAAATCATCATATTTCATTAATGCCATTATTTATTCGCTTAATCATATAGTAGTTTTTAAGCGTTTAACAGTTGTGAGATATCAATTGCCTTAAAGTGTCAAAATATCTTGGATCTTTAGATTCATTTGGCTAATATGCATGTTTTGAAATTTAAATAACCTCAAATTTGCCGTATTCGAAGAAGAGAAGGAAGAATAGAAGGCTTGGAGCAAAAAGAGTTCAATCCAGGTTGTACTTATCTTTATCATTGTAGGTTTGAGTTTCTATCAATGAAATATCAATGAAATCCTATATGTTTTCATTAAGAATTCTCAGGAACTGAGAATTTTTGCTTCTCTGATTTTTAGTGTGAAGATTCATATTCTTTCATTGAATTTTTTTTAAACTATTTGATGTCTGTAAGTACATTTACTTTTCAAGTTACATTTACTTTCTTATGACCATTAGCCAAGTATTACCTTGGACTATTAACCAAAGACTAGAAGAAAAAACTAGTAGCACTCAATCTCTTGGTGGACTAGAAATATTTCTATTAGGATATTGCAATCACATATGGGAATTTGGATTCTTGAAAGACTTTGTAGGGTTAAGGGGTCTTAACTGTATTTTTAGGCTCCAACATTTCTCATATATATGAAAAGAATAAGAAGTAACTGTGTTTAATTTTCAACATTGAGCAGAAAAAATTTTTTTTTGGAAGAATATAGATAATTCACATGATCCATTTTAGAGAAGCATTTTTCACAATTTTAGCCAAACCAAAACATTTACTTGCCACTTTTAATTTATAGGACTTTTAGAAAACATTGAACTATTTTAAACTATACATAGAATTAATAAACTAGTAATTAAATTGTTTGAAAATAAACTTTCCTCTTATGGGATCGATATATACACTTATAATTTGTATACTACTATACTTATTTGATATCAAGTATATTACTGCACGTACATATCAGTGGGTCTAGCCAATGAATCAAAAATGTATTTTATTTCTAGTAAGAAAAAAGTAATATTGCATATTGGCCTACCGAGGATCCCAAAAAGTTTGGATGATCAAAATTTTTAGGTGAAGCTGATCAAGACAAGGTCATGATAGTCCCCAGGTGGTTGGGAAGTGTGCTTTTATAGTTATATTTGGATTAATTTTGAACCACAAATCATTAAGAAGCCCCATTTTGTTGTATGTAAGAGTAAAAATCACTCTTTTAGATTTGCTTTTCGACGAGTTAATTAAAATCATATGATACTTAGGATATTACTTCATTGAGGCATCCCAAGATGGCTACTAAAGAAGTTGTTGAGCAGCTTTTAAGTACTCCTATGATTTCATTAATAGATGCCCAAACGTGTTGAAGAAATTGTTAAGGTGACTGTTGAATGAAAGAGAAAGCTCAAAATTCAATTCTATATGAGTATTCATTGGATGACAAGAACTCCATGCCAAAATTATTAATGACATTAAATTAGGCAGCTTGTTTGACCAAATAAATTATATTGTTGATGAGTGAAGTATGATCTTGGAAGTTTTCTTTGAATTTTTTTCAAAAAAAATGTGAGATTGATTGAGCCAAATTCAAGGAAGAACTCTCTTTGGTCAATGGTTCAAATGGGAAGAAAATAAGAGTTGGAAAATAAATTCAATTCCTTGGAAAGTCTGTTTGACATCACTTTTGATTCGGTTATTAATGCTCTCTCTTATAAAATTCTTATATTTAAAAGATGAATCTAATTTAATCCTCAAAATCTTGAAGCCATCGAAGTTAAAGCAATTTCAAGCAATATGCAAATAATTTTTTTTTTTCAATAGCTTATTAAAAGTGGGAGATATGTAATAGGTCCTACTTATTTCCATTGAAAAAGTAAGAATTTTTATTTATGCAAAAATTTCAACATAATATTTTTTTATATTTAAATACAAAATTAATGATGATAAATGATTGAAATTGAAAATTTTATTTAAATTATAAATTGAAAAAAAAAAACTGTGATTTGAATTTTCTCGACATAGCCTTTTGTTTATGGCTCCTAAAAATCAGTGTCCTTCCAAAATCTTTGCAGTTTCAGTTGCATCTTCGCTCTCTCCCGAAGCATTCCCTATATCTTCCAAGCTTTCTTTCTTGTCAAATTCCTTGTTTCAAGGGCTAGTCTCGGAGTGAAAGGCCATAAAATGTTCGAGTTTGAATACACACATCATCAACAGTGACACCTTCAATTTCTTATGTTTTTTAAATTCCGTTTTTGATGGTATTGATTTCTACTTTGCCCACAAAAACAAATGAAGATTTTTCTAATATTCTGTTTGAATATGAAATATGCAATTACAATGATTTGTTTCATCTGGGGCTGCAATTTTTATTTTGCAAATAGCTACTCAACAGCCGACTGATATCGAATAATTCTAAAGCTATTTGCAAGCATTATCTCGCTGATCTGTCTTATCTGAGAGGAACAAAATCCTTTCACCACCACGCCAACAATTATTTTACATTCATACACCTGGACCTTTCATATCATATAAACAGTGCCACTGACTTCTAAAAACAGAATATATACATCTTTTCATGCATTAGTTTAGTTATGATGGCATAAATATAAAATTAAAGTGTAGATATTTGATTTGTAAATAAATAGAGATTAAGTGGTACATGTGTAAATTTTCCAAAAACAGTTTGCAAGTTAGTTTACTCATTCGGCTATTTTTATTTTATTTTTCTTAATTTGTGATATTTATTCTCTTTATCTTTTATCTTCGAGTTAATATGCTGCTGCAACTAAATTTTGGAGTAAACATTAAAATTATTGTTTCTATTTCCTGAGGATAAAGTCTTCACTCGTGTTATTATATTTTATTCACTTTCTAACCATGGAGCGGTTATATCTTCTTCCTTCTTCTCATCGTCAAAGCAAAATCATTTACAAATGAAGAATTATTCAACACGCAAGCAATAAAGAAGAATAAAAAAAAATTAACTGCGTTATGAAATTAGTTATGAAAGTAGTTATCTAAGTAAATCTTATTAATTAGAAGTAAATTTTTAACATGGACTGAAAATAGGGGTGTTAGTTTGCAGGATTCTTCTGACTCGAGATTGCTCTGTCCCAAAATAATTTGACCCGAATCCGACTTGAATATTAAAAAAGTCAAAAAGCACAACTTGCATTCAAACCGACTGACTAGAACTCAACCCACATCTCATTTAATATATGCATAAAAGTTATTCGGGTCTAACTCGAGTTACTTTCAGGTTTGGGGGGTTAAATTTGACGCAATTTTATTTTGGTGTTAATTTAGGGTAGGTGGTCCAACCAAGCACAACCACAAAAATTAGTTGTTTTAGGATTTTTTAATCAAAAGTGACCTGAAAAATAAGAGGGTTAATATGAATCCAATTTTTTTTTAGTTAAATCTCGGATCAATTTTGTACACCCTTGCAAGATAGTGGAGGCTCCTCATAAGAAGTTGGAATTTAAAATAAGAATATATTCATAAATCAGCTAGAATACTCGTGGAAAACTTAAAAAAGTAATGTATTTGACAAAAGGAAAAAAACCATCTGGTGGTACTTTCAGAGAAAGGAGGTGTAAGAAACTTAACGTCACCATTACATGGTATTTGAGCTAGATGAATGAGTAAAATTACAAAGGAAAAAAAAAAAAGGAAGATCAATTCCATGAATAGTCTTAGTCGACAAGAAAGGAGAACATGAAGAGAGCTGAGGAATATTTAGACTCTTAATCAGTCCTTTAAGCATAGAGAATTTGTTTTGGAAAAGTTTGAAGAAGTGCAATAATTTTTAGATAAACTGATGGAAAGGGTGTTATTTTTCAAGCATATGAAGAAATAAAAACGTTCAATATACTTGGCTACCAAAACGAGTTTAAGTGAAGAAAGTGCTACCAGTAATTGAAGTTTTTGTCAAAAATATTTTTTTCATTTATTGAGAGGTTTGATGGAATATTATAGAGAGAGTAAGGAGGGTACATATAATTTTTATTGATTTAGAAAAAAAAAACTTACGATAAAGTTCCAAGAGATATTCTTTAGAGAGTTCTAGAAAATAAAGGTGTTGGCAAGTCATTAAAGAAATGTATAATAGAGATGTTACTTGTGTTTGAACAAAAGGAAGATTTCCAAATATTTTCATATTTTAATTGGATTACATCAGGGATTGACTTTAGGACTATTTATTTTTTGCTTTTGGTATGGATGGTCTTATTGGACATTCATAAGAAGATGTAACTTGGTGTATGTTTTTTGTAGATGCTATTCTTCTTGTGGATAAGATTGGAGAAAGTGTTCTGGAAAAACTTGAATTTTGGAGGTCTACGTTAGAATCTAAAGGCCTCATTTGAATAGATCTAAAACTGAATACATAGAATGTAATTTTAGTAGTAGTAGATATAGTGGCAGAGTTGTAACAATGGATGATCAAATCATTAAAAGGATTGAATGTTTTCGATATCTCAGGTTTATCCTTTGATGTGATGGTGATATAGATGAGGATGTTATTAGTAGAATTCAAGTTGGATGGTTGAAGTGGAGGAATGTATGGCCTACAGTGTGATAGAAAAGTACCACTTCGATTTAAAAGAACATTTTATAAGATGGTAGTGAGACCTGCAATGTTTTATATTGTAAAATGTTGGAGTATAAAAGGGAAGCATAAAACTAAGGATCCGTTTGAGGCAGCTTATTTGGTGCTGTGGCGTTTTGAAAACGCACCTGACCTGTTTGGGTAAACTGAGTTTTGGCAGCTTAGGCATTTTCAAAACGCTGAAAATAATATTTTCACATTGTACCTGCAGCTTTCTGGCTGTGGTCTGGCAATTCCAAAAAAATAAAAAATTGTAATAGCCACCGAACCCAGCTTATCAATAGATTCATTTTAATCAGCTTATCAGCAGATTATTCAATAAGCTGCAGCTCCCCAAACATACCCCAAGTTAAGTGTTGTTGGGATGAGAATGCTTAGGTGGATGAGTGGCTTTAGAGGCAAAACGTGAAATGAATATATCTGTGAAAGGGTTGGTTTAGCTCTAGTGGCAAACAAGATTAGAGAGACTCATCTTATATGGATTGGCCACATTAAACATCGACCATCCAATGATCATCTAGGAGAGTAGGTGTTTTAGATTCAATTTATCTTAAGGTAGAGGTAGACACCTAAAAAAATACAAGCATGTTGTATAAAAATGATCTTAATTTATTAGAGTTAAATGAAGATATAACTCGCAATAGGACACAACGGAGGAAAAAAAATCATGTAGCTAACCCCATTTACTGGGAGAAAGGTTTGTTGTTGTTGTACTAGTAATAAATTTTGTAATAATGAGAGTTTAATAAATTTTGTAATAATGAAAGCAATTGAAATCGAGTGAGATTAATTTTTATTTTTATAAGTATTTATCAATGATAACCAAATAATTTAATTAAAAAAAAAGGGTTGAATAATTTATATCGCTAAATATGTGAATATTCAACAGTATAATATTATGAATATTTAGACTTGTTTCAAGTAAATGCCAAATATCACCAAGTAGAGCAATATTCCGAATTTCTTAGTATTGAAGAAAAGTAATACTGAGTCTTCACTAATATCAGTTATTATTTTCATAATGATGGTTGTTTAGACTTAACACTAGAAAGGATTACTTATATTACTGTGCGCGGGTCATTTTCACGGAGGATGAAGAATAAATTCTAAAGCTAGAATTTTATTTAAAAGTATATATATGGTGAACAAAAAAAATTATGACAAGATGTTAAATACAATTTGAATCCCGAAAATAAAATTTGAAAATTTCTTTATTGAACTTGTAAAATTTTGTGTTTAAGTAATTTTAAAATTGTAAGGATTTTTTTCCAAACACATATTAGAAATTTTTTCTTATATTGTGATTCAAATTAAATAGAGATCTATCAACTTAAGGCACTTGCTCTCGTTGAATAAATAGTCTCAAAATTTTTCAAAATTCTTAAACTTAACTCTAACATGACATTACTCTTTTCCCAATTTTCATTTTCCCCTGACATCTCTTGAGGGTGTTCTTGAATTAATTTATTCTACTTAATGGTAAGACTCGATTAAATAAACTGAATATTGTATGATATCCGTTTAGATATGCGAAAATCATTTTATTTATAAGCCGACAAATTTTCTTATTTAATATAAAAAGTTAAATAGGGTTTATAATAAATTAGGTTCGGGAATGATTCCTATAAGGGCAAACCTCTATAGTTAATTACATATTAGATAACCGGAGCAATCTAAGAAAACTCTCGATAAAAATCAAGGGATAGTATCTTCAAGGAATTCAAAAGGGTAGAACTTTTTAAGGTGATCAGACAAAGAGGTGTGAAAGGAAAATGACTCAAGTTTGGAATATTTTATTTTGGAATCCAAAGGAAGAATAACTAGGAGATGTCACAAATCTTGAGGAGAACTTCGGTGACTTCCCAAGTTATCCTATGATTTGACTTCAATTTAGAGGATGAATATTGAATGTTTCATCCTGCCAATTTTATTAATTAGGGCTTATATTCGTGTGAAACGATTACACAAATAGCCTGAAAGATGTGAGGATTTAGGTCATGACGAATGACAACCTCGAAATCCTAAGACGAGTTAGGGTTTATATTGTACAGCAGAGTATTACAAAGGCCTAAAGATAAGGTGAGGATTTATGTAGCATAAGCAAACAACCTCTAAATCCTATGGCTTGTTGTTTAATTCTAAGAAAAGATATGTTGTTGTAGATCCTCTTGCTGTTGAAGATGATCGAATTGCCCACAATTCTAGCTCTAAGCTCCTTGTTGTGATGAGTTTAAGTTTTCTAATGTATCCATTTATGATGTCAAATCAGATGTCCCTAAGCTTATGTTCATTTAAATATTATGAGAATTATTAAAGTTGATTAGAGCGACAACGGTTAGGGTCCTACGGTTCCCTCATTTCGGTACCACTATTTTCTATCGAATTCACTTAGTCCAAATGAATTTACTAAACTCAACTTAATGAGTTTCATACTTCCATTTAGACTGTGGGAAATCTCGTTAGCAACCGTAGGTTACCTCCTTCGAAGGATTCCTAATCATTCGATAGAGACGTCTTAACTTAGTTGCAATTGTTGTTTTGTGAAGTTTGTGATTAAATTTTTAGTTTTCTTATATTTTGAATATTGTGGCAGTGAATTTTATCTTAGTTGATTTTAATTTTTGTTTTGTGGCTATCCTAAATGTTTTAGTTTTTATGCAGGGTGACAACGTTGTTTAGTATGCAAGTTTGCAAACATAAAAGTGCAATGTAGGAAAGTACGAGAAAAGAAAGCACTGTAAACTATAAAAGCATATTCGAGGAGTCGTCTCGTTCCTCCACCTGAAACTTCAGTACTTGTGAAGCATATATATGTATAATTTTGCAGGAATTAAAGCATGCTTGTAGAAAAGGTAGGAAGTACAACCTTAAAGTGTACCTACCAAATCCTCTGTTATATCTTAGGTTTATTTAAATTTTAAGGATGATTCCATTAAGCAAATTATAATAAGCTCACATGTCTTTCTAGATTTCGAAAGGATTGTGAAGAAGTTTAAGGTAATACCTTAGACATTTCATGGTCCTTGGAATTATCTTGAGTTCATTATGGTTTTATCATATTTGTTATATAGTTCTTCCAACTAGTACCCTTATGCTTAATGAACTTGATGTTTTAATTATCCCTTAAGTGGAGTAATTATCACTTGATATCTTACTTATGAATTATATGGGTAAAGACCCTTGGGGGCAACTTAACTCAATTGAAGAATTTATTTAATTTAATTTTTAAAGAATGAGCTTGTAGTGTTATGAGAGGTTTTAAATTAATTATAGGTTACTTTCTAAGCCTTATTAGATAAAATTTTGATTAAGTTTGACTCACTACTAAGCTCTTAAGATTTAATGGGTGGATTTATAATTTTAAGAAAANTTATGAATTATATGGGTAAAGACCCTTGGGGGCAACTTAACTCAATTAAAGAATTTATTTAATTTAATTTCTAAAGAATGAGCTTGTAGTGTTATGAGAGGTTTTAAATTAATTATAGGTTACTTTCTAAACCTTATTAGATAAAATTTTGATTAAGTTTGACTCACTACTAAGCTCTTAAGATTTAATGGGTGGATTTATAATTTTAAGAAAAAGGATTTTTTCTCAATGTTTATATTTATATTCTTAATCCTTATCATGAATTATAAATCATCTCAAAACTATTAGTTAGAGCTTAAAATCAATGATTTATGATCTTCTAAAATCAAACCCTTCACCTTGATATCTCCTTATTTAAATACGCTTCCAAATTTCATTAATTTTAAGAAGTTACAAATTTATCCTTTATAAAACCAAAATGGAATTGGTTTATACCACTTACCCCTTTTTATGTTTCAATCATCAAGACATGTTAATTTAAGATCATTTATTACCCATTTACCCTCTTGGTTAGGCATAAATATGAATTAAACTCAAAATTCCAAAATTACACTTTTCCCCCTAAGGTCTTAGTACCCTATAATTCATTAAATTAAACTCAAATAAATTAAAAGCTTTATATTACCTCACTCATAGGTTAATTAAAACATCAGAGGAGAAAATGTTATTTTTCTGAATTTATTTAATTTTATAATTTTTTTAATGCAAAAATAGGGATTTTCAATGAAAGTTTAATAACTCAACTAAAATAAAGCATCTATCCTTAAAAAAATTATTGGAGGTTCACCTAGGTTAGAGGACCACTAGGGGAGAAAATTATTAAAAAATATTGGAATTTCAAGCTCTCTTCCTTTGTCCATGGAGGGGGGGGTTAAATAGATGGGGAAGGAGAGACCACTAGAGGCAATTGGTGGGTGCTTTAGTTTTCTTATGTGGATTCCAACAGTGTGCAAAAATTCAATTGGGATGAGCCAACTTGGATGGGTTTAATTTTGAGTTTTTTTCCATTGCGGAGCTTTTGATTTTGGGTTTTCCGGCTACCAAAGTGGTTGGCCGACCAAGGAGGGGTCACCGTCCAACTCAGGGAAGTCAGGGCTTGGTCTTGGTGAAGTCAATTGAGGTTGGCCATTTGTAAAGGTATGGGATTGAAATAGTATGGGAAAAATGTCATTTTTGGTCAAATTGGGTCAAGGCATGGTTTGGGTTGGGTTCAGCCACCAAGGTCGGTCTTGAGCTGAAGAGGATCAAATGGGTCAGCTAAATTGGTGTGGAGAGGTCCCCATCCAAGCGATTTAGTTAAGTATGAGGTTTAGAGGAATCATTAAAAGGGTTAAAAACCTTTTTAAAGAAGTTTGAAAGTGGCTTGCCCTCTTGCCATTAATAGTTTGATGATGTGGCAAGGCTCTCATGGCTTTTCTATGGTTTGAGAGTGGCTTGGCTAATTTTCATGAGAAAGGATTTTGGATTTATTTGGTGTTTTTGGTGAATTTTAGCTTGATGCTTACTTTGGAATGCTTTGATTTTGGATTTAGAACTTAGGGAATGATTTTGATTGAATGGATGATGAGGGGAAAGAATTGTCATATGGCCTTTGGATTTGAGTTTTTGAAATTAAATGTGGTGGGCTTGGGTTTTTGAACTTAAAATTGATTTTGGGCTAAAATTTGGGCTAATTGAATGTTGAGTTTAGTGTAGGAG
>NEWO01000004.1:33811-61821 GCA_003013225.1 Phalaenopsis aphrodite
CAAATTTGAAAACTAAAGCTCAAGGAAACAAAAAAGGGTCTAACCCCATTACTATGGATACATCTGCTCAATCTTTGGAGGAAGTTCCCACAAGACAGGATTTTTTGTCTGATTTGCCTGTGGATCCCCATTGTCAACACCACAGATCCTGATGAAGAAAATCATACTAAAGGTGTAGATCTAAACGTGCTTATACCACTCACTGTTGTTGAAGAATGTCCACTTACATGCCAGGACCCACGAGAGTGCTCCCGTTCCTTCGATCCGATAAAAGATCAGCTAGTACAACATGTAGTTGTTTTTAATGTTCAACTATCTACACATGTCCGACACACTTTAGACCAATCCATTGACCAGGCAAGCCAATCTTCGGATGAGGAATGACAAATTTATTCCAGGAGGAAGAAGAAGAATGGAGGCCGACTCGAGCTCGGAAACTTATTAGATGATACATTGGTTACTACTGACAATGACACTGATCTCACCAATTTGTTAGCTGACTCATTCCCTAGAACTAGAGGCAGATGCAAGACAAATTGGGTTGCTCTTTAGTTACTGATACTCCGTGTTTTGATGTTTTTTTGTTTTTCTTTTCTTTAGGTCTCTCATGTATTTTTTTATGTATTATCTCTGTTTGGAACCATTTGCATATGGTGGGTATCGTACAGACACGTTATGTTTGGTCCCTCCTACACAATAGATCTGTATTCTAGTTTCTTTTTAATATATTATCCATTGGGCTTTCTCATTATATATATATATATATATAATTGTTGTGATTAGGTTCACTGTTTGCTTATGAAATTTCTGTCGTCGGCATTTTTCTCCCTTTCTCGGGTTGTATCCGATGATAGGTGGTGCTTCGGTCGTATCCTGCTCCAAGGTAGTGATTACCTCCAGATTTTCTTCACTCTCCCTTGCTCATTTGTCTACTTGCCATGGTCTAACCTGCGCACCTTAGTTGTTGTTGTTGTAGCTTCTTCCATCCCGTCCAAATTTGTCGTCGAACTTTCCGTCACAGCCTCCTATTGCTGCCGCTTCTCCTATTCCTTCTAGGTTAGCCATCCCACCCTCTCCCTTCAACCAACCTGCTAGCCACCATCTCCACCGCACTTTCCCCGATTGCTGTCAGGCCACCCACTACCTCCACCTTGCCACAAACAACCCTTTCTCTCACCTGCAACTCCCCAATTCCACCATCTTGACCCACAACCCACCACTTCGTCATCGCCCTAGTGTGTCGCCTGTGTTTGTGTTTTTGTGTCATGTCTTTCAAGGGCCTTTGTTTGTAGCCCTTTTGAATTTCAACAGTTATATTTTTATTTCGTGGCGATTTGGGTTAGCCCTGCCATTAATTGGTATCAGAGCTAGCTTAACTCTAGTCTTATCCTGGGATTTCCTAGCATCCACCATTCTCAAACCTTCTCCATTCCAAAATTTTCTTTCCCATTCCTTCAAAACCTAACCATGTCGACAATGGATACAATGATAGATATGTCGATTTTAGCAGAGACTTGTAAAGATTGATGACGGGATCCAGGGGGATATCACCCTCGGCCGAGATATTTAGAGTCGAAGGGGAGAAATGGACAAGGAACTAAATGAATTTCGTAGAGAGGACTTCAGTGATGAGGAAGACATGCCCCATCGCTTCAAAATTCATTATCAGAGGAGATCGATACATACGACACCATATATATAGGACAAATTTTCAGAATCAAAATGGATCAATCAGAGTTTGATTGAGGTATGAATCTGGATGATGTCATCAAATGACTACATGTAGTTGAGAGAGTCTTCGAGTACAAGCGCCAGAAAATAAGAGGGTAAAACTTGCAGCCATCAATTTGAAAAAGAGCGTCTCCTTGTGGGAAAATTTGCAGATGCAAAGAAACGGAGAGGGCAGGGATTATATCCACTGCCTCACTGCTGCCAAGATATTTTTTTGAGACTATCACCTATAATAGAGAAACCTATATGTGGAGGAGTTGCAGATGAAGTGTGAGTTGGTCGAGCCAGAGTAATATACCATATCTTGGTATCTTGAGGGCTTGAGACCCCGTTTCATCAACATTGTGCGACTGTAGCCCTAATGGTCGTTGAAAGATGTCCAAACTTTAGCCTTGATGGTGGAAAAAACAATAGAAACAAAGCAGGCAACAACCCTTCTTTAGACAACCACCTACAGCTGCAACTACCAACAAAGGTACACCTGGAGGAGTTGGGACTACCAGACAGAGAAGTGACAAGACAGACTCAAGTGGAAAGAAACCTTAAAAGGGTAGCTCACCCAATAAGGCTTCTTTCTGGAGTTGTTTTAAGTGACATGACTACGAACACATAACCTCCAGCTGTCCCATGGGCCAAGTTGTTTCAATCATGGTGTAGGGTGTCATCGAGGAAGTGGTGGGAGAGGAAGCATAGGAGGATTCAAAGAAGAGACTTTAGCTCCAAAGAGGTGAGAGAGAAATGTTGATCATCGGGAGAGTACTACAGATTGAGCCAGAGAAGGATTATTCATGTTTGAGGCATGTTTTTTTTTCCATCAAGTGCATAGTGAAAGGAAATGTTTGTAGTAATGTAGTATCCATTATGATGGGGAAGAAATTGAGATACCCGTGGATCAACTAAGTTTGATTGAGCTTTTTATTGGCGATTAACTATTGATTCAATTGTGGTGCGATGTGGTACCTATGGATGTGTGTCATGTTTTGTTGGGGAGGCTGTGATAGTTTGATTGGAAGACCTAACATGACCGGTTCAAGAACATTTATTCATTCAAATATGATGGAAGACACATCGTTCTTTTGCCCTCCAAGGATGCGAGAGTGGACATCACATATTAGAAGGTAGTCCCAAGAGCCACCTTCATGCAGTTTGTATGAGAGGCGCCAATGACAATGGACTTGGTCCTACTAGAGGGAACTAAGTAGGAGGTTACCATGAATGTGTTGGAAAAGACTACAGCTTCGTGTACTACAACAACAACAACAATAAAAACAACAAATCTTTATCCCACTAAGTGGGGTATGCTACACGAATCCTTTTTCTCTATTGCATCCTATTGAGTTTTATATTTTTATTTAATTCTAATACATTAAGATCATTTTTTATACAATATGCCCAAGTCTTTTTTGGTGTACCTCTGCCTTTTTTAACGTAAGTTGAATCTAAAACTTGTACTCTCCCAATCAGGCTCCATCTATTATGTGTCTTTATAGACATGTTGATTAATAATATTCCAAAGGGATTACCGTCGGCACGCCATATATCTTTTAGCTGGATTAGTGTTTCTGAATCGGCTTGCCTACAAATTGAGGCCTGCAGAGTACTAGGGGTAACACCGACATGTATAGGATCTCGTCCCAAGAGATTTGGCCCGAGAGAGTACCAGCGGTGTGTTGTCTCTGCCTTAATGGTGCCCAAGAAAGGCAGATCGTAGAGAATGCGCATTGACATTCAAGCCATCAATAAGATTACTATCAAATCTAAGCTCCCCATACCTCGTCTGGACGATCTCTTGGATTAGCTACACGTAGCCATTGTCTTTTCCAAGATTGATCTACGCAACGGGTACCATTAGATTTAGATGAGGCCAGAGGACTAGTAGAACACTTTCAAGATCTGAGATGAATTATACGAGTGGATAGTGATGCCTTTCAGATTTTCTATTACACTTGACATATTTATGAGATTGATGAATCAGTGTTCCGAGCTCATTGAAAGAGTGGATAGTGGTGTACTTCCATGATACTCTGGCATACAACATATCTGAGAAGCACTTACAACAACTGAGGACGGTTTTCGAGGTTTTTTATCAGAGAGACTGTACACCCATTGAAAGAAGCGTCACTTTCTGACCACACATGTATGCTTTTTGGGCTATATTGTGTTTAGTGTAGAGATCCAGATGGATCCTACAAATATTGAGGCCATTGTGAGTTGGACCACACTCCAGTCTTTTATTGAGTTGAGGCAGTTTTTGGGACTAACATCATTCTATAGGGGATTCATCAGGAGCTTCAATGCCATGACTGCCCCTCTGACAGATTTTTGAAAAGGACGAAGTTCTAGTGGATGGTTGCAGCTTAGACCAGCTTCGATACGCTGAAGGAGAAGGTGACTTAGGCACCAGTATTAGGGTTACCAGACATTAACCAACCATTCGAGGTGGAGCGTAACACCTCCAAAATGGCTATCAGAGCGGTACCGAGCCAGGGAGGCCATCCCATTGCATTCTTCAGTGAGAAATTCAATCAGTATAGGAGAAAATATTCGATGTATGACAAAGACTTCTATGCTATTGTGAGAACTCTTAAACACTGAAGCCACACCCACTGAAGAGCGAGTTTACTTTATTCATGGATTACGAAGCTTTGAACTTCTTGAACTGTCTGAACAAATTGAAGGGACAACATGCATCTTGGTGGGAGTTCTTAGAGTTGTTCCATTTTGTGCTTAAGCACTTGATAAAAAGCTAGAATTGAGTAGCAAATATTTCGAGCATCGTCATTCGCTGATCACTTCTATGCAGACTCGAGTTGTTGGCATGAGGTATTGAAAGAGTTGTATGGGACATACGAAAATTTTAGAGATATCTGGAGTATTGTTAGGAGAAGTCTACCGAGTAGTATCACAGGGTTGATGATTATTTATTCCTCTAGAATATGTTGTGTATTTTTAGATGTTCGCTGACGGAGTTCATTATTCAGTAAAGCCACAACGGAGGACTTGTAGGACATTTTTTCAGGGATAAGGCCATTGCACTCGTGAGAGCAATTCTTTTTGCCCTAACTGACGAGATATGTGGAGCGTCATGTCAGATAGTGCTAGATCTGTCATATGGTCAAAATCAGAGGACAAAATACAGGTCTATACACTTCATTTTCAATAACAGAGGCCTTGTGTGGATGCTAGCATGGATTTTGTGCTGGGTCTTCTGAGGACAACCAAATAAGGATTTCAGAATGGTTCTGGTGGACAGATTCTCAAAGATGGTGCACTTCATACCCTGCCATCGAACGCTAGATGCATCACATTGTTGATTTGTGCTTCAGAGAGGTAGTGCGACTACACGGGTTGCCCAAGACCATCACTTACAACATAGATGTCAAGTTCGGTGTCACTTCTAGAAAACCTATGTGGGAAGCTTGACACTAAGCTTCAATTCAGTTTGACAGCTCACTCTTAGACGGAGGTGGTGAACAGGAGTTTGGGAAACCTTGAGGTGCATTGTGGGAAAGAATATTAAGCAAAGGGATTTGATCCTAGTCCAAGCCGATTTTTCATACAACAGGTCTGTGAGTCATTTCATGGAACACACCCATTTGAGGTTGTGTATGGATGCAACTCGTTCACTCCACTTGACTTGGTACCACTTTTTCCGACCTTAGATATTAGTGAGAATGTTGAAGAAATGATGCAAGAGATTCAGAAGCTACATGAGGAAGTGGAAAATGAGATCACTAAGCGGAACGTAAGTTCCAAGCACAGACAATCAAAACCAAGTATAAAAGTGACTTTTCAAGAAGGGGACTTAGTGTGAAACTGACTGAAGAATCCATGAAGAACGTGTATTTTGCTTTAAAATATAAAAAAAATCACTACAAAAGGTGTACAAAACTATGCCATTTGGGCATCAAAAGCATGGGACCTATCTTGATTTAAGAGAGTAGAGAGGACATCTGCCTCTTCACAAAAAAAAAAAAACTATCAATCAAGGTTTGTCGAGCACAAAAATTAGCAGCCTTTTTACATGAACGAGGAACAATATGAAATAAAACATGTATGTACTTCAAAAGAAAAGCACTGTCTGGACTGTCAAGAGGGTGTTGTCCATCTGCGCTGCTCCATACATTCTCTAAGAAATTCAATCATATTCTTGTTGTCACCTTCAATGATAAGTCTCTGAGCCGCAAGCATCATCCAATATGTTATGGAGAGGGCAGCCTCTAGCTCCCCAGCGGATCCACCTTTCTCTTAGGCTGAAGATTCCAGTGGGAGCATTCAGAAAACTCAAGCTCAGAATAGATGGACCTTTCAGGATCCACAAGAAGCTACATGACAACACTTATAAAATTGACCTACTATAAGACTACAACATTTCTTCTATTTTTAATTTGGCAGATTTGGCTCCGTGCTACAAAGGATGTTGAGCTTCGGCAAATAAGGTCGAAGCTCCCCAACCCTGGGAGACTGTCGCGGGGCTCCCTTGGGGGTAGATGCGGCTGAAGAACAAGTGAACCGGTTTAGCCAAAGGATGGGATGGCCAACCAACTCTTATTTTGAGGTTAGGGTTGCCATTTGAGGGGGGGGGGGGGGGGCTTCCCCTCCTAGTTTTCAACTATATATATGTGTGTTTTTTTTGTCATTAGGGTTAAGCTTTTGCTTTTAAGATTTCAACCATCAGTGTCTTTATCCCTTGTTATGGTTGTATTTGAGGACTGATTTTGCTCTGGTTGTATCTTGCTCTTAGGTGGTAATTACCTCCATATTTTCTTTAGCTGCGCTTGCTCGTTTGTTTGCTTGCTGCCATCTACCCAATGCAATTTAGTCGCTGTTTTCGCCACTTCTCCCCTCCCTTACAGATTGATGCTGCATCTCCCGTCATAGCTGTCTGCTGCCGTCATTGCTCCTATTCGTTCCAGGTTTCCTATCACTCCCTCCCCTTTCAGCCAACCTGCTAGCCACCATCTCTATCACATCTTCCCCACCTGATGTTCAACCATTTGCCTACGTCCACCTTACCACAACTAGCCCTTCCCCTCACACACAAATCCCCAATTTCACTATCTCGACCTACAACCAAGCACTCGTCATGGCCTGTCTTATCTTTTAAGGGTTTTTATTTGTAACCCTTTTGAATTCCAACAATTATATTTTTATTTCACGACCATTTGTGTTAACTCTGATATTAGAATTTATTTTTAAAATGTAGAATGCAGCAAATAATCAAGCATATTATAGATTTATCTAAGTGAAGTGAAATTTGCTTTTAAAGAGGCTTGAGGGTAAAGCTTGATGTTCTTATTTAATATTTGGTGAGATTTAAGGGGATATGATTGATATTGTTGTGGCTTTGTTAACAAATCCTTTTTTTAATAGGATTTTAAAGGCTATTGAATGTTAAATGATTGTAGAAGTATTTTCATATCACTATTTAAAAATGAAAGCGACGTTCATAGCTATGGTAATTATAAAGAAAAAAATTCTTAATTCGTAGTTATTAGAGATAATAATGGAATTTACTCGTTGAAATTTGATGCAATATCAATTAATTAATTTGATTTTTTTGTCAATATGATCCACTATTGAGGGAATTTATGTGCTAATATTATTAACAGAAATGCATATTGTGTTAAGAAAAGTTATTCATATATTTTTAATTTATATCAAAAGATATATAATGAGTATCATAAGAGATTTGGTATGTATCAAGAAAAGATATGCCGACTGGGCCGGGGTAGCTAGTGGTTGGTTGACTGAGCGGGGGCGGCCTATTAATCGGGCCCCGACGGCTGGTCAAACCAAAGTTCAGTGCCGACAGGGTTGGAGGTGCCGATTGAAGCATAGTGTTGCCTATTTTGCTGGGGTGGCCGATTCAGGCGAATGTGTCGCCCTACCGTGCCGGGGTGGCCGATTGAGGTGAATGTGTCGCTGATGTGCTGGGGTGATTCGAAGCATATGATCATGCTCGATACCAATTCGCACTCGTACTAACAAGCTCACTTGAGGTACTTAGGGTTTAGCACTTGGATATGCAGCATGGCTGCCTCCTGCTTCGGTGAGGCGTATGAAGAATTTCACCTCTGGGTTTCCGAGAGGGAAACACTCCATGACGTTATGCAATTAGCTTGTTACAACGCTTTTCCCATTTTATAACTCCTCGGGACTTTACAAAGTGAGCTAGTTACAAAAACGTTTCTCACTTTGCAAAACCTAAACATCCGAACATCTTCAAGGAAGTTGGGGAAACCAAAACAAGGGGAAACAAAGACTCCAACCCGCTGAGATCTTGGCCTAAGATTCACAACAAGAAATCACATGGCTCCACAAGGGAAAATGACGGTCAATCACAAAGGCGTCGTGGTCGCGCCGACTAACGTCGGTCTGCACACTCACCCCGTGTGGGTGACCGAAACCACATGCCTAGCCTCAACTATCCTTACGGTTGACTAGAAGGGAAAATTCAAGGGGCTTGAAGATTCTCACCACTGCAATGTTTGCTAGACGTCCAATGTAAGTCTGGGAAGAAGCTCTCCTCGAAAGGGGAAAGAACTTCCAATCCTTTCATGCTGTGAAACCATTGATGTCCGACAATGGTGAGGCACTCTGGTGAAGTTTCCGACCACTAGGGAACAAGGGCCAACGAAGTGCTGCATTGGAGATGCTTATCAGTGACAAAAAATTGTGGTAAATATATGCCAAAGCTTTTCAACATATATTTAAGAACATTAATTAGTGTTAAAGTGTTAATGAAGTTTCCAATTAGTTTCCAAACATTGTAAGTGTGGTTTAATGATCAACATCGAGTTCTTATTCATCATAAATTTTTGCTTATTTTTGAAGTATATTTAAAGTGTTTAGTGATTTGCTGAAATAAATGAAATATTAGAATAATGAAGAAAATATTTAACAGGTAAGGGTATCAAATTAATCAATAAAAGTTAGGCATATGATATATAATTTTAGTTGGTGTAGTTCAACAATTATTTGTCGATACTGTGAAAAAAAAAAGGATGTGTTGGTGCAATATGTTTAAGGCATGGTGATTAAAATGAGAAAATGAATAAGGAGTTTTATGGTTTAATATGATATTGTGGATTTTAAATGTAACTTCGATAAAATTATAATCAGGTTGATTATGTTGCGTAGATAGTGTTCACTAGTAAGCAAACATATATTAGCTAAGTGATTATTGGCAAAAATGAGAATGTAAGATGAATCTGTGAATAAACTAAATTATAAATTTAGGAATGGAGATCTTATTGATTAAGGTTAGAAAATGTATGCATGAGCAAGTAGATAAAATTCATATATGAGAGTGAGGAAGGAAAAATGGTATCAACAAATGTATCAGATATAGTAGATGCACAGAAAGATTTACTAATAATAATTTTAACACCACATGGAGCACTCAACATGAATAATAGGAGGATGAAGATCTATAAAGTTTACCTCAAGTGGTAAAAATAAGGCTAATGAGATGATGATAAAACAAATAACAAGAGCTCTTTGAGATATTGCCTTCGCCCTTCTACATAAGCTAACGGATCTAAACCCAAGAATAGACTAAGGTTCATTAAAGAACATACATCATATAATGAGACCAGGTCAACCATTCTTTTATCATCTTCGTCATTTAAAATCTTTTAAATGCCTTTAAGTTGAGTAACAATATTTTAGTGTTTTGCGGAAGCACAAGCGATTTGATGATGCTTTAAATCTTGCATGTTTTCTAATAGTGATGCAGCTAAGCCTCTAACCCAGTTGATCCATCTTAGAAAAAATGCCTTTAGTTGCCTAAATTTTGCTGTAAAATTGGTTCCCTCGGCATTTTTTTCACTCTCATTTATTCGGGCTACCTTTAACACTGTAACTTATAATTCTTAATAAGGCCCTTAGGTTCAATTAATAGATTTGGCTCATGGATTGATGTTCTTAGTTCACTCGCATCTTTTGATTGTGTGGCTCAGGATCCTTTGGTATAATCATGAGATCTTAATAAGATTTATTGCCATCCCCCCTTACCTCTAAGCTCAGGAGTGATGAAATTGTAGCATAAAGATAGGATACCATTTTCGTAGAGCAAAATAAAACTTCATAATATATGGGATACCATTTTTGTAGAACAAAATAAAGCTTCATAGTATCTTTGATTGAATGTCTTATGTCACGAGTTTGATTAGTGGTATCACAGGGCTTGCACACATGGAGGCATTGAATTGTGAACAAGAAGTTCTTAGTGATAGACCAAAAATTTGCGGTGCCTCATCCATTATCCAATTTGCTTGTTGAAAAGCTAGAGTTTTGCTTATAGGCACTCACATAGTTAACTTTTAAATCCCCCAGTGGCCACGTTCGTCTTTAACTTATTTTCCTTTTTATTTGCAGGTTATTTGCTTGTTTTTCACCCTCCCCACTATCTTTGCCAACTCATTTCCATATGTTGTCCGTCTGATCTCATAGATTATAGTTTTGGTGAGGGACATGCCTTTTTGATACAGACATAATTGTGATTGATAGTCATGTGGCAAGGCAATGCAATATAGTACAGTATGACCCCACAAGTTCTGTATCCAAAAGGTGTTGGGAGTATTTTGTTGAGGATATTTTCTCTTTGATTTTATTTCTATAAAAATTGACCGTGATACTAACCATAACTTTTAACATGAGTTGATCATATATTAAGGATTATATTAGGGAAAGGTGAATTCATGTATACAAGGGAATGGGGGATTTTTATAGCAGTATTAGATTATGGGCATTAAGGTAAGCGAGGTTTGTTTTAAAGTTTATTTGGAGAAAAAGCAATGATAGTAATGGAGTGGGGGTGAGTGAGCAAGCAAGCGAAGTTAAAAAAGATGGTGGTTTTAATAACGAAAATAACTTCATTGTTAAAATTTAACACAATAAAGGCATCATGTTACCTTATTATTGACAAGATTACATTAGGAAAAAAATGATTTTTATGAAGATCAACATTGAATATCAAGGATTAAATTGTACTTTTGAAGTTGTTAGTGATCTTTATTATTGTTTTTTTAATGGACTTATGTCAATCATTTTTAGTTTGGTGTATGCTTTTCACTGATGATATCCTTCTTGTGGATAAGACTAGAGAGAGAGAGTTTAGGAAATACCTGAATTATGTTAGTCAACTTTAGAGTCGAAAGGCTTTTGTTTGAATAGATCTAAAATTAAATGCATGGAATGTAAGTTTAGTCGTAATAGATCTTGTGGCGAGGTTGTAGCAATGGGTGATCAAGTAATTAAAAAGTGTAAACGTTTTAGATATCTCGGGTTTATTGTTCAAAGTAATGGTGATATAGATGGGGATGCTATTAGTAGAATTCAAGTTGGATGGTTGAAGTGGAGGAATGCATCGTGCCCTACTGTGTGATAGAAAAGTACCCGCTTAGACTGTGATGACGTGTTTTAGTTATCGAGGAGAAGAAACAAAGAATTGAAGAAGAAGAAATGAGGAGTTGGAAAACCAAAATGACGAGAGAGGAAGCAAGAGGGCGGAAGCCAAGGAGGCGAGTTCGCTCTATAAAAACGACACAAAAGAGACAAGTTTATTTACATGTAGAGTCGAGAGGGGAGACACCATGGTCTATAGTGGGAGGGGACATTGTCGAGCAGAAGGTTGGCGAGAGCTCTCGACGTCGGTGCCGGTAGCGGAGGAGTCAGCGTCGGTGTCATGTGGTAGATCGAAAGGGAAGGAAGGAGCCTCCATGCGAAGGAGGAAACGGGCCGACTATCGCGCACAGTGATAGCTCGATTCCGAGTGGCCGACCGAAAGGCAAAGAAGTGCAAGTGGGGAGAGGGGAGACTGAACCATGAGGTGAGAATTATATTATACTCATTTATGAATTTATTATATTATAAATTATTGAGTATTAATTGAAAATTTTAATTAAATCAGATTTTAAGTAAAAGAAGTTTCATAGTAAGAAAAGTTATGATTTAATTTTATTGAAGTTTTAATTGTTTATTTAATAATAATTTTTTTTTATATTTATAAGCCTAATAGAAAAGATATAAGTTACATAAAGTAACTAGAATGTTAAATTAGGAGAACCAACTTTTTAGTCAATATTTTAGTAAGCTTAAAGTGTCTAAGAAAATAATTAAATGAAGATAACAATTAAGATAATAATAATAAAATAATTAATATTATATGACACATCAAAAGATCAACATATAATAGATTAATAATAATTCTTTATGTATTTGAATTTAGTTTTTTTGTTATAGATAAGTGAAGAAGACGTTTAGAAGCATCAAATGATTGAGGTGACTACTTTTCTTTTGTTACAGTAATATTTAGTTTCTTCTTGATCAAATGTATTTATTGTTATAACACTATTTACATATGATTTATGGTTTTATTGAATTTTGTTCATATTGTAACAATGACATGTGTGCTCAACTTTATTTAAATTATCTTGGATATTAAATATTGTACAAGAATATTGATCTGTATGCAAATGAGAATGAAATATTCATTATTTGAAAATAATATTTTTTTTATATGCTTGTATATGCATGCTTGACTGTGATGTAATCATCTCTTATGGTACTAGTGGAAGAATTCTTATGCATCAATGCATCTAAATGAAAAATGATATTGATATTGAAATATTTTATGTTTTATAATTTTTAGACGGTGTTCATATTACGGTTGTATAAATATAGAATGATGTAGATATGTTATTGTTATAATAAGATATATTGAATATAATCAAGTGTTTATATTAATTTATTAAAAATTTAACTGACATCCACACTTTTATTTTTCTTTATTTACTGTAGTTTAAGAGTGAGTATTTACTAGCTTTTCCTAGTTTACTGTTATTTTAAATAAATATTTTGTGTTTAATTAAATGATTAAAAGATTAACGATAGAAAAGAAGATGTTTAAAAATGACACGGACAACCGGTAACATGATAAATTTAAATATACTACTTTAATTTAATTTAATTTAATTAGTAACTCTTTCATTTGTTAAATGATAAATGAACATAGAAATTTAATCCTTACCGTTTGACCATCTGTACCTACATTACTTAATCCAAGTCCCTGATTAGGTCATGACAAAAGTGGTATTGAGGCAAGGTTTTTGATTAATTAATGTAATTTTGATGAAAGAGCCAATAGAGTAATTATAAATTTTTTTAATAATACAAATTAGAAATTAAAATTAACTTAATTTAGTAATTATATCTATTCAGTCATAATGATAAACTTGAAATTATAGAAGAGAATTCAATAGAAAACGAAGAGGTACAACTTACTGTAAATGTGAACTTGAATATCTATGCGATGACTCGGCTGATTCAGAAGTCCATATCACAGTCTATTAGAAATGATGCAATTATTGTGGATAAGTATTTGAAGATAGTTCAAGATCAATTTCCACCTTTGTTTAAGGGACTAAAGACTTGATTGAAGCAGGGAACTATCTAATGAGGATGGAGAAGATATTAGATAACATGACTTGATTGAAGAGTATCGTTTGCTACTTTTGTGATGGATGGAGAAGTCGAAAGATGGTGGCCTGAGCAGCGTCAGGATAAGCTAGGGGATGTATCGAACGTGATGATCAATTGAAAGGAATTCATGGAACTACTTAGAGAATGGATTGTAGCCGTTTCAGCTAGAAGACAAGTGCAGGACATGTTCATCAAGTTGCTGCAGGGATATGATAGCCATGCATTACGAAACAAAATTCACTTTATTGTCGAGGTATGCGCCACAGTTGATCCCTACTGCAGAAGAAAAATTGCTATAGATTCCTTTCAGGATTAAATGATTTGATCAGGCAACAGTTTTGCATTTGGAGATCGACGTATACTCAATGTTAGTGGAACGAGTTAGGTTAATGAAACTCGATTATCAGCTTACATAGAAATGACAGGGGGTGCGCAAGAGGAAGAGTATTGATAATGGAGAACATGAGGATCAATTAGAAGGATCCAATTCGAAGAAGTCCAAGAACAAGCCAGATGAATTTAATAGATGTATGACTTTGAATACTGTAGTCACTTGTGCCAAATACGAAAGACTATATAAATTTGAATGCTTGATGGCTCTAACACATGCTACTTGATTCGTCAGTATGGTCATATAGCAAGATATTATCCATCGCTTAGCCATAAAAGTACCGAAGCTCAAAAATCAGATGGAGCTCTTTCGCAGAAAACTGCTGATAGATAGAAAAGATAGAGACTATAGTTTCAGCTCCCACCCAAAGTCAACTAAGGCAACTTGTTCGACCTTGAGGTTATTCTTTTTTCATAGTGAGCCTGAAGAACCTACTATTATTGATGGTGAGGAGGTCTGAATTGGTCTTTTCTTATATATAAGGGTGTTTTTGTAGCATACTTTCTTGCTTCAATAAGCATGTGTTGTCTGAAGCATAATTGAGTCACGTTGTATCAGGTTTTTACTTTACAGTAATTAATGACCCCTAATTACATCATAAAATTTATTGATAACTAAGGTTGGTCAGCTTAATGAAAAATGATTTAAGGTCTATTTATAAGTTCAAAGGATGGAAATTTTTGTAAGTGAAGAAGATTATGAGGACCTGTTTCAGTTAAGAGAGAAAAAAAAACCGAAGAAAAATGAAATGAGTCTGGAAACCGAACCGAGGGGAGAGGGAGTAAGGAAACAAAAGCGAAGGAGTTAAGTTCGTTTTATAAGAAGGATGCGACAGTGGGAAGATTTACTTACCTATAGAGTTGAGAGAAGAGACTCCATGGTCTGGCGTAGGATGGGACGTCGTTGAGTAGAGGGGAGTCGGGTGCCGTTGACGTCGGTGTCGAGCAATGGAGTCGCAGTTGGTGTTGGTGGCTTGGTGCGCAAGAGAAGTGTGTGTGGGAGGAGGGGGAGACCAAATTGTGAGGTACAAATTATATTTTACTCTTTTATGAATTTATTGTCTTATAAATTATTAATTATTAATTGTAAAATTTAGTTAATTCAGTTTTTAAGTTAAAGAAGTTTCATAGTAAGAACGATTAGGGTTTGATTTTATTTAAGTTTTAATTGTTTTTTTAATAATAAATTGCGACGTAACATAAATGTATATATATTTTCAAGCCTAATAGAGAAGATACAAATTATATAAAGTAACTAGAAAGTTAAATTAGTAGAACCGACTTTATTGTCAATATTTTAGTAAGCTTAAATTGTTTAAAAGAAATAATTAAATGAAGATAACAATTAGGTTAATAATAATAATAGAAGTAGTTAATTTTATATGTTACATCAAAGGGTTAACATATAATAATTTAAAAAAAAAGTAGTTAATTTCAACCCCCCCTCCTGCCGCCCGACCTAACCATCATCTAGCACTCTGTCCCTTCTTTACCTCCAGCCTTCCTTACCATCCTACTCTTCCAGCCCTCAAACCGTCCGCTAAATCCCTTCCCAACCTACTGTACAACCACCAGCCCTTCCCCTTGCCGCTTTGCCGACGCCACAACTACCCTCAAGTCTCCTTTTTCTTCCATAACCGGAGGCGTTGTTGTGTCATATTTTCGTCGAGTTGTTTTGTAACCCTGATTTTTTTTACTTAATAAAGTTTGCTTTCGTTTACGCTGTTTTAAACTTTATCTGGCATCACCCTTGCATGTAAATGAAAAAAATATTGTTATTGAAGTATCTTATGTGGTGAAATTTTTAGACGTGCTCCCGTGATAGTTGTACATATATAAAATGATATAAATATTTTTGTTATAGTAAGATTCATTGAATAATATTAAATATTTATATTGATTTATTATAAACTTAACTAACTGACATGCTATCAATTTTTTTTCCTTTGTATTACTGTAATTTGGTAGTATCAGTTTTCACTAGCTTTACTTTGCTTAATGTTTAAAATTAATATTTTAGGTTCAATTAAGTGATTAAAATATGAACGATAGAAAGAAAAAATATTTATAGAAAACTCAGACAACTAGTATTGAAGTAAATTTAAATATATTGCTTTAATTTAGTTTAATTAATGGTTCTTTCCTTTGTTAAATATTAAATGAACATAGAAATTTAATCACTGTTATCCAACTGTTTGTACTCACCTTGGTTATTTTCAAGACCCGAGGCGGGTCTTGACATCGACTTAAAGAAAGTTTTTATAAGATGGTGGTGAGACCCACAATGCTTTATGGCGCATAATGTTGGCCTGTAAAAGAGAAGCAAATAATTAAGTATTGTTGACATGAGAATGCTCAAGTGAATGAATGACTTTGCACTTAGGATGCATTTAGGAATGTGTTTTTTCTGTTTTTTGTTTTGAAAAGCTGCTATAGTGCGTTTGGGAGCCACTTTTTCAGTTGCTTTTACGAAAATTTCATTTAAAAATTGGGAAGCCACAAACATCATCAAAGAGATCTAATTGCGGTTTTGATTGAAAATGACTCATTTTGCACGCAATATTACCCCTCCCTCTTCTCCTTCCCTTTAACTTCGAGCATCTGGCACATTCATTGTTATCTTTGCCTCTCTTTGTTTTTGTATATTTCTCTGACGAAACCCTTACCTCCTTTCTCATTCTCCTCTAAGGTGATTGTTCGGTGCTTCTCGTTTTACTTGTGTGTTTGTGACTTGAGACTTCTCAGTTTTCCTCTGTGGTGGTGACTTGATGCTTTTCGTTTTACCATATTGGTTGTGCCTTAGGATTTAGTTTTTCTTTGTTGTGGTGGTCTGGTTCTTGTTTTATTTATGTGCTCGTGCCTTGGGGCTTCTAGGTTTTCCTTTGTGGCGGTGATTTGGTGCTTCGTCTTTACTTATGTGGTTGTGCCTTGCGGATTCTCGATTTTCTTTTGCGGTGTCGGTTTGGGGTTTCACAATTGATCACATTGGTTTTTCATTGATTCTTCTCAATATTCCTCCGTGGTGGTGGTTTGGTGTTTCTCGTTTTACTTATGTGGTTGTGCGTTTTGGGCTTCTTAGTTTTTCTCTATTTTTTGGTTTGGTGCTTCTTGTTTTACTTATATGGTTGTGTCTTAGGGCTTCTCGATTTTCTTCTGAGGTGGTGGTTTCGTGTTTTTCATTTTATAATATTGGTTGTGCCTTGGGGCTCCTCGGTTTTCTCTATGACGGTGGTCTAGTGCTTCTCAGTTTACTTATATGGTTATGCTTTGGGGCTTCTCGATTTTTCTCTTTATGGTGGTTTGGTGCTTGTTGTTTTACTTATGTGGTTGTGCTTTATGACTTCTCAATTTTGCTGTGTTGTGGGTGTGATTGTGGTCTTGGTTGTGGCAATGAACTTTACTTGTAAAGCCCTAAGACACAACCATATATGTACATATCTAGCAAGTAAGGTTTTTTATAAATTCTGTGCAACACCCAAAGATGGAGTGATATGCTATATTGTAGTGGATTTACATAAAAATTCTGAATTTAATATCGCTGTTCGAGGTGATATTGTTATAGTTCTTTTCGTAGTCGGCCAAACCAATTCCTCTTTATTAGTTGTCGTCTTAACCATCTAAGATGCTGCATAATTGTTGATATTGAAGATGCAAGGTTTTTGTGGTCTGGTGGTCTTTGTTGCCTGTTGCTTGTGGGTGTTTGGTGTCTTTGTTAGCTGTGGGTGTGGGTGTAGTTTTGCAATGTTGATTGTTGGTGTGTGTTGGCTCTGGCTGTGGCTTTGCATTGAAGCTTGTGATTGGTGTTGGCTGTGGTTTTGTATTGATGGTTGTCAGTTGTGGATGTGATTTAGTTGATGTTTTGCCCCTAAATAGGTGAGTTATTATACATTCATATGTGTAATGTGGGTTTTGACTCATTTGATTTTTTTTTTTTTGAAATATTACATTTTACCTTAAAATTTCAAAGAAGTTATAAAATTATGCATATATGCACTTATTATGTATAAAAATGTAACTTATTGTCTAATTGTATGGAGGAATGTGTCAAAGGAAAAGAGCCATAAAGGGCTAGCTTGGCATAAAAATGTGCCACCTTATTAGGTTGACACGGAGTATTAAAAAAAAAAAACTTTTTATAGTCCATAAGGAAGGAGAGATCCGGAGCGTCTTGTGGTCGCTGGCGCTAAACATCGTTCTTCATAGTAGAACTCAAAAAGTGCATAATATTGGTGTTGTCACCCTCAATGATGATGCACCCTTACATTTGAGCATCCATGATTCACAAATATCTTGGAAGATTAAATATCTAGAAACTTTACTTGAGCGTTGTTTCGATGTTCAAAGTTGTGTCGTTAGCGATAAGTCCGGCTCCATGCTCTTCACAAATGATGCATCCGGTGTTGGCCGCTCTGGAGGATAGGGGAGCACCGTTGACATTCACCTTAAGCCATCTTGGAGTGGAAGCATGCCATTGTTGACGTCTTTTTTTAGGTCATTATCTTTTCCTAGGATCCTAGGATCTAGCTTTAGAAATTCCTGTCGACTATCTTAGAAAATTAGAATTGAGACCCATCATTGTAGAAATTCCAGAACACTTCCTATTTTTCTCGTGATGTCTAACATTTATGGCCCAAGATCATCGTCTTATGTACGAGTAGGTTAAGGGCTATTATGTGGAGATTCAAGGAGAAGTTCCCAATAAGATTTCAGGCACTAGAAAACCGTCATGACTTTTTCGTCCCATACACACTAAATGCACAAAATTCACAAAATTGCACGAGGACGGTCTTCAATTGAGCCTAAAGGACGGGTGAAAATGTGAACTTCTCCGGATGACTTCCGACAATGAAATGGACTGCGCCAACGCGTCTGAGACACCAATTTTATTAGGAAAGAACACTCATATTGCCATGATTTCGACACAAAAAAATTGGCACGCAAATCGATGAATTTGTCAAAATAACCTCTGGCGGCGAAACAGACCGCGCTAGCGCGTCCAGAATGTCGAAAATAGCTAGAAAGGACATCCATATTCGATATATTACGACGCACGAATAAAACATAAATTCAATTTTTATTTTTTTTCAAAATATTAAATGTTTTTTATAATTCTTTACACCTAAATTATATTTATATCAAAACCTAACCCACCCTATTTAAGCTATCACCTGCACCCTTCACCATCTGCTCGACCCATTCACGGGTTCGAACATGTGAAGCTCTAGTCCCGCTCCTCGCCCGTGCCCTAGCTTCCATGGTGGATTCACGCGGCGACGCTCTTCCCCTTCCGTCTCTTCTCCTTCTTTACGTGGAGCGGCAACCGTTTGACTCTCCAATCGCAAGGAGATGTGTTGGGTGACACTTCTCATCCTCGAGGCTATACGCTCTCCTCGTTATGGTGTCGTTTCCTTCCCCTTTTTCGATTGGTTGGCTAGGGCGGCGAACGTGTGGCTTTTCTTTTTTTTCGTTTCTTTGGCTATTAGCTCACAGAGAAATTTTTAGGAGGTGGTGGTGTCTCTGTCTTTTCTTCTTGACTAAAAAAAGAGAGGGTTTCTTTTGAGAGGGGAGATTTTAGAAAGACTTGGTGTTTTCTGCTTCCATTCTTCGCTGTTAAGGAAGTTACTTCTTTTTGTTTTTCCTGTTGGAGAGGAGATCTTCTTCCCTTCTGTTGTTCGAGGGTCTCGAGGCTTGGATTTGTCGAACCGCCAGCTGGAAATCGTGAGGAGTATTTGCAGGCTATTGTTGGAGTGGTTTTCTCAAATCTACCTTATTCTCTCTTTACTTTAAGTTTGCATAAAATAGGAAGTATTCTTCTCCTCTCTTCTATTTTGCATTATTTTGGATGACATGAAGTATGAAAGCTTATTTTGAAGTTTAAGCATGAATATTTGCTTAGGGTGGTGAGAAATGAAGCATGTATATATGGATCACCTCTACTTTTCTTTTGCTTGAAATATTTGAAGGCATGGCTAGAGTAGTTTAGAACTACATTTTTATTCCTTTATAAATGTCTATGGAAAAATGTATTTGGGGGCTCACTTTAGTTTCTATTGCTGCCCCTTGCTAAAATGCATGTTGGAAATTGTTTTAAGAGTTGAAAAATTTATTTTGGGGGCTCAATCTAGTTTATATTGCTGTCTCTTGCTAAAATGCATGTTGGAAATTGTTTTAAGAGCTGGAAAATTATTTTTGGGGCTCACATCTTGCTTTTTTTGCTGCCCCTTGTTGGAATACATGCTGAAAATTGTTTTTAGAGTTGGAAAATCATGTTTGAGGCTCATTTCTTGCTTCCCTTGTTTCCCCCTGTTCGGATACATGTTGGAAATGAAATGTTGAGGTCTTTTATTTTTGTTATTTTCGAATTAAAGAAGTGATATAATTCATTTCAATACTGAGAAATGTTTGGCTTTAGGGATTTGTACACTTATCTATTTCATGTTATTAATTCATGCTTAAGACACATGCTCGTGTGCAAGAAATTTTAGAGTCTAAGGATTTATGAAATCTGATTGTTTATGGCTTTGTTTTGACCCATTTGATGAGTTTGATTTACCTGGAATGTTTCTCTATTTTTGCTCCCTTTTGCTAGATTCTGTTTTGCCCATTTGCTGGGCTCGGTTTGCTCCTGTGCTGGGCTTGGTTTAACCTTTTTGATTCTCGGTTTACCCCTCTCTTAGGGTCGGTTTGGGCTCTGTTTTGGTGATTTATGTTGGCTAAAATCTCTTACTGTTGTGGATCTTTTCTTGGGTTTGGTTTGCCCCTGTGCTAGCTTGGTTTGTCCATTACGTTGGACTTGGCTGGGCTCCTTTTGAAGTTGTATTTTAGTTTAAATCCTTTATTGTTAGAATTATTCCTTGGGCTTGGTTTCACTCTTGCCTGGAGTTGGCTCGTATTATGCATGGGGCTCGGTTTTCTCCTTTTTGCTAGGTTCGAGTTGTCCTTGTTGAGAAGGAGGTTTGGTGGTTTTGTTGGCTTAAAAGGCTTTGGTTTGCTACTTAGCCGTGTGCCTCATTTGGTGTTTACTACCTTTGAGATTGTTCTCGGGTTGTCTTTGGCCGTATGTTGGATTTGAAGCTGTTTTGTTGTCTTTGTGATACATGTTGCCTTACCCGTGAGCTTTCCTCTCTTTTGGCTATACCCGTGAGCTCTCCCCTTTCTTTTGACTTTACCCGTGAGCTCTCCTCTTTCTTTTGGCTTTACCCGTAAGCTGTAATTTGCGATCTTTTTGTGGAGTAGATTGGGCTGGTGATTGTTTTATTCTATTACCTTGAGCACTTATGAATAAGTTCATGTTTATGAAATAAAAAAAATGATGAAAAGAAAAGAACTTTTGATTAAAGATGGAGTTGAATAGAATTGATATTGGCATAGTTTTTGAAAATTTGGAAAGTCATTCCCTATGGATTATTATCTCTTGCTTTGTGACATATGAAAAAGTTCTTGAAAGTTTGTTTCAAGAAATTGTAATTTGATATAAATTGAATTCATAAATGGGTTTGGAAATTCATAAAATTGTCATGTGTTGATTCTTTTATGAAAAGTGAGAAAATGATATCTTTTTAAGATTGATTCAAGGACCTTGAAGTTTTATTTAATGAAGTTCAAATTGCATTTTTGAAGTTTTATTCATTAAAATTTGATTTACATGTCGAGGTTTTCATGTATCGATTTGAATATTTTAAGTGTTGATTTTTGGAGATCACCTTTTTTTTTGAACTTCTTACGAATTTAAACGTCTTTAGGCGTCCGATGCTTTCGCGATTTCGTTTTAAGCTTTACCAATTTGACTTTGTTTTTAAAAAATGGATCGGTCTCCTTTTTTGTTCGTTTTGTTTTCTTTTTTTTAACAGTCAAGTTAAAAATGAGAATTTCCGATTTAATTATCTTCAGAAATGATTTATGGTCTTAAGAAAAGTGTGAGGGAAAGAGAAAGAGAGAGAAAATTAAAAATGAAATTCGGTTCTTTGAGATGATAAAATCCAAGGAGGAGATAAGATATCAAACCATTCACCATTCCGTTTATATAAGAAAAATGAAATCGTAAATTAGAAGAATATTTGGGGGTTGGAAGCTAGGATTGAAGCACGCTTCACAACCATTTTGCCAAAACTATAGGCTTACCCCCCCTTAAGTTTTAGGAGTCTGATAGCGAGCTAAGCTTGATCTAAAGATGTTCGAGGATTAGTAGAATGACACTTAATTGAAGTTAGACACTTTAGAACATTTCAGACCCAAATTAATATGTAGACTTCCTAGGTCTTAGGAGCACACCTTGAGAGAGTTCATCCTTCTAATGTTCAAATGATCCTAAGAGTCAGACATCTGACCTCAGTTCATGAGATAATTAGGACACTAGGCACGAGGGTGCACTAGATTGTGATTCATGACTGATTTAATTAAATCAAGTAATGAAATTCTTGCATTAACTTGACCAAAACTGAAACTCAATGCTCCGGGATTTGAGCTTGAGTCTTACACTCAGATCCTCCTGATAATTGGGGACATTCCCAATATCACATATAAATCTCTTATTCTTGGTTATTTATATGTGATATTGTATTTTGTTTTATTTGTTTATCTTTTTTCCTATGTTTTACCTATTTTCTCAAGTTTTTCAGGTCGTTATTTCTACTTTTACACAGCGCATACTAGCTAAACTTAAAAGAGCAACGAGCCTCCCAAGTGTATAGGTTTGATTTACATTACAGTATTTTTTTTTTATCAGCATGTTATACTGTCCTTATTCTTTATTGTACAGTATATTGTTGTTTTTGTTTCACACTGCATGTTTTACTGCTTAGTTTTTTTTGTACTATGCCTTTAAAATAGGATAACCTAGTGGTTAGGTGCATTTTCAAAACTAAAATTAAACCAGGAGGTGCTAGTACGAAGAGCTTGGAGCGAACATCGTGGGCAGCGCGACGAAGAACAACTTCAAGATGAATCTGCAATAGTAGAACAATTTCATAACACTATACACTTTCCTTAGTTTAAATAGCAACCCTTAGGATTTCGAGGTGGCTTGTCTGGCGCAGCGTAAAACCCTCACATATCATTCTTTAGGCTTTTGCACAACTCTGTTGTGCCATTATAAGTCCTAACACTTTAGGATTGCGAGGTTACCGTGCGGTACGGTGTAAATCCTTCTATCATTTTAGGTTATTTGCACAGTCCGATATTGTGTAAATATAAGTCTTAAATTCTAAATAATTTGCAGGATTGAAATACCAAATAGACATCATTTCAAAGACATAAAGCCAAACAATATGATAGTTTGGAGTTCACCGGGGTTTTCCCCAGATCTGTGATATCCCTTACTTTTCTTTCCTTTGGATTCCTTAAATAATTTTTCCTATTTTGAGTCATTTTTATTTGCTTTTCTCATGTCCATTCGTGAAAACCTAATCTTTAAAATCTTGAAGGCAAAACTACCTGATTTTAATCGAGAGTTTTCTTATGTGACCCCAGTCATTTAAGATGTAATTAACTATAGGAGCTTGCCTCCATGGGAAACCTGGGACCCAGATAAAATAAATCTTATCTAATTTTTTACGTTAAGTGGGGGAACTTGTTGGCCATTTTATAAAATTATTTCGCAGACCAAAACGGATGTCACAAATTGTTTAGTATAGGTGATTGAATCTCTATTACAAATGATATATTTATTTCTTCGGGATAAGTGTATTACTTGTAGTATTATATTCAATCATCTGAACTATTTAAAATATGAGACCTGTTTGGTCTCACCTATTTTAAAATTAAAATGTTACTTTTAAAAGTAAAATAAATGTTATATTCATATTTAAATTATTTTCAAAATCACAAAATCATCACTTTTTCAAATCACGAAGTTAAAAAAAAACGGCCGACGACCATAAATAAAGAGAAACCATCCTGAAAGGTTGGATATCTTGAAGCATACTTGAGCGTTGTCACCCCCAGAATTTTCTCAGCACCAATGGTAGATGCAATGATGAAAAAAGAGTTCAACTGATACCAATTGTTGCTTATATAATTGCTCTCATTTGATTGTCACAAAAATTATCTGGTCTCAAAGCACACATTATATTATCTAACACATATACTGTTTGGTCTTAAAACACACATCAATCTGGTAACTACATATACTACTTGGTCTTAGAGCACATATGACACTATTAATCATATATACTACTTGGCCTTAGTCTACAAATGACGTTGGTAATCGCAGATGCTACCTAATCTTACCACACATCACATTGTTAACAACAAATACTACCTGGTCTTTGAACACACATTACACTGTTATCCATCGATACTATCTATTCTTAGAACAAACATGACACTATTAACCACATATACTATTTGTTCTTACCACACTTGACTATTAACCAATTATATTACTTAGTCTTAGACCACAAGTGATATTGTTAATCACAAATATTACCTGGTCTTAGAGCACACTTGACACTGTTACCCACAAATACTATATAATCTTATCTAATTAATATTTAATAGTGTCTACGTGTTGATGTTTACTATTTCAGATGTATTGATGATTTATTGATGTCAGTTTTCTCTTCCATATTTTGATATTTTAATTTTTAAAATTATAACTTTAGAGATGCATATTTTTCCTTATTTATGGTTTTTTTTTATTATAAATCTTATTTTTTGTTATTGTTTTATTACATATATAGTCTAATTTATGAATTAAAAACGTAATACATTATTAGAATTAATTGAAAATATGACACTTAATAAGACACAATGGAGAAAAATGATTCATGTACCGTATCCAACTTAGTGGGATATAAGTTGTTGTTGTTTGACTTATGTCGAGCTATTATTTAATTTTGGCACTAACAAGTTATATAAGCCATTAGGGCACTTGCGGGCTCTAACCATGGTCTAAATTTAATGGTTTTATTTTATGGCAAATCATTTGTTCAAAGAGCCTCAATCATATTCATTCTTTTTTGTTGTGTTGTTTAGTAGTAAAATCACACAATTAGAGGATAAGTATCAATGGAATTATTGGTATGATATCTTTGTGAGTGATCATAGAGATAATACTTGATATAACTATCCTTTTATGAGTTAAATTAAAAATTGTCACCCTCGATAAATTGTTATAAATGATGGATGTACAGTTGTTCTTAGTTTTAAACAATAGATTTTGCTTGTTTATCTGTAATTTTTTTGGGTAGGTTTTCATGTTTTGTTGGGATTTGAGCCGAAAATTACTTGATTCAAAATTTAGGGCCATTTTTGAAAATAGGACCTCCCTTGTTTAAGATGCCTTGTTAACATTTCCATCATCGAGGTATTTTCTAAATTTTGCTGGTTTTGCTCGCTTGTAGGGATCACGTTCATAGTGTGATATGATTTAAGTTTATTTTAATGTTTGTTGCCTTATAGATCTTTTTAATTCTATATCATATATAGAGATTCAAGATCGTAGATTTGACTTCATGATTATTTTTATGGTTTTAAAATATAGAGTTTATATGAAAAAATAATAATTTTTCTTAAAAGAGATCTTTGAGGTATTAAATTTTTTGGTTGAATCTTATATAAAAATTATTATGTAAGTTCTTTTGACAAAGCTTCAAGTCTTGTCAATTTCAGTTTTATGACTACGCATAATTGGTCATAAAATTCAGAACTTATGACCTTGCTGTACACGCGAAGCACCTCGTTTGAGAGCCAGCGTAATTTGAGAATGAGTTTGAATTTGTCAATATGTTTACAAATCTTTCAAAATTTTTAAAGACTATTTAGAGTTGCACTTTTTTCAGTGTATTTTAACACAGTACAGTGCATGATTTTTGGCACATGCAGTTTGCAGACTTGTTTGTACATTTGCATGAAATATTTACACATTTAGTTCACTTATGCAATGTATTTCCATAATTTGAATGTCATATTGTGATACATGCAGATGATCTGAAAACCAAATTATTTGCAGTTTGTCTATGCGGAATATTTTTGTCACAAGACGAGTGTTGTGTTTTAATTAATTTATTTTTTATTTTTCTTCTGTGCTTGTGCATTATATTTTGTATGTTAGGCGGCATATTTTGTGAATTGGAATCTGTAGGTATTTTTAGATGTTATAATTTTGTAATTGCATTGTATTTTATTGTGGTGGGAGTTCCAAGAAACCAATCTTCCTTTTATAAATAGGAGGTTCTCTTGGTTTATTTGCACCATTTGAATTCATTTAATTCATTTTCCAATGGTTCAGGTGAATATTGGGAGAAATTATTCCATACGGAGCACTTACGCAGCTCTGCGTGCGGACTTCCAGTAATATGCCGTTAAGTGGAGGTTATTGAAGTGCAACCACAGAGATTATTGAGAGGTTATTGGAGTGTTATTATGATGTTATTGCGGGGGTTATGCAGGAGGGCGGAGATTATTGAGGGGTTATTGGGGTGTTATTATGAGGTTATTGCGGAGTCTAACTGCAGAGGTTATTGAGAAGTTATTGTGGCGTTATTAGAATTAATGTTTCAATAACCCCCTAATAACCCCCAATTACCCTCCCAACAACCTCCGCGGTTCCACTTCAATAATCTCCATCAGAGGTGGGTCTGATATAGCACATGATGACATATTACTGGAGTACGCAAGTAGTGCTGCGTATGTGCTCCGTATGCAATAATTTCTCAAATATTGGAGGTTTTGTCTGTTGCTAGTGAGTGAGTATTCAAGTTCACCGTAGGTTCATTTCATATCCGATCCTTTTTTGTCTTGGTTCCTTGCTTAAAAGTTTTTTATCAATTGTCATCATCAGATACCATACTCTATATTTTTTAAAATTTTGAAATTTTATATTTTTCTTCATTTTTATGGTGCATTTGAGCATGAAAATATCATTTTAATTTTATCTTGTCGATGTACTATTAGTTTGGATTTTGGTAGCATTCTAACATCACCCCTTGCATATGGGGTATTGAGGTAATCTTGGTCCTGCTCACCACACCACGAAAAAAATGTGTATGAGTAGTGTTGATCACGATCGAGAGTTTTCCATCCATCACACTAAGAAAAGCCTATATGGGTATTTATATTTGAACAAAATTTTGCAGTGTAGATTTTTCTACAACGTCAAGAATGATGAGTATGAGTACTTACCTATTTGGTCAATGAGCTTTGTCCCTCCACTATATTAAGAATGACTCATATAGAGCTTTCTTTGGCTTAAAAGGATATGCAAAGATAGAATAATTTCCTTATCGTCTCTTGAAAGGCATGTATGAATACTTAGGCATTGTAATGTGGCGGCTTTGTGTTTATATTTTGCTCGTGCGAGGTGGGACAATGAAATTTGCGGCGAGATGACATCAAAACTCTTGTTTGAAGCGCCCTTATTCGTGACAGTGGTTGAGGGCGTTGATTCGCACCGTGAGGTCGTGGGTTCGAATCTTATATATTGCCTTTTGGGCTAACCTTTTCTTGGAAAAAAACTTTTCTTTTAAACCTCTACTTTTTGTTGAAATATCTTCCATGTATCTTTTCTTTTTCCATAAACTTGTTTCTTAAGCTTTTATTTTTTATTTTTGGATTAGAGTGGAAGGAAGATATATAGAAAGGGTTATATGGTTTGAGAGAGTGTCGAGAGTGAGTGAAAAAGCCTTGGGATATTGATAGTCTAGGCTTTAAATTTTCTTATTTAGATATGAGTTATACTAAAAATGATGTAGATGTAATTCTACATAAGAATTTGAAAGATAATATTGTATAAATTAATAGAATTGAAAATAGAATTATAACTCAAATATGTGGTTGATACTAAGATTCTTAATATTACCAACACTTATGCTCCCTGAGTATGTTTATATGTTCAAAATAAAAATTTTGTAATGATCTAGAAGAATTAATGCAAAGGATATCTCTTAAAAAAGAAATTTTATTGGAAGAGATTTAAACAAACATCTTAATAGGGTGGTAGAAGATTTTAAAGTAGCCATTTTTTAAGTTTGCTTTAACTTATGATTTTGGTATTGGTCATATTTTATTCTGAAAAAGAGCTTATTCTGAAAAAGAGATTATTATATTATCACTTATAATAATGAATTTAATAAAATATAAATTGATTATTTTCTTATGAGAAAATTAAATCCTTGAGATTGTAAAGATTGTAAGATTATTTAAAGTGAAAATTTAAATATCTAACTTAAATTATTAGTTTTAAATTTTAAGATGTGAATTTAAAAGATGAAAAATTCAACGAAATATTATCTCAGAATTAGATGAGAACATTTACAAGATACAAATAAAATTATTATGTTTATATGTTCAAAACTAATATTATGTAGAATAAAGTAATGAGTGCTATTAAGTAAATTGCAAAAGATGTGTGTTTAGAGAATTAGAAGGAAAAACTATTACAACAACAACAACAACAACAAAAA
>NEWO01000004.1:66314-96335 GCA_003013225.1 Phalaenopsis aphrodite
TATGTCTTCTCCCGCGCTTGGCTCTGCTAGAGCTTCGACTTTTGCGACATCCTTTCCTCTGGTCTGTCTCGTTGTGTCGGCTCGTAGTCCTTCGTCGTCGTCCCGTTTGGAATGTTTGTTTCGTCGCAGTCTTTCCTCGTCATCGCTGAATAGAAGATCCTCTTCTTTCCTCGTCGTAGTCTTTCATCATCGTTTGGAAGGTCTATTTTTTTTTGTCTTCCTTGCCTCTTTGAAGGATGTCTCCTGTGCGCAGACTCTTTTCTCTGGCTCGAACAGAAAGCTCAGCACATCCGCCCTCTGCTCGACTTGAAGGGATTACAGTTGACCCCCTTTCGAATTTCGCTCTTCTGTCCACTGCAATTTTGCTGCTCTTTCGCCGCGGTTCCCTCTTTTGGTGATGGCAATAAGAGAGGAAGTTGATAGATGTTGTTGTAGGAAGAAAGGTCTGACGGCAATAAGGTAAACAACGAAGGGCCTTCTGGGAGTATTCGACGGAGTAGGGTTTGCAATTGAATGGAATTGGGCTGCATGGTAGATTCAGTGGGAAATATGTTACTAGGAAAGGCTAGCAGGAAGAATCTAACAGAGGGCTGGAGCAGGGATTTCCAGCTGTAGGAAAGAGCCCGGGATGATCTACTGGCTTGCTGAAGAGATTCTGGCAGCTATCGAAAGAAGTTTCAACGTCTGTAATGAGTTCTTGTTGTTTGCACGCCGGTTGTTGTTGCCTTTTGAAGTAGGTGAGGAACTTCTGCTGTTGCAATTTTGGGATTTTCTTGTCTGGATGTAGCGATAGCTTATCAGTATGAAGGAGCAACTCCTCTCGCCTGGAAGGAGATACAACCCGTCGCTTGGAAGGAGTCACACTATGGCACAAGGAAGGAGCAACACCTTTCGCCTGGAAGGGAGGGATTGCCTCTTGCCTTTCGCCTGGAAGTGGAAGGAGTGACGCCTCTTTCCTGGAAGGGGAGGAGAGCTTGCACGAACCAGAGACTAATGGGAGAGGTTTTAGAGGAGGAAGTAGAGTTGGCGTTTATTTCCAAGTTCTGATACCATGAAAGAAGGTGGAGAAAATAATATTTTCTTATTTCTCAATAATCAAATTACACAGCTTCTCCTTGTATGATAAGGAACAAATATGACAGACTTAGTTACAACAATTACAACTTGTCGAAGATAAACTAATTCAAGAATGAAAGAAATATGACATAGCAAAAAGAGGACAAAAGAAAATAATATTAAAATAAGAGACTCAGAAATCCACAATCTTAAGGTCTTAAATAATAACATTTATTTTTTTATTTCTACTGTCGCATTAGTAAAACGGGGTTTGAAGATGCTTTAAAGAAAGTGCGGAAAAACAATGGGACTTGATGCAATTCCAAAAAAAGTGTGAAAATATTTAGTAGATTTGAGCTTACTAGAATTTTTAATATTATTTTAAAAGCTAAAATAATGTCTAATGAGTGGATAAAGAGTAATATTGGTTCTTTTTTTTAAGAATAAATAGGATGCACAAAAGTGTGCAAATTATAAAAGATTAGAGAGAGTTGTCTTAGATGGTTTGGGCGAGTAGTATGTTTTGATTTGACTAATGTTAAGAAAGGCAGGGGTTGACCTAAAAAGGCTTGGGCATATTGTTTAAAAAATGTTTCATGTAGCCGACCCCACTTTGTTATGAGGTTTCAAAAGAAGTACTTTGGGCAGTTCTAGAAAAGAATAGTGTTGCTATTGCATGTATAAATGGAGATATTATTAGTAGAATTCAAGTTGGATAGTTAAAGTGGAGGAATGTATCGAGCCTGTTGTGTGATAAAAAATACCGCTTAGACTGAAATGAAAATTTTAGAAGATAGTGGTGAGAGTGTTAGACTTGCGATGCTTTATGGCACATAATGTTGTCCTGTAAAAGAGAAGAATAAACTTATGTTATAGTGTGGCTGAGATGAGAATGTTCAAGCGAATGAGTGGCTTTACATTTACAGACAAAATGCAAAATGAATATATTCGTGATAGGGTTGGAGTAGCTTCACTGGTGGACAAGATTAGAGAGCATCACATTGGATGGTTTGGTCATAGTAATTGTCGACCATTTGATGACTCGATTAGGACAGTGTAGATGTTTTAGATTTGACTTTTGTTTATAAAAGTAGAGATAGACTTAAAAGGACTTGGGCATGTTGTATAAAAAATTACCTTGATTTATTAGAATTAATTGAAAACATGACACTCAATAGGGCACTGGAGAAAAATGGATTCATTAGTCGACTCCTCTTAGTGGGATAAAGATTTGTTGTTGTTGTATTTGGGTCTTCACTCCAACACATCTGGAAACGTGCTTATGAATTTTCACTTGCTCAAGAAATTATGCAATATAATATTTTTTCTTGGCTTGATGAGAAAACAAAGCCTAAGGCTTACTAGCTGCATTTTGTTTGTTTCCTACAATTTCTTTCGTTGTGTTAAGATAAACATGCATGGTTTTCGCTCATTGCTCTCAACGATCCGAATATTAAAATTTTGGATATTTTTGTTGGGTTGGTTTTTATACCTATTTGTGACTGTCAACATGATTTATTCAATGTGAAATTATGGTTGATGAGGTGAATACTCGATCTTATTTCTTCTTTTTATTCTTTTTTTTTTTAGTGTTGGGTTGAGTAAAATTTGTTGGTTGTTTATAGTTTGAGTTGGTCATCTCTCTGATGGGGCTAGAAAATGCTGGATTGATAGATGACATTTATTGGCAGGGGGTGCAGAGTCAGAGTTTTACCATATAGAAAACAATCCTTATCTTTATTGAGTACTCCACCATGAACATTTTAGTTGCCTCAATTTTGTGAGCTTTTGCATCTCTTTCAACATAGTGCTGCTAATTTTTTATTATTTCTATCACGAAGCAATTGTGAACTTTTCACAACTCAGACTTAATCACGGAGTTGTTGCTCCAAATTTATTGCTTCTGTTAATTTTTCCAGTGCTTTTTCCATCTTCTCTTACTAACTCTTCATTCCTCTACATAGAAATTGAAATCATCTGCATCATTATTGTCAATCGTGCAAAATCAAGCCTTTTAATGTAGAGAAGTCTTATTTAAGCTCTCCATTCAAGAATGAATTCTTGATATTTAGCTGGAATAAATGTCAATCTATATTCACCGCAAAAGACAACAAGACTCAAATAGTGTTTAGCTCAGCCACTGGAGCAAATGTCTCCTCATAATCAACTCGGCAACACTGTGAGTACCCTTTGATGATAATTCAGGTCTTACTACATTCAACGGATCCATTAGAGTTGAACTTGGTGCTGAAATTCCATCGACATCCCACAGTTTTCTTACCACGAGGAAGATCAATGACGTCCCATGTATGGTTCTGTCGAAGGGTATTCATCTCCTCCATTACTGTTGTTTTCCAGGCTAAATTAGCAACAACAGCCTCAATTGTAGCTGTGATCTGATTTGTTCGTCGGGGCAGTAGCAAATGCTTTGTGGGTCGACGATAAACTGCGAACCGAGACATATTTTGCCATAGAATAGAGGAAGCATGTTTGATTGCTTGCCTTACTCGGAGAACTCATCTTCTCATTTGGAGGGGTCGTGCTGAGGATGTCGCTTGGAGTGGAGTCAAAGACTTTTAAGGAGATAGCGGGCTTCATAGTAGGAGCATTGGGATGGGTGCGCTGAGTGTAGACACAGAAAGTGAGAGTAGGAGATGATGCACTCAATGGAATATGGGGACTCCTTAGTGGCAGAAACAATGGGGTAAAAAGCCATAAGAGTAGGATAAGGAATAGTGCTAATATCCTGAGTTTCCTCTCATTTGGGACCGAGCTAGGAAAGTAGGAAACACTTTCAAAGAAGGAAACATCATCACTCATATAGATTTTGTTGGTGGTAGGATAAAAGCATCGATGCCCCTTTTGAGTGGCGGAGTGCCCTAAGAAAATACATTTTATGGCTCTAGGATCAAGTTTACGCCGAGTGGGGGTAGTGTTCCGAACAAAGACAGTGCACCCAAAAATCTTGAGATCTAATGTGGGATGAATCGATTGGTAGGGAAGCATGACAACAGGATTACTAAGGGGGTTCGTAACTTGTAAAGTTTAGAGGGCTCTATTTATGAGATAGGTGGCGGTGAGAATTGTATCGTTCCAAAACTGTTTCGGGACATTGTATTAAAACATAATGAAGCCAGTGTCGTCGAGGGGCCGACGTTTTTCTCTTTCAACTACCTCATTTTTTTGCGGAATGTTAGTACACAAGGTATAATGGAGGATGCCCTTACAAAACATTTGCCCAAAATAGAGTTGAAATCCTTTTGGCCTTTGTCAACCCGAATGACCTGAATAGAAGTTTTAAATTGAGTTAAAATGAAAGTGTAGAGGTTTTGGTCACTGTGAATGCAAGAGAAAGGAGCTGAAGGTGTGTAAGTGTGGGATGGGTAACGGACCTGATAATGTTTGACTAGCTTACATGTCTCATAATTGAAATTAGAAAGGTTTTTATTAGAGAACATTAATGGAAACAAAATTTTTTAATTATTAGAAACTAGAACGACCCAAACGACAATGTAACAACATGATGAGACCTTTAATGACCATAGTAAACTACAACTTCTGAGTTGTGTTTCCTTACTCTCTGTGCTCTTCTTTTGGAAGTTGTAGAGTCCAGCTACCTTCTTAGCAGTTCCAATCATCCCCCAAACGACGATCCTGAAAAATACAACCATCATAAGAGAAATTAAAAGCACAATCAATAACTTTCGTCAACTTGCTGACAAATAACAAGTTATATTGCAATAAGAGAACATGTAAAATAGCCTCCAGAATTAGACTGATCGTTACTACAACTGACCATTTACCAACAATAGAACTACAAGAGCTATTGACAATTCTAACAGTATTTTTTTCGGAGCATGGATAGTAATTCAAGAAAGCTTGTGAGGATCCAATCATGTGATATGTGGCATCTGAATCAACAATACACGGACTAGAGGAAAAAATCATGAGAGCCATGGGAGTACTCTGTCGGATTTGTGAGGTCGATGGACTTGCAGAGAATTATTTGGCTCCAAGTAGCTTGATCAATTGCTCCATATGATTTCGGGTAGAGGAGGATTTGGCTAAAAGTTTGTATGTCAGTTTATCGTGAAGTTTCCAACACTTGTCTTGAGTGTAGTTGGATTTGTGATAGTAATCACAAAGTGGGATGACCTGTCCGTGGTGACATGGATGATGGATTGACAATATTCAAGATCGAGGTAGACGATCCAGCTAAAGGAGTAAAGGTGTCGAGCATGATAAGCCTTTGACTCTCTTCCCGACGAATCTTGGTAAAAGCAGTGTACACTTCCTCATCCAAGTTATATTCAGCTTTTAGAGTCTCCGCAGCTAGAGTTTGCCCCACATCCTTCTTTCCTTTCATAAAACTCTCCATAGGATCATCCTCGTCGTCATCACAGAACCTGTCATCCTTCTCCTTAGCCTTCCCAGTAGGGGGAGGCGGTGGGGCACGAATCTCTTCTTGGATCCCCTCCATGAAAGTGTCAAGTGAGTCAATCTCACCTGTGTCTCCTTCTCCTCCACCGGTGCCTCCTTCTCTATTGTTCGACAAGTGCTCAGCACCATCGTAGTCAAGTTGTCCAGGTCTTGGTCTTCATGGTTGTCGCCGCCATGGCGACGCGAAGATGGAACGTATAAGCAGGCTGGAGCTTGGGAGCGCTCAAAGTTGTAGGTGGTTGGGCGGTTGATGCCAAAAACCTCGAATCCAAGCTTGCACTTCGACATCAACGTTTTTGCAAGGGAATTAAACATAAAAGAATATCACCAATGAAGGAGTTCCGGTTGGCTGGGAGCAGCCCTGTCGGCTTGAATAGGGGTTTTGGAGGGTCATCTGGCTGGTCAGGAGTGATCCGGGGCCAGCCTGTGGCAAGGGAGGGTTTGGAGGCTGCTAGGTCAGACCAATGGCTCCAATACCATGTTAGAATAGAATCAGGATTTGGAATAGAGCATCAATATTATTGATAGGAGGGGGCTATTTAAACTCAATTACAATTGACACGACACAAAAAAAAAGAAATAAAGTAGAATAAAATAAATAGAAAAGAAATAAAACAGATTTAAACAAATAGGAAATATATAATGAAGGAATAAAAGCTAATAAAAAATAATAACGTCTAGGGATTGCTGTTATAAATTCAATATTAATGCTACTCTGTTAAAAACCTTTTCCGCTGCCTTCAAAGTAGAAAGAGGGAGGTATGATCGATTTCTGTTGGTGAAGTGCAGAGTTGGGAACTGTGAATTGGTCTTGGTTTTTGCAGTATTCTGTCAGGAAAATAAAGAAAAGTGTCCATGAGGTAGGATGGAGAAACAGATATGTAGTGGATATTGTGTTACGAAATTGGATGTTGTGCAGTAGGTGGGAAGTGTTTAGGTGTGGTTTGGAGAAGTTCAGGTGACAGTGAGAAGTAGGCAGGAAGATAATTGGTAAAAGCTGATTGGGAAAGGAGTAGAAGGGTGAAAAATGGGCATGTGTCATTTTTCAAATTGTGTTTTTAGTGAGGAAATGAAATGGTAAATAGTAGTTGACGCATGGGGAAGAGGCATGGAGGTTTGGCATGGGCATGGGTGCAGGAATAGAAGAACAGAGGGCGTGGTCTGCCGGCCCCATTTGATTTTAATGATGATAGCTTTTTATATTTCAAATATATTATTTTATTTCAAATAACCAGTTGATTCTTTGATTATTTCTGCTCCCATCTTGAATTTTTTCATTGCAAAATGGTGCATAGCTAGCTTCTTTTTATTATTATTGTGCGGCCTTCTGTGCAGAATGCATTCTTTCTAGGTATTTTTTTGATGTTCTAGACGTATCGGCATAACCTGTTTTGCGAAATTGGAGGCAATTTAATGCTTTTTGATTTTTGCTGTGTTTTGAGCTTAACTTGCATGACTGTGCATCTGTTGTCAGTCATTTTCTTCGTGTTTGGTTGAATGAAGTCGTGGAATTGGTATGAAGGTCAACTGATAACAAAGTAAACCTCTTTTTGGAGAGGGAGATCCAACCATAATACAATGTCATTAATTTTCAAAAGTATTCATAATGGCTGATAGTGGGCTTCACCTTTTAACCATGTCTTCCTTAAGTGCTACCAAACCAAGTCTTTGTTGGAATGTGCACTTATTTGTCATAGCTAGCTTTGTATTTCTTTTTTGACCTTTTAAGGTTCTCCGCTTATTGATGGATATTTCAATCTTCAAAGAATTATTACACATTGAACCACTTGCTATTCACTGCAGTTGTCTATTGATATATCTACTGAGAAATTCATGTTTAATGAACTATTTGGAGAAGATTTAGGCACCTCAAAATAAAAGATTTTACCATTGTTTGTGTATAGTTTGGTTCAAGGAAAATTGGATGAGAGGAATGTTGTCATCACTTGTTATTGGTTGTGAAGGATTATAACCTCAATATTTAAACCATTGTCCTTTTCCCATTGAAAGGAAGTTGGGCATTTCATGAAAGTTTTGACAGTTATTCTTCTTTATCATGGGATTCTCCATCATATTTCTCACCTTCATCTTGGAAAAATCTTTGTTGCCTCGAGATTTGAGCTTTGGGAGCAGCAAGAAAGCAGTTTCCTAAACAAAACTATCGTGGTGTCTGGAAAATTAGAAAATCTGCTGTAATTTGAGGGAGAGAGGTGTGCACCGCACTCTCGATCATCTTGGAAAATCTGCTTGAGGAAAATTAGAAAGAAATAGAGGGAAAACCAAAGTTGTGAAAATCAGAACGGATATTGAACTAGAAGTAATGGTTCATAGTTCAATAGTTCAAACAGGGTTAACTCGAATAACGTAATAAATATTTAAATTACTTTAATATAATTTAAATAGTAAATAATGTTATATTAATATTGTATATGAAAAATGTATCAGCTCGAATCTCGTGGCTATCCGACTAGACAAAGAAATGATCAACATTACACGCCATGGGTGACTCAGAAACCCCAGGAAGAATCAAGGACGGATGACCAGACCCTCTCCAACCCACTCCAGCCGACCGCTTCAAGCCAAGGAACTCCCATCTGCCGATCAGCCTCCTCTCAATGAATCTCTTCGTCTGCCTTTTCCTTGACTGACAACCCTTTCCTCCAATCGACAGAATTTTCTTCTAAGCAGCCGCCTTTTCCTCCGATCGGCAACTGAAACTCTACGATTAACCCTGACAAAAAAGTCCAGAATGACAGATCCTGTGGTCGACTAGGTACCAAGTATTACCAACACAAAATACTATAATATCTGTAATAATGTTTTTTAAAATAAGAGAAATATTATAATTTACTTTTTTGTCCTCTTATCATCTATAAATAGGAGGACCCTTTCATGTAAAGGGTTTTTGGGATCCCCCACTTGTAACTGGTATTTTTAATGAAATAAAATTAGTTTAAGTTCCTGAGAATATTCAATTTGCCCCGATTGGACAAGCCTTCTTCACCCCCTCTCTCTCTTTCTCTCCCCCTCTAAATCTTCTTTCCTTGGTCTCAACGCTCTATCCTTTGAGCACGGTCCAATAGATATATTGATATCTAACATCTTAAAAGGTGCAATGAGCATGAAACTTGCCATCAACAAGAAGATGAACAACCGTCGACACTCCCAGCAAAAAGTACAAGGGGAACTAAACATTAGTAGATTCACTCCATTTATTTCTCGTCGTCGGCGATCTCCAAGAAATTCTATCTATTGTCCTGTAGATCCGCTTCCCCGTTTTCAGATCTAGAGATCACCTATGTTTTCTATCTCCCTGTCGTGCCAAAAATTTGCACTGACAGCCTCCCGACCGTTTTCTTTCCTGCTCATGTGGGGATCTGCACTGACTGTCTCATTTCCTCACCGATCAATTGCTTTTATTGCTTTTTCATTTTGCCGACCGACCTTCTCTCATAGGTTGATCTGCTGCACACAGTCGTTTCATTGATTATTTTTTGCTTGAAAACATTTTGAAAAAAATGATGAAAATGTCACGTTTAAAACATTTTTTATTGTTGTTCTTTTTTGGTTTTGTATACAACATGTCAAACTTGTTGTCCTCATTGTCGCACATAACAATCCAAGCCAATCCAAATTTGAATATGCTTTTCCTTCTCGGGATTTTTTTAAGTTATTCTCCAATGAGGTCGTCCGACCAACAGTCTCAATCATCTCCGTCGGTCGGCCACCTCATCGTGCCAACCATCTCTCCTGATTGCTGCTCGAAATTCCCCCCGTGCCAGATTTTTTCGCCGACCACGTCTATCATGAGCAGGATCTCACCTCTCCCGGGCAATTTCCGCCAATCGGACAACTGATGCTCTGGTCGACTACCCGCTTCTGGCTATCTACCTATTTTCGGTCGATTGCATTCTTTCGGCTGGCCACTTTGCTCCTACCAGAAACAATAAAGTCAAAACAGGGAAAAAAATTGCATGCACACCACTCACGGAGGAATTGCAAGTATTAGAGGTTTGGTTTGATGTAGTAGGAGCAGCAGAAGATGACTGTTTGTCTCCTTGCTTAACTGAACTCTTCCTCGCTAACTACCCAAATCTGCAGGATTTGTCTCCTAAGCTCGATAAAATGAAGATACAAAACATTGGATGGAAAGCCTCAAACTACAAGCAAGGTACCGACAACTGTTGCGGCATTTTAAAATCCATTCCCCTTGATACACAAGGGGTCCTTTTGTGTCCATATGTCACATCCCTTTTTTTGGCGGATGCAAAACTTGAAGCACAGAGAAATTTGAGAATTGAAGGTTGCCACAATCTGATTTCTCTCGGAAGACTGCAACAAGTGGAAAGTGGCACTGAGAAATTCCAGCTCATTCTCAGTGAGCTTGTTGTAAGTGATCCATTCTTGTTGCTAACGGGAAATGTTGCCTCTTTGAAAAGACTGATAATCCATTATAATTATGTGTTGGATTCTTTTACACTTGGTGCGGAGCGGCGGTCAGGTCAAGTTAGTTCATCCCTTAGTTTGTTGAGCTTTATATCACTCAATTCCATTAAGTTTCTCCCTTCCTCTTTGTTTCATCTGGATCTAGAAATTTTGATAGCCTACAGTGCCTGCCATCTTCTTTGTGGACCATCTCATCCCTCAAGTATCTAGATTTATATGGCATTTCACTCCTCAAATCATTGCCAGACCTCGCTCCCTTGTATTCAATTGAAATCTCAAATTGTCATCCAAAGTTGATAGAACATTATAAAGAATTTTCTGGCTCTGATGGTTCAAATGAAAATGCCATTCCCCCTGGAGTCTTAAACCAGCTTTTGCCACATTTTTCTGGAAAATTATTAACTATTTGGCCTTGGAGTATAAGATTGTTTTTCCTACTTTATTGGGGATGGGTGTAATATCTGCTTGTTTTGAGATCTTTGGGTGAATGGCAAGACTCTATTCGATATTTTATGAGTGCGGAAACGACCGTCCGCACTCCGTCAGAGGTTTCAACTAAGTGGTAGTACTATCGCAGCCACAAAACTCTTCTGGTGCCACTACGCACAAGAACACATCGAAGCTTAGAACTCTTTGTCAGCCGGAAGATATGTCGCGCTTTGCTTATGTCAACTGACTTGCTAATCCAGCCGCGCTTTGCTTCTGCCTACCGGCTTTCTCCCCAAAAATCTTAATCAGTCGGGCTCTCCCCCACATTGCCAATTTTCGTTTGTCGGCAGCCACTTCGCCTACCTGCATCTGACCATCTTGTAGGCCGACTGACATCGAGTTGCTCCATCACAAAAGCAATCCCTTTGTCGCACGAAACTCCTTGTAATTTCTCTGTTGCGTGCAGGCCGCATCGACCTCCTGCTTTTGGTTGGTGACCTATCTTCGGTCGACAGCTTACATCGTCGTCTGACCAACTCCCCGATTTCCGCACGACCATTTAAAATCGAAGATTTACTTATATATCGCCCAATTCGTATGTTGCACAGAGGACACCTGCCGACCGACAACCTATCTCCTTCCAGCCGTCATTCTCCGGTCGATTGCCAACCCCCGACCGACCACTAGCCTCTGACCTGCCACCTACTTCTGTTCGACCATCGACCTCCGACCGACCATCTCAAAAAAGGGGAGATTTACATACATAACACTCAATTTTTATATTTTTTTTATTTTTTTCATACATATCACTAAATTCTTGTATATTTATATGTTTATATTACTCAATTTGTTTTCCCAGCAAACTATCCTCCGATCGGACACCTGCCTCCCACAGGCCATCTTCAGGTAAGATTTACTTATATTTACCACTCAATTCTTACATATTCATATGTATATGCAGATCCACCTAACTCTACCAAATCATGTCAACAAAATAATTCGTCCCTTCAAACAGTAATTTTCACCAAGCACTTATGGAACTCAAACCCAGGAAGTATAACAAACGAGGCCATGACATATGAACAGTCAAACGCCCTCAAGGGGGCTAGCCACGGGATTTTCCTTACAACGAGCTCAATTCCCATTGCCCGAACCGGACAAATATCCAGTGATGGTTCCCTGCCCACTAGCGACAAGCTCCACAAAGGGTATGACGAAAGTCATCCTAGAGAAGAGTCTTGGCAGCCTCCTCCCATAGAGAGGGGACTCAACCCAGAATGGAGGTCCAACCGAGTGACCAAGAACCCATGCAAGTGAATGTTTAGAACCCGACTCATATGCCCCATATACAGTTCGCCACACGCTAGCGACAAGCTCCTTCGCGAGGTGTATGACGATCATCTTCGGCCCCAGAGACGATTCACCACTCGACAGCGATCGCAAGGGCTATACGTCGATCGTCTTCGATCCTTGAGATGATTCGCCACCTGACAATGATAAGCTCTGCGAGGGGTGTAAGGTGATTTTCTTCAACCCCAGAAACGATTCGTCGCACGACAACGACAAGCTCCACGAGGGGTATACGACGATCATCTTGAGGTGATTCGCCATTCGACAGCGACAGACTCTCCGAGTGGTGCATGGCGGCCATCTTCGGCCTCAGAAACGATTCCCCACCCGATAGTGACAAGCTCTACGAAGAGAATATGGCGATCGTTTTCGATCCTTGAGATGATTCGCCACCTGACAGCAACAAACTCTGGTAGGGGTGTATGACTTTCATCTTTGTCCCTTGAGACGATTTACCACCAGAAAGTGACAAGCTCCGCAAGTGATATACGACATTCGTCTTAGACCCTTGGGAAGATTCGCCACCCGGCAATGACAAGCTCCACGAGGGGTGTATGGCGATCATCTTCGATCCCAGGGATGATTTTACACCCGGCAGCGACAAACTCCACGAGGGGTATACGACGATCATCTTCGTCCTTTGAGGTGATTTTCCACCCAGCTGTGACAAGCTCTGCGTGGGGTGTAAGAAGATCATCAACGACAAGCTCTACGAGGGGTGTATGATGCTCGTCTTCGACTCCAAAAACGATTTGCTACCCGACATCGACAAGCTCCATAAGGAGTGTACGGTGATCATCTTCGACCCTTGAGATGATTCATCACCCGACAGGACAAGCTCCGCGTGGGATGTGGAGCGATCCTCTTCGGCCCTAGAGACGATTCGCCACTCGACGGACAATTTTCTGCGAGGGGTATACGGCGATCTTCTTTGCCCTTGAGATGATTCGCCAACCGTTAATAACAAGCTCCGCGATGGGTAATGAACATCTTGGGTTCAATTAACAGCGAATGGAGCAAAAGATGCCAGAACAAAGCACAAGATGTGCCTAATTAGAGAGTATATTTATTGAGTCATGATTTTTTTGCTTTATAAATTTCCTTATCCTTGTTGTAGTTGTTGCTATCAAAGAACAAGAAAATCGGGGAACTAAATATATATATGAAAATGTGTCAGCTTGAATATCAAGGCAATCCAAAAGGCTAAGAGATGAACAATATGTCGAAATTGCATGTCGAGGGTGACTCGGAGACCCAGAAAGAATCAAAGACTGATGACCAGACTCTCTCTCCAACCTACTGCAGACGACCACTTCAAGCCAAAGAAATCCCATCAGCCGATCAGTCTCCTCCCGAAGCTCAATGCTCAATCCGACAGACCAAGAGAAGAATAACATGTCGAAATTACACATCGAGGGTGACTTATAGACCCAGGAAGAATCAAGGACGGATAACCAGACCCTCTCTCCAACCCACTCCAGACGACCACTTCAAGCCAAGGAACTCCCATTAGCCGATTGACATCATCCCGATCAATCTTTCCGATCATCTTTTCTTTTGACTCGCTGCCCTCTCCTTCAATCCTTCGATTTTTCCTCCAAACGCCCGCCTTTTCCTCTGATCGGCCACCGGAATCCGATGACTCCTCCCTGCAAAAAAAAATCAGAAGGACAGATTCGTAGGTCAACGAGGTAAAGGCAATATTGTAATTTAATCCGAGCAGTACACACCAACATAAAAGACTAAAATATTTGTTACCAATCCTTTTTAAAGTAAATACAATATTGTAATTTATTTTTTAGTTCTTTTATCTTCTATAAATAGGAGGGCTCTTTCATGTAAAGGGGGTTTGGGATCCCCACTTGTAATCGGCTTTTTTAATGAAATAAAATGGGTCTAAGAGCCCAGAAACACCCCATTTGCCCCGACTGGCAAGTCCTCTTCACTCGTTCGCTCTCTTACTCTCTCCCTTTCAATCTTATTTCTTTGGTCCCAACGCTCTATCCCTTGGACACGGTCTACCAGACACATTTGAATCTAACAAATATCATTTTTATCGATTGATTAAATAATATTTTAATCTATAAGACAATTCTTTTGAAATTTCTTGAACAATATTCTAAATAAAAAATTTAAGGCACGATGTTTTTTTTTTTAATTTAAATATATTATTTTTGGCCATCCAAAAAAAATCAAAAGATTAAAATTGAATAATATCTTAACTGGCCAGTTCTTTAAAAATTGAACCAGTATAACTCTGGTTCTGACCAGCTTAATCCTAATTCTATGTATAAACGAGTTTGAGCTTGGAATGAACTAGCTGAATGACCGTTTCATGGTTGAACTGGTCGAACCGATGGCTAGTTTGGTTTTTAAAACCATGGGAAAAACTATATGTTTAGGTCTCAATTTGGTGGAAGAAATGTGTTTGCTTTATTTTTTGATCTTTACTCATTTATCTCATTGTCTTGAATGTTATACGGAATGCCACATTTGCTTGCTTGATTGATGAAAATTCTGTAAAAGTTTTGTGTAATGTTGTCTTCTATTTTGTTCCATAAGATGAATAATCTTGATTTGTTAATTTGTTATTGCGTGATTAAAAATATGTCCATATACTATTATTTAATATATAGTTTTGTACGAGTCTTTTTATGTTAACAACATCAATTATACGATTAAGATCATCGATTTTGATTTATAGTTTTGAAATAGTAAGCTTAATGATGTGGCTTATCTTGTTTAGGCATTGGGATAAGGATGTCCCTTATCTTTGGTTTAATTTTTTTCAATGATATCCATAAATTAATTGTGAATGTTTGTTTTTTAGAATAAGGTTTTTGCATTAATGGATTTAGCTGAATTGTGGATAAATATGGATGTCACCAATTTATTTATAAATACAAGGCTTTAAAATGTTATCTTTATTGTTGAAAGCAATTAGAATTAAATTTTTTCTCTTTTTTCTTTCATCCTTCTTCATTTGGTTTGTCGCCCAAAGCACTATCCAAAACCTTTGGCTAAGTGTTTCAAGCAATAGGCGGCGAGCTTCTTCCTCTCTTCTCTCATGTAGGATAGAGAACATTCTATTATCTTCCAATTTCTCCATATGAGGCTTTTTCTAGGAAATAATTCCCGCCTTTTCCATGTTTTTTTGTGCCCTAATTGTTCATCATTTTTCTTGCAAGAGCTCTAGTGCTCGGAAATTTTCTTGGTGAAAATAGTTGTTGGGAAAGATATTCTTGGTAATTCTATGGAGAGTGAAATCAACATGTACTAAAAGAGATTGACAATTAAGATCCTTTCAGTCTGAAAGAGCCAATGTCCAATCGTATGAACACCTTTTTTTTTTACAACAAATTGTTCATATAGAAAGGAGAAGATTTTTCCTCGAAAATAGGATCAAGTTGGTAGAGTTTTACTTCAATGAAACTATGGAAGCTGAGGTATGGTTTGAGCTTCTAGAAATACATTTTATGGTTTATGGTTTTCTAGATAGAAGAAAATTGCATTTGCTCATTTAAAATTCATTTAATGCTCCGTTCTATCCTATTGGCTCCCAAAAAAACAGGAATTAAGCAGATGTCTAATGATACGTGACAAGATTTAACAGGCAGAAAATTGATTTAAAAATTTTCTTGAATGAAAAAGTCGTATTCTTGAAATATATAGCAGAGCTTGGTGAAAGTCTTCATTCAAAATCAAAGCATTTTGCTTTTTTTTATGTACTCAAAGCTAGCACCTCGAAGCTATTGCACTAGTGGAGATGGATGCCCCTTTCCATTAGACGAAAGCTTGCTTGCGTGAAAATTTCAAGAATTTGTCATATTGAAAACTTCAGATTGAAAATTTCATAGTTGTGCGTGAAAATTTTGCACCAGCATTTAAATTCTTCCTTGTGCAATGACCACAAGATGAGGAACCAATCCACCCCTTAACATCTAATCCAATTAAACTGTAGTCACATATGGTCTTGGGAGAGAGGTTGTTGTATGCACTGCAAATATTTATAAAAAATAGAGTTTATGAAATATAAAGCCAAATGATGTAAATAATGTGAACGAAGTCAATTAAGAGCAACCCAATTACATGTGATAGGTTTCTTTTTAAAAGAGTTAAAATGAGATGATTTATGCATATACATTACATAGCTCTTAACATATTACGATCATGTCGAAAAGTTAGTAGAGATATATTATATTTCACAAACATTTGGAAACTAGCATATCAATTAATATTTGGCCATGGGGATAATGTGTGCTATTCTATAAAATGAAGACAAGCGCAAGTTTTATGCACGGTGGGAATTTCAACCAAGCAGATTTCCAGACTATCAAAGAAACGAGATGAGTTAAGGGATTTTATATTTAATTTGATTTTTATAATTTGGCTGATTACTCCCCTCTTCTTCTTGATTGTGATACTTCTAAATACGTATAATGAAAAAATGGATAGCTTTTGGAATGACTTCTTTCAAGGTTAAACTTGTTCTCTTATACTTTTGGAGCTTTGTCTTAAAAAAGATTATATTTGGAACTACTTTCACACCAGGATATTTATGAAAAAATTTCCTCCAACTACTACATTGGACATCATTAGGTATCAAAAAATAAAAGATCCACTTGCATGCATTTGATGTTGTGTTTTGGTGAGTATTCTCAAAGCATGCATAATGATATTTTGCTTTTCCTTCCATCTTGGCTTTTCCTTCTTCAACGTTATGTACCTTTTTTTTCCAATCTGGTTTACTATGTTACTTTTGGGTTTGGTGATTTGGATTGTACTTTCTCATGTTAGATTAGATTGGAAATATTTTATTTTGTCAGCAAGAAAAAGTGTGTCTAGTTTAGAGTGCATGTTTGTTTTTAATTTGCATATTTTTTAATTATTTTACATTTCAGATAATTAGCACCCATTTTACTCTTCAAGAGCAAAATTCTTAATGAAGGGGAGAGTTGACGTTGAGCAAAAGCGTTAGAGAATTATGTTGAGAATAATTATTGAGTTATAAAAATTTTAAAAATAGTTATTATTTAACTATTACAATTACTATTATGAGAAATAACATTATAAATTATTATTATTATTATTTTATTTTTTTTGAAAAAAAGAAAAATGCAAGTTCTATGCATTGTGCGAATTTCAGCCAAGTTTCTAATCAACCAACAAATAAGAGAAATTAATGGGTTGTTATTTTAGTGTAATTTTTATTTTTTGGTTGGTGGCCCGTCCTCTTCTTGTAATGCTTACACATTTATGAAGATAGTAGAATGAAATAAAATGGATGGCTTTTTGTTTTTTCCTTTGGGAAGTTGTTGGCTTTTCAAAAACATTATATTTGAAACCGTAATCCAAGCTCACACTATGATATTTTAAGGCAAATTTCTCTTCACCTACCACAGTCAACATCAAAGACACTAGGGGTATTCATTTATGGAAGAGAGATTGAATTGGTAGTAGAGATAGTTTGTTCACCGATGACGATCAATTTGATAATCAAAGGAAACAAAGGTGCTACCAATGTGAGATGCATCTCAATGCAATTGTGAGTGCCTAGGTGAGGCTTATGCCTTATATTAGTTGGCGCGCCTCGCCTCAGATATATCTAGGTGTCCAACTTGAATTTTACTTATAACTTGAATTATGGAGGTTTAAATTGGAGTTTAAAGGCCTTCGTTTGAGTAGATCTAAAACTGAGTACATGGAATGTAATTTTAGTAGTAATAGCTCAAGTGATAGAGTTCTAATCATGGGTGATCAAATTCTTAAAAGGTGTGAGCATTTTAGTTATATTGGGTCTATTGTTTAAAGTGATGGTGATATAGATGGGGATATTATTAATAGAATTCAAGTTAGTTGGTTGGAGTGGAGGAATGCATTGAGTCTATTAGGTGATAGAAAGTATCGCTTAGCCTTGAAAGGAAAATTTTATAAGATAGTGGTGAGACCTGCAATGCTTTATGGCGTATAATGTTGGGCTTTAAAAGAGAAACATAAAACAAAATTAAGTTTTGCTAGATGAGAATGCTTAGGTGGATGAGTGGCTTGACACTTAGAGATAAAGGCTTGTTGTTGTATACTTAATCTAACCCACACATGCACTGCTTAGGTCGCACTCATGTCACACCCCAACTGCCCCCTGTTATGGGTTGGCGGAGGTGTGATAGAGACGGACAATTCAACCATACTAAATTCTCACCAATATTCGTCATGACTTGAAAATCAGGACTCAGTGGATGATGAACTAATCTAACTAAGTCGCCCTAAAAATGCTTGATACATTTGATTTCATTCATATTCACTTATACTGGAACTCATGGAAAAATTATATCATCAAAACATATAAGCTATACAGAACTGCTAAACCCAAAATAAATAAAATACATACCCAAAAGACTGTACAAGCTCCCAAAACTATAAATATGAAAACTGTATAAGTTACACTTAGCTACTCGCCTCGACATTCCTGACCCCTTCCTGTTTGTAAACAATGAAGAATGAGCAACGAGCTCAATAAAATTTTCAAGGCTAAAATAAGTTTTTATACACGAAAAAAATAACGTGCATGCTCGTATGTAACTGTACATGTCCACACACAAGTCATAACATGCTGACATCATATAAAATATGTAAAAAAAGTAGGTAGTGTAGAAAACAATGACTAGTGTATAAAACATGTGTCATTCTTTCATGTATAATCATAAACATGTTCATAAGCATAGCAATTTCCTTATAATCATATAATCATAACATCATAGTAATGTTACTTGTGCAATGCATATGGCTCAATTATTTTTAAGTCTTGTCATCTTATGATCCTAACGGTTCCCAAAATTTCGTCCTCGCCTGAACGCTGGGAGTCGGAAATACCACATCCTTGCATATGTAGTCTACCCATAACATCATTTTTGACATTTAGATCATTATTCCTGTATTAAGCATTCATCATAGATATTTCATGTATCATAAGCATGAATCATAATAAATGAATACCTACAAATAATGATTTCATTATATTCATATGTTTTATAGCATAGCTTAACATCACGTGTATCATTAGAAAATTCAACTTGCATTCATACAACCAATGTATGCATCCATTTATAATATGCAAGGAATTTTAAATGAATAAGTGTTGAACGTGGAATCACATGGAAACCTATAGAAAATTATTTTTCTTAAGTTAGCACGAGTTTGGTTCACGTGACTAGACGAAACAGCCATACGACGAGTTTCAACACGCTCGACTCTAGATCGCCACCTCTTATAAACAACCTAAAAATCATAGATATTATAGGAAATCATGAAATTTTTGCTCATATTGTGATTTATCCAAAAAGCGTAACCTTTACCAAAACATACCTAAAACGTGTTTCTCGGCATAAATCCACTCTTTTAATACTGTTTATTTTCTCTCATTTTCTTCTTAACACTTTATTTCTCCCTTCTCTCGCTCATTTCATTCTAATAGCCTTTACGGAAGCTCACATAACCAATTTCGTTGCTTGCCACAGAAGTTGGACGCTTGCTACGACTATCGAAATTGAATAACTTCCCAAATTCGTGTTAAACGTCAAAAACTGAAACACAAGGAAAAAAATATTTAGAAAAGCGTAAATGAGAGTTTCATATTCACCAATTTCTCCCTGAGCTTTGGATCGTAGCCTGCGGCTCCCAGGCTGTCGTCACCTTCTTTTGTTCGGCTAGCTACAGTGTCGAGCTATGGCTTATTTGCGCGAGCTCTTCAATTCATGAAACCGATAGCGTGGAGAGAGATTCAAAGGCTTTGAAGTGAAGATCTCTTGCTTATGATCACATCAAGAGCTAAATACCACGTAAGTATGTCGGTTATGAACAATGCTGAATGAGATTAGTGAATTTAATTAATATTAATTAAATTTAATGAAACTTGTAACTTTATAATTTTATATTTCCCATTCCAATGATATATAATGTTTTATATCGAATCGATCATTTTGTCGTGTAGAATTTTATAAAAATATTTCGATTGAAATATGAGGGGTATGAAATATGGGGTATTTTAAATTTTGTCAAACCATTACTTGATTCTCAAAATTTGGGCATTGTAACTCTTCCCTTGTAAAAATTATTCTTGAAATTTTTTACTTTACTTAAAGAGGGATATTTTCGTCACATTTCTTTTTATTGTTCCTATGTGGCTTTCTTTTCAGGCCTGTGCTTCCACTTTATTTTAACCAAAAAAAAATTGTATGTTTCTCAACTTCGTGATATCCGTGTAAAATTCTTTCAAGCTCTTTAATCTAAGTTAATTTTTTCCGCACGTCATGTGAAATCCTCTGCTTAGAATTTGAAACTCATTTTATCTGCATTTGAATATGAAACACATTGTGAATAACTGACATCCACAGGTAACGCTAGTCTGGAAGCAACTGGACTGATTCTTTCTATAATTTCGAAGGAACCGATGTACTTGGGTCTCAGCTTGCTTCCCTAACTAAATTTGGTTGTACCTTTCATTCAGTTGATTTTCAAAATTATGAATTCTCCAATTTCAAATTTTATTGCTTTGTGCTTTGGGTCATAGTAATTCTTTTGTCGATCCTGAGTAGTTTTCAATCTATCACTAATTAATTTGATTTTTTCTACAGCTTCATTAATTAACTATGTACCTAACATTTTACGTTCATCTATTTTGACCCAATTCAATGGAATTATGCCTTTCCTGCCATACAATGCATCATAAGGAGTCATTATGATACTAGACTGATAATTATTATTGTAGGTAAACTTGATCATTAGAATGTGATCTTCTCAACTGCCTCCAAAGTCGAGAACACAAAGCTGCAACAAATCTTCCAATACTTGAGTTGTCTTTTTTGATTGGCCACCAATTTGTTGATGAAATGTTGTGCTAAAATGCAACAGTGTACCCAAACATTGTTGAATGTCTTTCTATAACTTGGATATGAATCTTCCATTTATGTTAGAAACGATAATTTTTGGAATTTCATGCAATCTGATATATAATCTGATCAATTTTTTCACTAAATTTGTCTTTCTAATTGGCAAAGTGTGACCTGACATTGTTAGCTTGTCAATAATAATCCATATACTGTTGTGACCTTGCTTGGATGAAAGAAATCCCATAACAAAACTCATAGCAATTTCTTTCAATTTATAGTCAGGTATCGACAATGATTGTAATAATTTGTTGAGTCTCTGATGTTCAGCCTTTATAATCTGACAAGTTTGATATTGAGATACATATTCAACAATATCTTTCTTCCTACTTGGCCACCAAAATACCAATGTTAAATCCTTGTACATTTTAGTGCTTCCTGGATGAATTGTGCTGCTTGAATGATATGCTTCATGTAAGATTTTTTGTTTCAACTCAGAATCAACAAGTACTCATAACTGTATCTTGTTTCTGCTTACACCATCTTAATCAACTGTCATATCAGTCCTCTTTCATGATTGAAGTTGTTTCAGAAGTTTTGCATTATTGCCGCTAACTCTCTGAGCTATCGTGATTTTATCCATTAGCGTGGTTGCGCTGTCAGATGATATAAATATCTCTTTTCACTTGGTATTTAACTTCCAATTGCAAAACATCATTTTCTTTAATCAGCTGAGTAATGATCTGACTTGCACTACCTGTGAATTTACGACCCAAAACATTAGCAACTCGTTTTTTCCGCCAGGACAATACTGTATATCCAAATTATAGTCTTTGATCAGCTCTAACAATTGCTACTTCAAATTCAGCTCTTTGTGTAAAATGGTATTTCAAATTTTGATGATCGGTGAATACCTCACATTTCACACCATACAGGTAATGTCTCCAGATTTTGAGAGCAAACACTAAAGCAACTAACTCCATATTATATCGGATAATTTCTCTCATATAGCATCAACTATCTAAATGTATACCCAATCTCCTTTTTATTTTGCTTTAAAACACCTACAACGCCACTGTAAATTTGAAACCCTTCGGTATCTGACGAAGTAGTTAAAAATGGAACAATGGTTTAATAAATCTTTAATTTTTGAAAAGAGTGCTCACATTCTACATTCCACACAAATTGGATGTCTTTTCTCAGTTGCTTGGACAAAGACATAACTATCTGTGATATATCTTTACGAACCTACTGTAATATCCAACCAAACCAAGTAAATTGCTTATCTCAGTAATATTCTTTGGAATAGATCATTCCATAATTGCCCTCACCTTCTGAGGATCTACTGAGATTCCTTGGCCATTGATAATGCCCCAAAAATGCAATGTTTTGTAGCTAAAATTCATATTTTGATAATTTTGCATATAACTGATTTTGTCTCAACAGTTCCATTATAATTCTCAGATGCTTAGCATGATCCTCGTCAACTTTTGAATATATTAGAAATTCATTAATAAAAATAATGACAAACTGATCCACATGAGGCTCGAAACTTTGATTCGTCGGGTCTATAAATATAGTATGAGTATTGGTTAAGGTGAAAGACATCTCTAAGAATTCATAATGACTATGCCTTGTCCCAAAAACTGTCTTAATTATATCTGTCTCTTTGATTCTGATCTAATGATATTCCGGTCTCATATCAATTCGAAAAAATATATTAGCACCCTCTAAGTGATCAAATAGATTATCGATCTTGGGCAAAGGATATTTTTTCTTGATTGGTTTTTTGTTCCTCTATAATCAATGCACAACGACATCGATTCGTATTTCTTCTTAACAAACAATACTAAAGCACTCCTAGTTGAACTGTTTGGCCTGATAAACCTTTTTTATCAGTTCCTGTAACTGACATTTTATTTCTTGCAAATCCTTCGGATCCATTCGGATCCATCCTGTAAGGAGATTTGAAAATCGTAGATGTCCTTGGTTCACATCAATGCAAAACTCAACTTGCTCTAGTGGTAGCCCTGACAATTCTTCAGGAAATACATCTAAAAATTTTGTAACAATTAGAATGTTTTTCAATTCATGCACATCTTTATTCAAATTTTCTAATTTGGTTAGAAATTGTAGTTAACCATTTCGCAAATACATTACCAACTTTTACCGCACTAATTAGAGAAGATTGCATTTTGATTACATAAGATATAGAATGATTTTACACTAGGTAAATTGAGTTTCACTCGCCTTTCCAGCATTCAATTGTAGCAAAATGATTTACCTATCAATACATTCCCAATATGACATTGAATGTCTGAATTATAATGATAATCAACTCTGATTGCAACTTCTTATCATAAATATTAATATGCACACTGAGCATAAAAATTTTTTTTCGAAGGCATCACCACAAATAAGGCGAGTAAAGTACATAATATTGGCATCTAAACTGACAACAAACTCATTAGAAAAAAAAAGTTGTGATGCACCTGAATTAGAAGTGTGCCTGTACTTGAGTGATAATTGCAAAAACTCGAGTTTTTACCTGTTGCTCAGTTCCGTGCTCTGAAGTTTCATCATTTGCTTGAACTAAAGGGTTTTCCAAAATTAAATTTTACTTGACTGGTCGGCTTCCAAAACTTTTTCAGGCTATGCATGCCCTTGAATTATGAATGTTCTGCAATTTCTTTTCTTTTTCTGTTGATAGTTCATTTGAATATGCTATGACTGTCAACATTTATAACATTTTCCTGAACCAATCAAACACTGTCTAAAATGTTATTTTACACATTTCTCACAAATTGACTATTTTGATTGTGGCTGCTTCAACTTACCTTTTGATTTAATATTTTTTTAGTTTGGAAGTAGTCTCCATTGCCAAAATCATTTCACTTGCTTTTCTGAGGTTGCCATAGCTGAATGGAGAAATTCAAATTATTTTCAATTCTTCTTGCTCTTTCAATGAGCACTGAGAAATCACGTATTTCTAATGGCGCCAAAGCCAACCTCAACTAATCTCTGAGGCCACGCAAAATTCGGTGACATTTTCTTCTTGGGTCTTGACATAGTGAGGTGCATATCTAAAAAGAGGAGTGAATTTTACCTCATATTGCATGACTGATCTAGACTCCCGTGTCAAATTGAAGAATTTATCTTACAGCGCTAATTTGGTTGAATGCGGAATAAATGAATCTTTGAAGACTTTGACAAAATCATCCCACTAAATTTGTGGAATCAATTAAAATTTCTCGCTGCGTTGTGCTTGTTACCATCTCTCTGCTTCTCCTTTTAACATGAAATTGTCTAATGACAGTCTTCGTTTTTTCGAACAAATCATAATATCTAGAATTTTTTTCGATTTTCAGTAGCCAATCTTCAGCAACCGTAGAGTCAATGACACCCTTGAATGTCTAAAAGATTTTCGAGCATCGATTCAACTCTGCCCCAATTTCAGATCTAAACCCTGTACTATGGATTGTCTTTCAATCGCAGTCATTTTGTCAACCACTTGGGATATCACTTGATTGATGCTTTAAAGCTAAGTTGCTCTGATTTCCTCATTTGTTATGTTCTGATTATCTTTTTTGCCCAAAATATTTTTCAGATTTTCTTGCTCTGCACTTGACCTAAGAGACCGACCTTCAGTACTTTTTGATTTTCCTTAAGACAGACAGTTGTATTGGCAATATATATGCCTAAATTATAAAAATTTTCATAAGCATAGCAATGTTCTCAGCCATATAATCAAAGCATCTTAGTAATGTCACTTGTGCAATATATATGCCTAAATTATTTCCATGTCTTGTCATATTATGGGTCATCACCTTGCCCCAAAGGCTATATTAATTATTGATAAACTTTGGACCCCCCCCCCCCAAATATAACAGTTATCAACAGCCTCCTTGATATCAATGGTTCCCCACGTCTGTCACCATTTGATCATAAAAGTTCATATAATTTTATCACCACCTGCATACTAGGAGTCAAGAATACTCATCACTACATAGTGTACTTGTAAGCACTCGTGTAATAGTCTATTCATAACATCATTTGTGACATTTAAATCATTATTCGTGTATCAAATATTCATCACAGATATTTCATATATTATAGTTATGAATCATAGCAAATGAATACCTGTAAGTAATAATTTCATAAATATATTTATTTGTATCATATAGCATATCATAACATCACATGTATTTTAAGAGAGTTCAACTTACATTCATACATTCAATACAACTATCCATCCACGATATGCAATAAATTTTAAATCATCAAATGTTTAGAATAGCATAAAAGAGAGTTTTGTACTCACCAATTTCTCCCTAAAGCTTTTGATCGTAGCATGCTGCTCCCAGGTTGTCGCTTGCTCTCTTCTGTTTACAGCTAGTTATTATGTTGAGTCGTTTATTCGCGTGAGCTATTTATTCTGTGAAACCAATAGCCGAGAGAGGGTTTCAAAGGCTTTGGAGTAAAAATCTCACCCTTACGATTGCATCAAGAGCTAAATATTATGTAAATATGTCAGTTGAGAACAGTGCTGAAGGAGATTAGGGAATTTAATTAAAATTAATCAATCTTACAATTTCAGAATTTATATTTTCCATTCCAATCAAAATTGATATATAGTGCTTTATATCGAATTTATTTTTTTGACATGTAGAATTTTATAAAAATAATAAGTCTGAAATCTTAGAGGTGTGAAATTTTGGGGTACTTTAAAATTTGTCGAACTTTTATCTTGTTGAGACAGTTGAGGGGGATTTTTTAAGTAGTATTGGAGTATGGAGCCTGGAAGGCTTAAAGATTTAAAGCTCGACATACGTGCAACATTCCCAACTGTTGAGATCGTGAAGTTTGGGGCAAACTATGGAGCTAGCCTAGATGTTGGATGACAAGAACGAGAGGGAGAAGACCAGCAAAAGCAACACCATATGAGAATTACACGAGAGTACCTCGACAATTATGGCACCAATGACCCATATAATGTCATTTCAAGGTGAGGCGCCGAAGGAGAAGAATATGGGGGTCCATCCATGGTCAACTTCAAGGGTCTTATAGAGACGGATTCAGGAGAAGCGGGCAAATGGTTTATATTTATTGTGTAATGAAAAATTTACCTCAGGGCACCATTGCGAGAATCTTACATTATATGTTGTCACAATGTGCTACAAGGAGGCGGAGGAGCTTGATCCAGCAGAAGTTTTCTTTTTTCCACCTTGAGAATAATTTTTTTTTTTTTATGGGAGTATTGTTATGTTGCCCTATCTTATGGGCAATTTAGTCTTTTATTAGCCTAAGAGCTATTGAATCTTTTATTATTTATTATTGTTTAGTATAAATAGATCTTAGTAGATTTAGGGTTGGCTATGATGAGATTGCATCGAGAGTCTTAGGTTTAGGGTTTGGGAGAGATTTTCTATCTCTGGAATTGTAGTAATTAGGAGAGATTGTCTACCTCTTGAATTGTAGGTGCTTCTCTTTGTATTCGTCATGAGTGTTTGATGCTCTTCCAATAAAATATTATTTTTCCTAATTTTTGCCAAGAATCGTATCAAATTCTTTAGTGTATAACATATATAATAAGAGATTAAAGCATAAAAATTTGAAGGAAAAAATTTGAAGGATGATAACGATCTCCTACTAGTTGAATATATGTCATAACATGACGAGTGAATTGTAAATGATTTGTAGATGACAACAATAGGGTCACATTATCTGAGTTACAATAAGATTTAAACTTTGATTTCTTTGATAAAATAAGGCTAATACATCGAGCATTAAACAATAAGAGAGAAAAAGGAAATGTATTTATAAAAATTTAAGAATTTGACATTATTTTACATGTTAATTAATGCTCTAATTTTTTATTGATTATCTTTTATTACTGGATTGGAAAAAGAAAGATGATTGAAATTGAAGAAGTGAAAGAAGAATGTGAGAACTTTGACTCAATTGAATAAGCGATGGAAGAAAACTATGCATTATGATGATAACTCTAATGAAGACTCTTCGAGTGATGAGGACTTTTGATTATTTTTTATGTTCTTATTTAGATTTATGGATGGTTATTATTTTGGGCAATAGAAGTGAGATAAAACTATTATGTTGAACTCATCTTATGTCTTGGTATTTAATGTTACCTTCATTTAATGTTTAATGTTAGTTTGATCGATTGATGTTCACATTATCTTTTTATTTTTTGCAAGTTGTTATATGATATTTTGCAGCTTGCACAATTTGTTATTTCATTTCTTATCATGTTAGGATGTTAATATATCTTTATTCAATACACTTATAAATTATAAAGCTAAAATATTATTTTTTCCTCCTTCCACTTTATGCAATTTTCAAAACGTGAGCCTTATGTATCAGACTGCCCCGAGGCTTACACCTTGCCTTATGAACTAAAATTGTCCAATACTTAATTGTGTAATTTTAAACAAATGTGCTAACGACATTGATTTTGGAGTAACACACAAAGGTGAGAAATGATTGGTTAGCGAAATTTTTAGAGGCATCATGTTAACAAGGATGATGGTTACATATCACAAGGCTAGGCTTATGATGCTAATGCCAAGAGATGTTAACGATCAAAAGAAAACCCCTCGAGAGAGCGAGAGAGTGAGAGAGAGAATAATACTTGTGGTGGTGAATAAAAATTAATGGCTATTCCATGAAGCTGCCAGGGAGAAGCAACAGAGCAGAGAGGATGACTACAATGAGCGCGAGGAGCCAAGTCCCAAGCAAGCACAAGCTAGAAGCTGCAACATGCAAGAATGCGTGTGAGCTTGTGCAATCCTGAGAGAGATTTTGACAGTGACTTCTGATATCCTTTCAAGTATTTGATTTTCTACGTAAGCTCATTACCTTCTAGACTGATTATCAGGGTGCTACATTTGCATGTTTCATTAATGATTAATCATTTTGAAACTTAATGAAATATATTATTATATTACTTTTTAACTTGTAAATTAAGACTTAAGGTTGGAATTTCCAAGTAGAGTTTGTATGAGTGAAAATAACTCAAAACTAAAATCATATGAAAAATGTCTGTATCCTCGTTCTAGTCCATGTAAACGTTGAGGTAGAGGCTTGTTCTTTCTTTTCAAAGATACATCACATTCTACTGACTACTTGAGCTAGGAAAATTCGAGTCCACATAACTTTTGCTCGATTAAGCCTTCTAAATTCCAAGTATCATACACAATATGCACGAGTTCCTGATCCTTCTACGTTAACATTTTATTTCAATGTTCTATATCGCGTTAACATTTATCTGTGCTTCCTCGGTGCGCTCTCAAATTTCTGACCAAGTACGACAATTTATTCGGAATTGTTAAAGGAGCATATTTTCTATTTGATTTTCTAAGAAAAAAGCTCGAGACTTTAAAGGCTTATCTCAGTAGGAGTATTTATGTTATGCTTAATCTTTTATTACTCGCAAGCTAGCTAAGCAAACATGAAAAAACGCCTCTTCCCGCTTTTAAAACAATTTCCACTTTCTAAACAATTTTTCTTTTCTCCAGCTCAAGAAAAAGAATTTGTTTGTATATATATTATCGATCCCTTAATCCCCTGTATTAAGAGAAAAATATATTTGAACTTAGTTATAGCTAATGGTATTGCTAGGCATAGATCATGTTCATTTCATTTTCATTATGGTCATCTTATTCAATGTCATCATGCTTCTTTTAGTAAATAAAAAATAATCAAAACTTTCCTTTTGGTTACAGAACCTCATGTGACAAGCCAACTTTGTATGCTTGCACATGCTTTTTATAAATTGTTGTGTAGAAATTTCACATCTTCCTTGCAGAAAACGATTTCAAACTGCAAATTGTCCGGGCCAAAGCGGAAAGCTCAAGATGAACTTCTGATCACCGCGGAGAAAGTGTGGGGCTGTGTTCTCTGTGAGGTAACTGCTTCCAGTGAGGAAGCCCTAAAAGTGCATCTGCACGGTAAAAAGCACAAAGCAAAAGAAGCCTTGCTAAGTTCAAACAAAAAAAATGGCCTGCCTCAAGATGAACTTCTGATCCCTGCTGATAAGGTATTGGGCTGTTCTCTCTGTGAGGTATCTACTAACAGTGAAGAAGCCCTAAAAGAGCATCTGCGAGGTAAAAAGCACAAGGCAAAAGAAGCCTCACTAAATTTGAACAAGAAGACTGGTGTGAGCATGCCATCAGAGGGTGCATCGGGCAGCGGCTCTGCAAAGAAGCAACAGAAGTTATGGTGCAGCCTCTGCAAGGTGAAGTGTAATAGCGCAATTATGATGGAATATCACTTTGCTGGAAAGAAACACAAGAATTTTATGGAGTTGAAGAAACTTAACAATGGTGGTGCTAAGACTGAGGCGGTTAACACAGTAGCAAATGAGAAGCTTGGGGACACTGAAAGCGCAGGAGTGATGAAGGAAGGGTTGGAGAGTGCGCACCAATCTACAGCTCCATGAAGCATTGGAGTGTAGATGGAGAAGACTGCATCCGTAGGTTTAGTATTAATTAGAGCCATTAGAAATTGTATCCGAATTATGATTGCTGTCAGGAGTTTCATACTATTTTGTGTTTTACTTGGGATGATTCCGTAGAATTCTGGACTCGTTGAAATTTGATGGATGAAACCATTGAGCAGTAGCTGCTTTATTTTATGCAGCATATCAGTTTGGTCTGATTTCTTCATTTCGAGTTTCCGGATCTTCCATGTTTTCAGTTACTGGATTCTATACTTTAATCTCGGATGGTCAATTTGTTCTTAAACTTTTTGTTTTTTTACTTCCATGCGGCACAATTCCTATGTATTCAGTTATCTAACACCGAAAGTTTGATAATCGCATTTATAACATTTTGGTATTTCATCTTTAAAATGCTAGTAATAGTTGTATTTTTGACATGATGTTAAGGATTTGAGTGTTATACATGTAAATATGAAAGTTAGGTGTTGATGTGTAAATAGATAAGAATTGTGTGAATGTATGTAAATGCCTCATGTTTTTATCTTTGTATTGGGATGTAAATATGCTTGGATATATATGTTTGTGTTTTGGTTTTTGATTTCAGTCGTGGTCAGCATACTCATTTGAGCTTTGGGCTTGGCTTGCGTCTCCGTTGGTTTTGTAGGCATTTGTTTGCGTCTCTGTTGATTTTGCTGGCATTGGTTATGAAAACTGAAACCTGGGCATTAAGCGAAATTTAAAAATTATAATAATGGAGCAATTTTTTAATTATATAAATTAAGAATTAGTTAAAGATTGAATAAGTTGCAAGTACTTTTATATTAGTACTTATAAGTTAAATGTTTTTTTTAAAAAAAAACATTAATATTTTATGTAATAGGTTTAAATATTTTCGATCTGTTATTTTAAAAAGAAATGTAAGTGAGAAAATATTATTTAAAATTACGATTGAGTGAAAAT
>NEWO01000004.1:103579-155818 GCA_003013225.1 Phalaenopsis aphrodite
TTTTTTTTAATAAACTATTCCATGAACAGCCTTTTCAAGGTTTCATCTAAGAATGCAGAGTTTGATTACCTGCATAACTCTCTCCAGCTATGTAAAAATCATGGGACTGATACTGTGGAAATCTTCTCAACCAGTTTACCAAGAAGTTATAAGCATCTTCAGCTGCATTATAAATTAAATAAAAAATTCAAATTAAAAGAAAGAAATATATAAAATTGGTTAAAATGAGCTAGACATAAATAATTAAGTCAATTATTGATGATGACAATGATTATAATCATATAGGCATACATAAATAGAAAACTAATAAATTGCTCTGTATATTGATTACCAACAAGTCCATCTTCCAGTCTATTGTAGTCAGAAGATGTGTTGCTGTAGGAGAATCCAACCCCAACTGGAGATTCCAAAAATAGCAAATTTGCTTCTGCATTCAAGTTAAAAATGATTATCTTCTGAAAAATTTTAATAAAAAAAAACCTGTGGAAGTTCATTAAATGGCTGACTATCGTGAGAGAGAGAGAGAGACAGAGAGAGAGAGAGCATGTGGATTGAATTGAATGTAATAGACCTTTATTCCAGGCATATTTGTTGAACTCAAGTCCTTCTCCATATCTCCTAACTCTTAAAGGACCAAGCTCCACTGCTGCTCCATAGCCTACGGATGAACACCCAGGACCTATAAAGAAAGGTAACATGCAAACAAAGATTGATTTTTTTTAATAAAAAAAAAAAGAAAATTGAGAAATTTCAAATATATATTCTGCTGGAATTGAAATGGCTGCTTTCAGACTACTTTGAGATGAATTATGAATAGCTTTGAAACCTCCATTAAGCCAGAGAAGGAGGGGCTTCTTTGATGGCTGTGTTTCTGCTTCAAAGAACCAGTAGAAGAGAGCTCTTCCTGTTTCTCTGTTGACTGTAACATAACCAGAGTACTGTGAAATTAGTGCAGTCCGGGGCTGGCCAGGGAGCTTCAGCACTTTATCAGTGTATTGTGATTCTGAAAGTATGTCCTCTGTTCTTCCAGGCTGAGATTTGCAGTTCTGAGTACAGAAGAGAGAGAGGAGTATTATGATGGTAGTAGAGAAAGGCAAGCAAGGTTTCATGGCAGATGTTTTGAAGTTTAGCCCCATGGGAATAGCTCTGACCTTGGAGAATGAAGCGAGGATTATTGCCCCTTTAGTTTTCTGTTTCGTAAGAAACTGATGCAAAAATTTATTAATAATATTTTTATCTCATGCAATTTCATAAAATTTCGAATTAAAAATCTGGAGTTTCACCAAAACTTCATAAATTTTGAATAAAAATCCAATGAATTTTTACTAAAATTTTATCCAAAAAGTTGATTAAGATAATATTTTTTTATTTGTATTCTAAATTTATTTTTTAATAGTTTATAATAAAAAATAATCAAATTTTATGGCACAAAATTGCATGAGAATAAAAAAAAAATGAAAATGAATTTTAAATCATGTAAGAATTTTCATGATTCACAAAAATATAATAACACAGATTTGAGAAAAAACTAGAACCAAATACAAAATAGAAACACATCAAAGATAAATCAGAAAAGCAAACAAAATTTTAATGTGGAAAAAATCGAGAACAGAAAAAATCACGAAGCCACACCACCAAAAAATTTCACCATAAATTAAGAAAGTTTTCCAGAAATCTCACTTAGATTTCTTCTCTACAATCGAAGGAAATTACAAAACCTCGTTTCAATTCTTCCCTTTTGATCCGACAAGAGAAATGCATGTGCAATTCTTCTCTCAAACTCTTCTCACATTCACCGGGAAAATGTCAAAGAAAGCACGTGCACAAGAACTTCAACACTGGAACTCACACATTTTATCGCTGAAAAAAGCCTCTTAAGTCAAATTCTGGACTAACCACATCAAACACAAAAGAGTTTGAAATTGGGCCCCTTTAGTGGCCGTGGTTTAGGACGAAATACCTGGAACGCCCGATAGGTGGGCCCAAGGGCGCCCACAAAATGCCCAACTTGGGTATAAAAGCGTCCAACCTACGTGCAAAAGCATCGAACGCTCAGGAAGTTCAGTGCTCCAAATCAGGCTCAACACCATAACAATCTTCTACTTTGAGATTGATTGCACCGAACACATGTCCTTTATATCTGCACCTCTATCTGTATTACCTTCATAGTCACGAACCATGGTGTAACTCAATAACTTCCCATCTTTTAAAAGAGAACCTATAAAATGATATCTTAGTTGATTATGATTTCTTCTGGCATAAAAAGCAACAATCTTGGCAAGATGAATTGCACTCATATTGTCATTGTGAAGTTTTCCAATCCCTTCTTCTTGCCCAATTCTGTCATAAAACTCTATAGCTAAATCATCCCCTTGCTAGCCTTAATGATAGTAATATATTTTACCTCTACAGTTTAAAGTGCAACATTCTTCTAAAACCTAAAAATAACTCGCCACTATGCTAGATAATATAAAGTTTTTCCCTATTGTATTTTTCCTACTATTCACATCTTCTATTAGATCTAAATCTACAATTTACTATAGACTGGTCCTTGCACTTCAATGAAAAAGTATCTGGTTGATTGTTCCCCTCAAGTACCCGAAAATCTACTTACCGCCTCCATTTGATGCCCGCTTGAATTGTCTATGTACATGCTAACCACTCTCACTGCATATGTAATATCTGGTCTGATACAAATCATCGCGTACATCAAATTTCTAACTTTTGAAGCATACAAAGTTCTCTTCATCTTTGCTAGTCATGCTTCAAAGTTAGGCGATAACTCCTTAGATAATTTGAATTGACTGTCTAAGAGAGTGCTAATTGAACCTCCGTAGGAACTCATGTTGAATCTCCATAGGATCTTCTCAAAATATTTCGCCTGAGACAACTTCAATATTTTTGCACTCCTCGATCTTTGATTCTCATCTTTGCATGCTCCATGAATGTTATGTTAATGCATAGTAATAACACTAAAGAATTGACCTTGACATAAATTTCAACAAGTTTTTCAAAGCTAATTTCACAAATTCCATCAAGTGGCAAAATTGAAAGCTATTCAAAGCAAAAAAAAATAGAAATTAAGAAGATTTACAAACAAACCACTCAGTTCTTATCTATTAACATATCTGACACCTAAACAATATTTTTTTCCCGTACATGCCACCTTTCCCATGCATTAAAATCTGTATTTAAATTCTTTAAAGTTTAAGAGATGGTATTTTGGATTAGATATGAAAGATTGGGGTGGTATGAAATTAAACATTAAAGCTTACGCTTCACAAATATTGATGCTTAAAATTAGATTCAAATAATGTTTTAATATAGATATATATATATATATATATATATATATATATATATATTAGATTCAAATAATGTTTTAATATAAATAATAATTTTTTAAATCTTGCTCAAATCCTTAATGTCTTATGGCTACGTGATTAAGGTTGTCAAAACGACTTTTTGTTCGTGAACAGCTCGTGTTCGGCTCGTTAAGAAAATGAGGCTTAACTTGTGTTCGGCTCGTTTACACCCTTAGTGGTAAGAAAATAAGAAATTAAAGCTTAGATATAAGGGATGTGGATGGCTAACAATTCAGTGGTATGCATGTAAGTGCCCCTTTATTTTTTTGTGATTTTAAAAACTGAAAGACATGTACATTTCATACAACTTAAGAACATAAGTACATTTGTTGATCGGTGAAGAAAAAAAACAACCTCTGGTGGATCGCAGCCATTATCTGAATGCAGCTTGCGTCTGAAATTCCAAACGTAATATTTTTTTCAAAACTAGAAAGATCAATGGCCACCAAATATATATAAAAAAGGGGTGATTACATACATAGCACTAAAAAATTTGCTATTTACGAAACTAATACTCTTTCTCGTCCATTTTCAAATTCTCTCAAATATCAAAATTCATGATAAACACCAACCAATGATTTTCATTTTTATCAAATTCTCATTACTTTGATCATGACACGTATAAATGCGGTGATTCAGTAGTTCAAACAATCTTACTGCTAGTTTTGTAAATAAAAAAGTTTTGAGTGCTATAAATTTAATTATATATATATATATATATATGCTAAACAGAACTAATGTTATCATAAAATACAACGTGATTTCCTTCAGAAACATATATACTGCCACAAAAAAATTAAACACTAGGCAATAATTACTGATAGATACAAAAATGAATAAATAACTAAACAGAGATCGGGCAGAATTTGCATAGTCTTTATCTTCCAACCCCCTCACCTGGGAGTCTGATGTTGGGATGCAAACGAATCGAGCCGAGTCAAGCAGAGTTGTTTTTAAGCTTGCATTTGTCTATAAAATTCAAGTTCGAGGTCAAATTGAGCTTTTAGCGCTGTGTTCAAATTTGAGCTCGAGTCGAGCTCAAGCTCTAATTGAATTGTGTTTAAGTTCAAACTTAGTTTTTATTACAATTTTTTTCTTGTTTGTTATATGATGACAATCAAATTATTATCAAACAGATTAGTGAATAAATTGGGCACATTAATTTCTATCCAAACAACTTTTAGTAAGCAAATTAAAATTAATGCTATCATGTTATTTATTTTATAACTAAATAAAGCTCATTGGACAAAATAATGAATAACATGATTGAACTATTTATTTTCTAACCAAACTAACTTTATCAAATTTATAAATGAGATATTTATCTTAAAAAAATAAATGTGTTTTTAATGAATTAAGTATTAAATAAATAACTAAAATAAATATATAAGTACATAAATAAATAAACTAAATAAATAGGTTTTTTAACTTATTATATGTACTATAAAAAAATAATAATTTAAACTAATATAAATAAATTCTAAATTGAGCTTTAATTGAGTTTATTCACATGCTTAAATAAACTTTAAATGAACTTGTTCATTGAGTTGTTCCCAACCTTTAAACAAACAAATCAAACGTTCATTTAATAATTAAACATTTATAAAAGTGTTCAAATTTGTTCAATTAGTTAATCAACGGAACACGAACAAGCTTTGATGGAGCCGAGTTACATGTAGCTTGTCAAACACTCGGTTCATTTGCAACTCTAATGATGCAACACAATGCTGTTGGAACATCAAAAGGCCAGATAACCAGAAGCCCCAAAATCATCTTCTTCAAACGCATTAGCTCTCTTCTTTCTTCTTATTGGTGCAGTGATTGATCTCCACAATCTGCTTAATGGATCCTGCAATCCATCCATTTCATAGTGCCCGAATCGCCAGTCTCTTACGATATAAGGTCTGTAAATAGGCTCGTCTAGTCCACCTGCAAAACAATTTACGCTTCAGCTAACAAACTATGTCAGAATTTTAAGTTTTCATTTTTTTTTAAATCTTGGAAAGTGAGCCACAGCTCAATTTTAGGAAGCATCATCATTATAAGACCTGCAAATCACCTCAGCAGCCCACTTCCTAATGATAGAGTGCTTTTGTCTCTAATCATAAGATAGTCTATTCAAGACTTATGAGTGTGTAGGGGAGATTTAAAAAAAAGAGGAAGATCTACCCACATAACACTCAATTCCTGGGTACAAACATATATAAATACCACCATACCTTTGCATGACAAGGTGCATTTCACTTTTTAAAAGTTACAATGGCGATATTTTTGTTGTTATATGAACAATTTGGATGGTATAAATATAAAAGGAGAAATTTAGTTGTTAGATATGTAGAAATACATGGGAATTGGGCGATATATAGATTTACTTAGCATACAATTCTTTTGTATTTGCATATCTCACACATAAACTTTCATGTTTTCACCTATGCTTAAAAAATAATAAATGACTATAGGAATCAACATGGACTATCTTATACGAGTTAGGGATTTTGGTTCAATTTATCAAAATATCCCTTGCAAAACTGTATAAATAGGATCACTAATGGTTAGCAAAACTACTGTCTAGCAATTGTTTTAGTCAGGTTATTATTCTCAGACCCTTATTTGTTTGATCCTTCTAATTCCGACAAACCTCTGTAATCATATTTTCTTCACAAAAACGAAAGAATGGATCTTTATGACTTTCAACCACAGTTTTAAAAATCAGACTAAACTGGCTCGGTCGTGAACCAGGCATATGGTCAATTCAGGTAACCTCAAAAAAAAAAAATTCGCATCCAACCGGAGAAAAATGGCATAAAGGGATGGTTGAACAAGCGAACTAAGCACTGGTCACAATTATATAAAAGCTATTGGTTTAAATTACCTATTTAATTATCTTTAATTTTCAATTAAACTCTTACAAAATTTTATATAAGACTAACTCTATAAGTTATAAGCATATAATTATAAATTTAAAAATCTTAATTATAATAATTAATATGAGCTTTATCAGACTAATTCATTATAAGCCCATAACGTAAATGATTTAGAAGCTCAAGCCATAGAATATAATCAATGAAATAACAAGTTTTCTTCATAATATGGAACTACAAGACTACAGTACTGAACAATAAATTGGGCTGCAAAAATGAAGGATTGAATGAACTTTAAAAATATTAAATGGGCTGCAAAATATATGAATATTATAATAATATTTTAAAATTTAAAATTTTTATGTTGTAAATACTTTATTTTTATTAATTATTATAAATAATACTATTAGTTGATTTATATTCTTACAATAAAACTATTTTAATATTTATATATCTGTATTATATTTATTTTTAAATTTTTTTATAGAGTTAATATATCTAAATATATATTTATCTATTTATAATACATGCAGAGTTATAACTTCACGAGCTTTATATCAAATTTTAAATTATATTTATTAAAGATATTATTTGCGTTTAGGTTCTTTTTATTTTTATCATATATTTATACTATTACATCATTTAAATTATATAAAATAATTTTAAAATTTATTATATCATTCAGATCAATCCTCAATTCAATCTCGGCTGAACTTTCAAATCTTGAACTTCTCATTCTGGTTTAATTGTCGTACTTATTTTTACAACCTTGCTTTCAAAACATAATAGATATTATGACTAGGCTAAGTCTCGTAAGTTTCTCATTCAACCTTGATTTAATTTGTGTTCGATTTTCGTTCATTGCTAAAACATTAATCCCTCACTCAACTACAAATTTTTTAGCATACAATATTTTGGCATCATTTATAAGAAACAATCATAAGTTACAAGGGAAACTCTTACTGCAATCTCAAAATGTCGTTCATGTTAATATTTCAGAAACGATTGCAATATGATAGTACTTTTTCCATACATAAAATGATGTTTTCATTGCCGCAATTTTCAAAATTTCACATATAGTGTGAATTTTGAATAATCCTTTTTCTGAATGAATACATAGATAATTCACTTATAAATAGGCGAGTACAAGAAATAGAAAGAGGAAAGAAATCTTCCTACAATCAAGTAATTCCTATAATTACGGAATAAAAATAGGTACCTATAATTAAGAAATTACATTTTTTATACTATGACTAAATAAAGCAAGTACTAAATAGAATTAAAGTAAACAATAACGAGCGTAATTTCACACTCCCCCTCAAGGTAGGTTGTACAGATTGTACATGCTCAACTTGTTGATTAGCTCATCAAAACTTGACTTAGGGAGAGTCTTGGTGAGAATTTCTGCGGTTTAGTCTCTAAGAGTATAGATCAATTCAATGATTCCATTGTTCACCTTCTCTGAAATGAAGTTCCGATCAATGTCAATGTGTTTTGTTAGCTCATGATGAACAAAATTCTTTGCGATATTGATTGTTGTTTGATTGTCACAGAACATCTTGATAGAATTTTCTCTCGTAATTCCAAGCTCCTTGAGAAATCTTTTGATCCACATTCCTTCACAAAAACCAAGCGTCAGTGCTCTGTATTCTGCTTTTGCACTACTCTGAGATACCAATGATTGCTTCTTGCTTCTCCTCACTAGATTGCCGCATACATAAGATCAATACCCAGAGGTTGATCGTCGGGTGGATATATCTCCTGCCCAGTCAGCATCAGTAAAGACTTCTACCTTTTGACTATCATTCCTTTTGAATAATAATCATTTCCCAGGTGTCATCTTTAAGTATCTTAAGATACGGTTGACAGCTCTCATATATTCCTCAGTAGGACAGTTCATAAATTGACTTACTATACTTACTGAAAAGTTTATGTCTGGTCTGGTGTGGGATACGTAAATAAGTCTTCGAACAAGTCGTTGATATCGTCCTTTGTCGACAGGTAAACTATCATTCTCCATTCCAATCTTTTTATACGGGTCTATTGGAGTATCTATTGGTTTGCATCCAAGCATACAAGTTTCTTTCAATAGGTCCAATGTGTATTTCCTTTGAGTTAAGGCTATCCCCATTTTGGATCTTGCTACTTCCATTCCCAAGAAGAACTTCAAGTCTCCGAGGTCCTTTATTTCGAATTCATGGGCTAGAAACTTCTGTTTTGTCAATTCTTCAGTGTGATCACTGGTAAGAATGATGTCATCAACATACACAATAAGTACAACAATCTTCTTCTCGGATCTTTTTGTGAACATTGTATGATCAGTCTGGCTTTGAGTATAATCGTACTTGATTACTGAATTGGTGAATCGGGCAAACCAAGCACGGGGAGATTGTTTGAGACCATATAGAGATTTCTGGAGCTTGCATACTTTGCCACTAGGGAAGGACCCTTCAAGACCAGACGGTATATCCATGTATACATCCTCTTCAAGATCTCCATTAAGAAATGCATTTTTGACATCAAGTTGCATAAGGGGCCAGTCTCGGTTTGCTGCAATGGAGGATAGAATTCTAATGGAGTTCAGTTTGGCTACTAGGGCAAATGTCTCTTGGTAGTCAATTCCGTATGACTGAGTATAACATTTTGCAACCAGTCAGACTTTTAACCGATTTATGCTTCCGTATGTCTTACATTTGATTGTAAATAACCACCTGCATCCTACTGATCTCGTATCCTTGGGCAAATCAGACACAATCCACGTTTCACTCTTTTTTAATGCAGCAACTTCTTCATTCAAAGTTTTTCTCTATTCCGGGTGTGAGAGAGCTTCCTGAATAGAATTCGGAACATTTATGCTGTCAATAGCAGTAAAAAATGCATGATAGGGAGGAGATAACCTCTCATATGAAACAAATCGGGCAATAGAATGTTGAGTGTAAGGAACATCAGAATCATCTTTCACATGCTGGGTAAGCTCATAATCACTAGTGTCTATAGATTTCGTACCTGAGTGAGTTTCAGAGGGTTTTCGAGTTGGATTAGATTTTTGGACAGCAGCTGGAAGCGGTGTTAGGTTTTCTATTCTTTCAGCAGTTCTGTTTCGTCTTGTATAGACCCGAAGTTCCTGAGGAGTAGGTTATGTAGACTGAGGAGACTAAATAGAAGAAGGTGTGGGTTGTGTAGATTGAGGAGGTTGAATAGGAGATAGAAGAGGTTTAACAGTCGGTGAGGGACTCGTGTCAGTTGGTAAAGGAACGCTGGGTTGTTGTTCACTACGACTACTCTCCTCCTGAATGACAGACCCTTGTTAGTATAATTGATGCTCAAAAAAGGTGACATCCATAGAATTATAAACATTTTTAGTTGAAGGACAATAACACTTATAGTCTTTCTTGTTGGTCGAATACCGTATGAATATGCATTTGACAGATTTGGGGTCTAATCTACTGCGATGTTTTTTGTGAATATGAACAAAGACGGAGCAACCAAATAGTTTGGTAGGGACAACCGAAGAGAGTGTACAGGTATTTGGAAAGGAGCGAAGGAGGACATCAATTGGACTACGGAAACACAAAATACGAGAGGGCATCTGATTTATGAGGTAGGCAGCGGTCAATGTTGTCTCGCCCCAATAACATTTAGGGACCGATGTGGTAAACATGAGACAGCGGGCTACCTCCAACAAGCGACGATTTTTTCGCTCGGCAACCCCATTTTGTTGGGGAGTATCAGCGCACGTGCTAAGGTGAAGGATGTCATGTTGAGTAAGAAAAGTTCCTAGGGAGGTGTTGAAAAAATCTCGTGTATTATTTGTTTTAAGAGCTTGGATTTTTGTGTCAAATTGAGTGAGTATCATTTAATAGAATACACGAAATATTGGTCCTACCTCAGATTTGTCACGCATAAGATAGATTCATGTCACTTGTGTGTGATCATCAATAAAGGACACGAACCATTGGGCCCCAGAAATATTTTTTTCACGAGGACTCCAGACGTCACTATGGATCAGAGAAAAGGGACGAGTAGGTATGTATGATAAACGAGGAAATGAAGTACGAGTGTGTTTGGCAAGTTGACAAAATTCGCAATTAAAAGAGGTAGAACTTTTATTAATAAATAAATGAGGAAACAGTTTCCCAAGGTACATAAAATTGGGTTGACCTAAACGATAATGAAGTAACATGATTTCACTATCATTATTAACGTTGGAATGAAATACAGATGTACTAAGCGGATTTAAACAAGACAGACTTGATACTGGAATACAACTGGTGGGTGAGACTAGACTGACAGAGGGTTTGTTGAGAAGATAGAGACCACTGCGTAACTCAGCACTGTCAATCATCCTCCCCGACTTTAAATCCTGAAATTCACAAACAGATGAAAAAAATTTAGCAACACAATGACAATCATGAGTGAGCTTACTAATAGAGATCAGATTACAATCCAAAATAGGAACATGAAGCACAGAAGTGAGAAATAAATCTGAAGAGATGCAAACAGAACCAAGACCAGCAAATTTGGAGGCTGATCCATCAGCAATCTGAATAGTGCACGGCCGGTAATCCATTAACAAGGAGATATCTCCGGTCATATGATAGGAGGCACCTGAGTCAACAATCCATGGGCGAGAAGAGGTTGAATCCAAGACGAAAGCGGATGGGAAAATACCTTGATAGGTAACAAGACCGATGGCACCCGAGGCCACATTAGTAGGCTGGACTGGTGACAGCTGATCGAGCATCTTCTGGAGGGCATGAATATGTTCTTCGCTGAATGGGCTTGTTCCTGGAGAGGCTTCGGTGGTGATTGTGGCAGCTGCCCGATGATCCCGTTTGGGTTTTCCATTGGCGGGTTTGCCATGAATCTGCCAACACGCATCCTGAGTACGGCCAGAACGGCGGCAGTAGTCACACCAAGGGCGGCCCTGACGTTGGCGGTTGTCTATGGATAGGATACGAGCAACAAGTGCAGACCCGTCGAGGGGGGTTGTAGTGGACAATGAAGCACCTAACATGACCTTTTGGTGACTCTCTTCGCGGCGTATATCGGAGAAAGCTTCACGAATTGTTGGAAGAGGTTTCGAATTCAAAATTCGTGAGCGAGTCTGGTTAAACTTAGATTTGAGGCCGAGAAGAAATTTGAATGTGTGTTTCTGTTCTATGTATTGGCAAAATATGATAGTCTTCGGGACACTTCCAATGGTATATCTCGAATAGATCTAGTTGCTACCAATACCGAGTAAGAGTATTGAAGTATTGGGTGACGGAGAGATCACCTTGACGAAAGTCATGTAGAATGGTCTCAACAGCAAACAATTTGTTTATATTATCCGTACTAGAATAAGTCTCACGGGAAGCATCCCAGATTTTCTTAGCAGTGCCATAGAGAAGAAAATTTTCGTCAATATCAAGTGTCATCGAGTTAACAAGACAGACCATAACCATATTATTATCAGATTTCCAAGTCTTGTATGACAGATCTGTCGTCATCGGAGCTGGAGCATCACCAGTGAGGTAGTCATTTTTACCTTTGCCGCATACAAACATTATGACTGACTGCGACCATTGGAGGTAATTCTGGTCGGTGAGTTTATGGCTGGTGATGAGGACAAATTTATTGTCTGAATTGCTAGGCAGTGGAGACCCAGCCGCGGAGGGGTGACTAGAAGTGACATCACTAGTGGAGGAGTTGCAGGCATGGCCGTACTTAGTCATTGGAGAGGAGAGGTGTCCAACAGAATGACCAGAGATGAGGTTGCGCCGACGAGGAGCAGCGCTTGGCTTCGTCACTAGCGCGAACAGAAAAAGTACCGGAAGGCTTCAGTCCGGCGAGTTTGCAAAGATCAGAAGGATCGGGGAGCGGAGGACTCGGGCAGGAAAGGAAAGGAGCGGAGGTCTCAGGAAGGGCAGAAATGGAAAGGAGCGGAGGTGTTATTCAGAAAATCAAAGATTCCTTGACGAAGGCGCTCGGATGTGGACTCGGATGATCGGAGAGAGGTGCGATCGAACAAGGACGATCGGAGAGAGATGCTCGGATGCGGCGCTATGACGATCAGACGCGGACGATCGCGGGAGAGAAGGGTCGTGATCGAGCCGAGCAGGAGAGGCTTCCCTTTGATGGCTCTAATACCATGTGAATTTTGAATAATCCTTTTTCTCAATGAATACATAGATAATTCACCTATAAATAGGCGAGTAAAAGAAATAGAAAGAGGAAAGAAATCTTCCTACAATTAAGTAATTCTTATAATTACGGAATAAACATAAATACATATGATTAAGGAATTACCATTTTTATACTATGACTAAATATAGCAAGTACTAAATAGAATTGAAGTAAATAATAAGAAGGGTAATTCCACATATGGAAAAGGACCATCATGCATTGTTCTATCAAGCCTTTTCTACCACCCTTAAAATCCAAGCTTGCATTTAATTCTACTACCTCTCAATGGGGATTTAGACCAAAACGGGAGTTTTAAAAAAGCTCTAAGATTTGAAAGATTCCTAAGCTCCGTCTATCCATTACTATCGAACTGTTGTTGCTCGGTCATTGTTGACATTGTCGCCTGGCCGTGCCATAAAATGTCGCCATCATCAAGTTGCACGAGCAAATTGCCACCATTTGCCCATCCGCCAGCTAGATTGCTACCATTCGCCCACTATTATTGGGTCATCACCCTCATTAGATCATTGTTGGTCGTCTATTGCCCTATATGATTTTCTGACCATCATCTCTTGAACATAGTTAACTAGCTACTAATGCTTGCCAAACTTATCATCCATCAAACGACAAAGCTATCAATGCTCAAAATCACTTATCAAGTTGGAGTAAGTCGTTGATGCACGCTAATACCTCTTATATAACATGTATATGGCATGCCCAAGAGATAGCCTTGATGAAAAGTGAATAGCGGGCAAAGTACTCATAAAAATAATTTCATGAGGGACAAGAGCAGTTATGCTCATAAAGAAGTCTCGTTAAAAAGCTAGTAGTGAATAAAATCCTCAGAAAAAAGATTATGAAAATAAATGGTCGACAGAGTCTCTACTTATTAAAAAATTCGAAAAGATTAACAACCTTAAAAGACATGTATATTCAAAAATTCTCAAAAGGTTTAAGCTTAAGAAAATACATGTACATTCAAAAAACCTTAAAACCCACAAACTTCAAAAAGTACAATACATTTAAAAAATCTCAGAAAGCATAAGTCTCAAAAGGTATAGATTCACTAAAAACTTCAATGTCATAAGCCTTGGAATGTAAATTTTTTTAAAAAAAAAAAATATCAGAAAAAAAAGCTTAAAAAGCATATATTAAAAAGTCTAAGAACATTTAAAAATCTTAGAACATACAAGTACAACAAAACCTTAGAAGGCACAAGCTTAAAAAAAAAGATATAAATCTTAAAAGATTTAAGTTTCAAAAGTACACACTAAAAATTTTAGCAAACAAAAAGCCTCAGAAGATAAATGTATATTTAAAAATCTCAAAAGATAAAAGCCTTAGAAAGGATCGGAATCACAATACTCTCCCTGAAGAGGTTGTTGACTTCAATTTTGGTCAACATCTTCTTCTTATAAACCCTATTGTCTAGGCTTAGGAACCCTTCCTAGTACCTCCTAGATGGTTGGGTTGGTCCTAACCGGGTTAGGTCTGGCTAACCTAGTCTGATTGACCTAAGACTGTCTGTGTCGACCTGAGTTGGTTTGGGTAAGCTTTTTTTGGCTTAGATAGGCTTGCGTTTTGTTCTAATTGAAATTAAAATTAAAATCAATCTAAACTTAAATCAAATTTAACTAAACTCATATTCAAACTTAAATTTAAATAAAGTTTAACTTAAGTTTAACTTATTATAAAGTGGACCCAGATTAATATTAAAATAAACCTAAATATAAATTTTAAGAGTAAATATAATTCATCTTTAAAATTAACTAAAAAATTACAACTTAAACTTAAACTTAAACCAAAATCAATAATCTAAATTGAATCCAAGTATATATTTAAATTTAAAATGAACTAAAACCTAATCTACGCAAAAATCTAAATTAAATAACATACAAAAAAAATAAATATTAAAGTAAAATTTAAATTGAAGTTTGAATAAAGCTTCAGATTTAATACAAATATTAACACTAAAATTAAAAATGAACTAAAATAAATCTAAAATGAAAATATTAATTAAAATCAAAATAAACAAAGCATAAAACTAAGAAAGATTTACATATTTACCACCTTTCTTAAGCATAAATATTTAAATGCATATGAATTGGGTGGTATGTATTTACATTTTCCTAAAATTAAATCTAATAAAAATATAAACATTAAAAAAAACTAAAAAATAAACTAAATTAAATTTAAAACTAAAACATTAATCAAAATTAAATTAAATTAAAATAAAAAAATTTAATTTAATTAAGACAAACCAAAACTAAATTTAAGACAAAACTATACCAAGATTAAACTAATAAAATGAAAGAGAAAAGAGCTTAAATTTAAGCCGTAAATCTCTCACATTCTAGCCCTAGATCATTTGATTAAGGAGGGGAGGGGGACTTGAGTCTTCAATTTCCCTCCAGTCTAAACCCAAGCCTTTTTCCCCTTTAAATCTTGGCCATTAATTTTAAGTCAAAGAGAGCGATTAAAAAGCCTAAGAAAACTATCATTATTTAGCCCTAATATTTGATTTACGGCCTCTTTATTCGCTCAAGCCGAAAGAATTGCACAACCACACACTCTTCCTTCTCGTGAATTGCACGAACCCCCATCCTTAATTCACGAAACCAAGCAGGAAGCCTACCACTTGTTTGCATGAAGCTGAAGGAACTGAAACCCCTTCCTCTCCTCATTTCTCTCGTTTGCAGGGCATGACGAGCCTTCCATAGCAGTCGAAGCCTCCCAAGTGATTTTTTGGCTTCCCCATTCTCTTCCTTGTGCAAAAGACGAAAGAGAAATTGCTCCTCTTTTTCTTCGTGATTTGCTCGAGCACTCAAGTTCAAAAAAATCGAAAGTCTTCTTCTTATCTTTGTTCTAGCTAAAGCGCCATTGACTCTTTGATTCTCAAGATTAGCAAGTCGTCGCCCTATTATAAAAGCATATCCTCTTTTGAAATAATTTTTTTTGCTATTTATTTGTTTGTTTTGTAGAAGTATGTAAATATTAGATACATCTAAATCAGGATGAATTCATGGATGAAATGCTTGTACGCAAATGTTTGACCATGTTTCATACAAGCATTTCATCTATACCCTTCTTTATGATTTAAAAATATCAAAGATTTACATACGTCTAAGAAAAAACAAACTAATACATAAATTTATTTCAAAAGATAATATACTTTTGCTATGGGCAATGACTTGCTAATCCTGAGAATCTAAGAGTCGAGGGAGGTTTGTCTAGAGCTTCTAAAGAAGAAGGCATCTATTTTTTTTGAAAAGTAGTGTAGAGCAAATCACAAAGAGAAGAGAAAATCCTCTTTCAACTTTGCACGAGGAAAAGAATGGGGAGAGCCAAAAACTTCACATCGGACTTAGGGCTTTCAGTTCCTTGTTGTCCTTGGCATGATGTGAATGGGGCTTCGACCGCTTTGGGAGACTATCCATGCCTCTTGCATCCGAACGAGAGAAGTGAGGAGAGGAAGGGGCTTCAGTTTCATGCAAACAAGGGGAGGTCTATTGCTTGGTTTCATGAATGGAGAAGCAGAGGGTTAATGCAATTTGCAAAAATAACGGGGTTGTGCTATACTTCTGGCTGGAGTGAATAAAGAGACTGAAATTAGAGTTAGGGCTAAATCATGAGGAGTTTTTAGGCTTTTAATCCCTCCAATGAATTTAAAATCAATGGGCGAGATTCAAACGGAATAAGGGTTTGGGTTTAGGCTAGAGGGAAATTGGTGGCTTAAATTCCCCTCATCTCCTAGATCAAAAGATCAAGAGCGAGAATGTGACAAGGGGTTTAGGGCATGAACTTGGGTTCTTTTCTCTTTCACTTTTAAATTTTAATTTATGTTTAATTTTGTGTTTAATTTAGTTTAGGTTTGTCTTGATTATCTTAATTAAATTGAATTTTATATTTTTATTTAATTTATTTTTATTAATGTTCTAGTTTTAAAATTAGTTTGTTTATATTAAATTAGATTTAATATTAGAATTATTTACATACATACCACCCAATTCAGATATTTATGTCTAAAGATGTGTGGTATATACATAATTCTTTCTTAGTTTCATGCTTTGTTTAGTTTGATTTAAATAATATTTTTGTTTTAGATTTATTTTAGTTAGTGTTCAATTTTAATTTTAATATTTGTATTAAGTTTGGAGCTTAATTGAAACATTAATTAAATTTTAGTTTAATTTCAATCATTTTGATTAGTATTATATTTTAAACTAGATTTATGATTAGATTAGGTTTTTGTTGATTTAAATTTAGTTTCATTTCAGTTTTGATTTAATCCTGTTCGAGTTGATTTTAATTTATTTTAAATTTAAATATATGTTTGAATTCAATTTAGATAATTGACTTAGGTTTAAGTTGTAAATTTAAGTTCACTTTAAGATGAAATAAATTTAATTTAAAATTTATATTCAAATTTGCTTTTGTATTATTCTAGTTCTACTTTATATTAAGTTCAACTTAATTCAAATTTAGGTTTGAATCTGGGTTTACTTAATTAGATTTAAGCTTGAGTTAATTTTAATTTTAATTTTGATTTGAACCAAACTCGAGCCTGTCTAAGCCAACCAAAGCATACCCATGCTAACCCAGGGCCAACCCTGTCAAACCTGAATCAACCAGGCCAAGCTAGGGTTAGCCGGACCTAACCCAAGTCAAATTGACCTGGTCAAGACTAAGCCAACCACCTAAGGTACTAGGAATAGATCCTAGGCCAAGATAAGAGGGTGGTTAGGAAGATGAAGTTGACAAAAAATGAGATCAATAGAGACAATATGTTATAATTGCAATACACTTGATATCTAACAAGAATTATATCTTAAAGACATATAATGACTTACTCTTAAAAATTCAAACACATGCACATGAAGATTAATAGTTTACTAATTATCATGATTATATTTGACACATGGATATTGAATTTTGAATACAGCAAGTTTTATTTCATAGTATATACAGATCTAATATATCCACATGAGATTATCCTGCTCAACATCAAAATCACTAGTAATTTTTTTTAAGTTTCTCTATAGCCTTCAAACACAACCTCAGCGTTCATTGGATGTTCTCATCCTCCTTGATGTTTATAGAAAGAATAAAATATATGGCTAGGTCGCAACTCATTTCAATGGCATAAAAGCCATCGCCAATGCTTGACACTATCAAAATCAGTATTCAACATGCATATCTTGTAATAAGCGGCCTCTTCTTTTTAGAAGTCAATGACTTCACTAATATTGGAGTTCAATGTCCACATCAAGTTGAAATAAAATATGGTTTATTTAACAAGGATAGTCAACCTCTATTTTAAAGAACAACTAGAGCCTCGTCGTAAGAATTATGGATCTTAATCGGCGTCAGAACTAGTCCATCTATGAAGACAATCCCATGCTTTTGGTAGAGACACTGAAATCAGCAAGAGGAAACTATATTTTGCCTATGTATGACAATATTTAACCTCATTTAAGAGGAAAAAATTAGAGCCTACAAGAAAATATGGAGAATGTTAGATTTCCCCTCATCCAAGAGTATTTATATATAAAATGAAGGCATAACCACCGTTGATTGAAAATATCACATCATTAATCTCTGCTGACATTAAAATTTTATCAGCTCATATTCTTTGGTCGGAACTGTAACCTCTAGAATATCAGATGAAATATTATCACTCGTGCAGCCAAGATGGTGGGTGACTCGTCAAAAAAGAAAAAAAAAAATCTAATGACTCAGCCATCTACACAGAAAAGTTTCCTGATATAGCTAGTATGCGGGCAACTTGTTTCCTCCTAAACTTTCCTGCCATCACATTCCAACAGTTAATTCTAGTGCCAGATGTGTTCATTCTAAACTAATTATCTACAAAGATGATCTGATTATTCAAGTGATGCATACGAACATTTGCAGAGCTTTTCTGTACATATTTGTATGGATCACACAATTAATAAAAATGACTAACTCAAGGGGCAATACTTAACTTAATGTTACCGAATGGTTGTGTTTCATAGAATAAGATGCAAAGAAAATGAAAGCAATTGAGATTACAAAAAGAAAATGGAAGAAATATGCACATATAAAACACCCGTTTAGTGAGATAGATATACCAAAAAATGCATATTTACCTGCGTACATGCATCCATTCTTATCAACAGCTCGGTAAAATGGATGTGTCTTCTTTTCTTTAGCAGCAAGCTGCAGATCACCCCAAACACGATCTCTGTCGAATTTTGTTACTCTGCCTGTTTTCACAACCTAAAATTGAGAAATTGTCACATCGCACTATATAAAATATCAAGATTATCAAAATGCAAAGGAGAGCACACATTTTTGCTTCGCTAAAGTGTTCAATCATAAATATTTCAATAGCATTAAAACCATCAGATACAGCGCACATGTCAAGAAAGACATTGCATTATAGAATTTCCTTTAGAAAGTATACGTATTATTCATCAATGAATGTTGCTTTGGATCCCAAAAAGATGCTTTTAATGGCTGCGCGGAACAGTCTATATGTTAACTTGTATCAAATTCTTCGAGTTAATGAAAATGAAACAACTCCAGCCACTTTTCTCCACATAAGAAAACAACCTAATAGCCTGGTAACAATGTCAAGCGCTTAGAGAGAGATAAGTCGCAAAGGAAGTCATAAACAGAACGGCAAACTAACTGAAAAACCAAAGTGGCTGGACTAGAAGTTGAAGATGCAAGAACACTAGCACACAAACTCAGAGACTTCTCTCAAGAAAATTCAATAAAAATTGTAATAACATAAAATAAATAAAAAAAATAAAAATGATAATAATAAATCAAATAGGTACTAAGATAAACACCCAATCGGTTACGACTTAAGAGTCGTATTACACCATTTGAACCATTGAATGAACGAGCGCTCAAAAGGGAGAACCAAGATATCTCGTGAGTGCCTGCCCTAGCCAAGAGAAAGAAGAAAGAAGGGGAAGAAGAGGAGTAGAGAGTATCCCTACCTATTACGATGCCAAACTCCAGCCAGCGTCGAGCCGAGCGACGGAGAAGAGGTCGCAATTTCAAGCACTACTATTTTGTTAAGGAGAGAGGGAGAAGAAGAATGAGAAGTCAAAGGAGGAAGAAGAAACCTTCGCGCAGTGCTTGTGTGGAGAGATTGGAGGAAGAAATATGTGTGTGTGTGTGTTATTTAAAATTTAAGATTAGTTGTATGCAATATTAAGATTGAAACTAATAAATCAAGAAAATTGGGGGAAAGAGGTGACACGAATTTCATGCGAGGGAAAGGAAAGTGTTGCTGACAACCAAACGGATTTTAAGGTATGTTTATTAAGTTATTTAATGAATTTGTGGGTGTGTGTGAGTGTATAAATGCAATGTCAATTTTAATTAGGACTTTAATACATGGATTTTGACTTTGAATGAGAGGATATTTGTGAAGCGAGCGGGAAAGGGAGGAGATCGAAGCTAAAGCTTATAAGGTATATGTTAAAACTTATGTTTTTAATGCAATCAATGATGTAATTAGCTAAATTAATTAATGTTATTAAAATTTATTTAGATTAGGAATTTTGAACAATCAGATAAATCCTTGGGATTTGAAGAAGGCAAATAATCATAAAGTTAAAAGAGGTTAGTGTTTTAATAATTCTTGTATATTTAAAAAAGACTTTATTTATGATATAATTATTATATTTATATGCACATATAATTGGTTTAGGTGCTAGGAAGTGAAGTGAAGGGTTAAACTTTTTCAGAAATTTTTTAATGGCAAAGGTGAACAATTATTTTTTTTTATGCATTAAATTAATAAATGTCTTATTAAATGATTAAAAACAAGTATTTCATTAATATCAGGTATTTTGAAAGTCTCATATGATATCACAATTATAAGGAAATAATTGATATGTGAAAGTACATTTTAAATGATTTTAATTAATATTAAATGTTAAGTAAAAAATTAAGTCATACAGGATTACCAATATATAGTACTAACAAGTAATGTAATGTCTCGTACATTTTAAGAAAAATGCTAAAGGTGTATATTTATGTACAATTTGAGGGTACGTTTGGGCGCAATTTTGAGGGTGTCTTCAGACATTTTTTAGGATATATTCGGGTATAACGTCAATCATGTGATGATTATTAAAAAGATTAAAATGAAAATCACTTAAAGTGAAACTGGAGGAGATAAAATTAAAGTGCAATTTTAAGGTTTTAGAAATAAATGAGATGGATTTTTTTTATCATTCATGCATAACACAAACATCGTAATTTAATGCATATTAGATCATAATTACTCACTAAATCATATTTACGATTGAAATTAATGTTTTCTTTTAGGAAAATAAAAATTATAGATTCATTTCTGATAGGAGAAACTTGGTTTACCATAAGAGGACCACAGTTGCTAAGTATTTTTATGATGATAGTTTTTATTTATTGTTTCTTTCAGATATTGATATGTTGTTCAGTACTGGTTTGAGATGTTATCTTTGGATGTTATTTTTGGATGATTTAAATTTTATTGCACTTTGTAAATTAGTGGCTCTTTTATATATATATATGTTAACACTTTCCGACCGCCCCCTACTTAATTAATTCTAAACATAGGGTCAAGTCGTGAAAAGAATATCACTTTTAGAATACTGTTAGAAGTGTGGTAAGCGGTAACTATTCTCTTGCAAACATTACCTTGGAGAACAAGTGGTATGATGGGCGAGGAATCCGTGCAAGATCATTTGCACGATCAACTGCAACAAGCCCAAACTTGGGACCATATCCATCGGCCCACTCCCAATTATCTGATGTTGTCCAGAACAAATAACCAAGAACTGGTACCCCCTAAAAGTCAAAATGTATGCCAGGACATTAGTGCATGGAATAAGCTAACAATCACAATACAAGGTGAAGTGTTAAACCGTTATCATGGCAGCATAAACAGCTAATAAATGCTCCAGCAGGTATGGGCGTCTAATCAAGTCTGTTTCATCCGAAATTCCATTCTCAGTGATGATAAAAGGAATATTCATCTGCTTGTATCTCTCATGGTACATATGTAGCACTCTAAACAAGCCATCGGGATAAACAGCTCGACCAGATTCACTATATTCCTCACTATCCACCAGCTTCAAGCTAGGTCCAGTAATAATTTCCTGATCATAAAAAACCAATCCGTTATGAGAGTTACTGCAATCTTCTAAGCACAATGAGCTCTACAGATATATATATATATATATATATATATATATATATAATAATAACTAACCTGCCCATAATAGTTTATTCCTAGAAAATCCAGCTTATCACATATGGTATCTATTATAGGGAAAAGCGTTAATGAATTCGCCAGCATAACAGCAGCAACATCAAAGAGGCCATATGGACGAGTAAAGGAGACGTGGTGTGCAATCCCCACCATGGTCTTTCCACTATTCTTGCTGTCAGGACAGAAACATTTATATTAGCCATATCGCATGATAAATTTACCATAGTAAGAAAACACACGCACACATCAAAGCATGCATGCATATAATTTAAAGCACTGGCCTCTCTTCATGGATATAATCATAGGCCATTGAATACGCAACAGCCATATAGTGTAAGGCTTGACTAAATACACCAGAAGGTAAAGTAGAGGTCGCAACTTCAATCATATCAGGATTTCCTCCTGGCCAAGCACCCGCACAGTACGTTAACAAACAGTATACATGAGGTTCATTAAACGGTACCCAGTAATCCACCAGATCTGATACACGATCAACTATTAGCCTGCACTCAGAAAATTACAACTACAGTGAATAATAGGATGAAATTAATGCTTATAAACCGGTTAGTAAAATGAAAACACGAGTGGCAATTACAGTAAATTGTCATATTAAAATGTAAAAGTAAAAAAGACATTTAAGAATAACATTAAGACAAAGCAAAACAGTGCTCATTTAATTGGTGAAGTAATCCATGGTATGCTCTCATTTGCGCCTTCTCTCTTGAAGCCTAGTAAATATTGGAAAGTAGTGATCTTATTTATTCTTATTTATGAACCTCATAAGTAAGGTTTATTTATGAACCTCATAAGTAAGGTTTGCACGCTTCTAGCTACTTTAGCTTCAGCACAATAAACTATCATCAGAACCAGAAAGCTGCTCAAAATCTGTGACTTCAACATACTCTACAATAATAATACAATTAGGAGCCATCTCCTATGGAAGATTTATAACAATAGTTATAGTACAAAAAAGATTATTTTAATTTTCACAACTTATTTCAACAAGGAGAGGTTCTAAAAGCTCTAATTCCATAATACCATCTAGATTTCATTCTAAATTTTGCATGCATGGCTGAACTAAGGAATTTAGAACTGAATCCACCACATGAGAAGAAAAAATTTGATTAGTCATATGCCCCCCTTGCTCCGGGTTGCAAAAATCAATAATAGATGGTTTCCTAAGTTTTGGATCATCTTTGAAGCAATCTAGTTAATTTGAATAGCAGTGCCCAAAATTTTTGTAAAAAAATACAATACAAAGGAATACTTTAAAATATAACCTTCTGCCAAAAACCACAAAAAGAAAAATCAATCCAAACCTCCCTATCTAAAAGCCTAGTAATACCATTTAAACTAGAACCCTAACCACAGACAGCCTAGATATTCAGTAGTAGTAGCATCAAAGCCCAGAGAAAAAAGTATAGAATTGTTAGAAAAAGTGGAGAAAATTTTGAGAAAAAGAAACCCAAACCATAGCGACATGAAATTTCATGGATAAGTCAAAATAAGATCACTTTAACACATCGAAAAAACCATTCACATAATATCACCAAGAAAATATCGCCAGGAAAATGGTCTAGATTAATCTTCTTTAACAAATAATCTAATAATGAATCAAATAGCCCGATTGAACAATCTCCAACCAAATGCAACTTTGACATGAATGAACATATAATCTCAAGAAAAAGATGCCCCACCAAGAACTTGGCCATTATAGAGGAGCATGGGGTAGCTAATTCAAATACTTTGAAATTAATGTTTTCTTTCAGGAAAAGAAAAACAGTAGATTGATATGTTTGACAAACAACACTTAGTTTATAGGAAGACTACAGCTGATATATATCATGTTGTGTTGTGATCGTAGTTTATTTTTATATTGTTTACTTATGTATAGAGATACTATTGTGTTTGGATTAAGACATTTTACTTGCATACTATGTTGTGGTTTCTGGATGATTTAAATTTCCATTTAGTATACTTTGTGGATCTTAGTGACATTTTTACATATATTGGATGTCTGAAAATCTGTGAAAAATAAATTAAATGTTAATATCGTCTGATCGTAGTTCATAACTTGATTAATTCTAAACTATCGGGTCGGCTCGAGACAAAAGTGTTACAAAACGGATTAGGTTGGACATGATTAAAAAAAGCTAATATGATGATTAAATTAATTCATAAGCAATATTAATAAAGCATTAAAAGTATGCTTAATTTTAATCTATCTTATGCTATTTTAGAAATATGAAAAATCAAGGAGAAGAAATTAGAGATATGGTAGAAAATGATGCACCTCCACAGATTATTCTGAACATAAATATTTTTGTTGAGATGATGACTGCAGTAATTGATAATTAAAAACTCTCAGATTCAGACCAGTTAAAGTGAGGGAGGCTAGTGTACAAGTACTTAAAACTATTTCAGGATATGAGACCGCCTCTCTTTTCTGGAGGAGAGAGTCCGGTGGCTGCTGAGAACTAGATGCTGAGATTGAAAAAGATTCTAAATGGGTTATCTCATCCACCTGATAGCGAGTTGCACTGGCCACATTTGTCTTAGAAAGAGAAGAGGAGAGATGGTGACGAGAACAGTTATAGAAGAAATATGAGGGTAGAGTCAGTCATATGATATAGTGGGATGAGTTTGTGAGCACTTTTAGAGATTGGTTAGTACTGCTGCCAGCTAGGAGACAGTTGCGGGATCAATTTATCCGATTGGTATAGGGTGATCGCTCAATAATGCAGACGAAACATAATTTATTATGCTTTCAAGGTATGCGTCCCACTTGATTCTAAGTGTAAAGGATAAGTGTCCCAGGTTTTTGTCTGGGCTGAACGATATGATTAGACATCTATTTATTGCTCTTGGGATTGAAGTAAATGGAGAGGCATCATTTATGTATGTTGTGCACATCAATGGAGATTACCTTGTAAAATCCATGAAATAACGAACTGTTTTCTCCTCTTTCCATCCTCCATATACTCCAGCCCAAGGAGGAAGAGAATGATGAAATAAAGTAAGCATCACCTTCATTCCATATGAACGCACTCTTTCAATGATCCATCTGTACCGCTCCAGTGCTGCAAAGTTTACCTAGAGTACAAATTAAATTTCAGAGCAATAAAAAGAAAAAAGGTTCCTCAAGAACAATACCTAGCCTTAACTTCATAACCTTTTTTCATTTGTTTTTTATTTTATTTATTTATTTATTTATTTATTTATTTTGGGAGGAGAGTGCCAAGATCAACAAAACAAACAATTTTTGCAGTGATCCATCGGTAAAAAGATGCCACCATAACCAATGTAGCAGCTATAACAAATAACCCAATTGCTTACTATAGAAAGCAACTGCCATCATAGTCATCCTCTCCTCAAAGAGAAGGATGGCATTTCCAATAGGAAATCAAATCTCTTTCTCCCTCTCCCCTTTCACACAGCATAACCCACAAAACCTCTTTACTTGATCTATCACATACATGAAAGGGCCATCAAGAAAAAAATGAAAACACTGAAAGAAGTCAGAAATTAGATTTAATCTCCTAAGACGTGAGTGTTCTATGGGTATATCCCTGCTGCAGGAGGTCATTTGTAGAACACTTATGACATAAATATTTGAAAATTAAAGTTAGAGTTACAGAACGAATGGTCAACTTACACTATCATTCAGCACATTTTGTGGTTCCTTTGGCATAACTCTTGCCCAATCAATTCCCATCCGAAAAACAGTAATGCCAGTATCCTTGGCCAGTTTTAACTCAGTATCAGGATCAGACCAAAATCTGAGCCGCCTCCGCCTGAAAATGAATCAGATTAGATGATAGGAATAACTTCTTACGAGAAAAAATCAATGTAAGCAAATTTTACGCAATCATATCTGCAACCAGACAAACTATAGGCTTCAGTCGTTGTGTAGAACACATTAGCTACAATATAGAAAACTACTGATCTGTGAAAGCAAACCGAGAAATAAAGTCCAAGATGAAGTGAGAATCAGGACTAAGACACGTCTTTCCTGTGAACCAAAGAAATAGCTATAGATTGAAATAAAATGGAACTTTTACTGCCAAATCATCTGACACATACCATATTACCAATAACTTGAAGAAGTTTCAGGGACTAGAAATGAGTTTTGTGTTTGTGTTGGAGTCATTGAAGCATTTGGCGGTGGTCATCAATCTCAATGTTGGCGGAGTAAGTCGAGCATTTTGAAAAGCAATGCAAAACAAAATCATTAACAAACGAAGCCACGCATCAGATGTAGTAGGGTAGCAGAGTGGAAAGCTTGAGGGTTTACTAGTTTCAGGAGTTTAATCAACGGGATATTAGAGTTTATGAACAAACATATAAATCAATGAACTCAAACTAAGTGTATAAATCACAGTACTCAACCTGCCAAACTTTAGGAATCCTAAATGAAACATGCCAAGTCTTCGACCTATATACTTCTAAGTTACTTATTTTATCAAAATTTCCGAAATTGGATGATGTTTAAAGCTCCAATTGAATATATGAAAAACTATCAGCCAAAGCTACAGTTCAACAGAAATGAATGCAAATATGGAAAAATGCACTCACGGATGACGCACATTGTGCCAAGCAGCAACATTATGGGTACATTCAGTTTTTGAATCAGGTTCTGCCTCATCCGAATACTTTTCAAATCCTCTAATCATAGCCTCCATGGCAATCTTAAGGGGCCTTTTTACCTTCCTTTTGGTAGATTCTTCAAAACTGTGACCATCTGAAGATGCTTGCTGAGAGCCATCATCAGCAGCTGCAGAAGCCAATACAGCATGAGTAGATTGCAGCATCTGTGTTTGCTCAGAGTCACCACAGGGCTGTTCCTCTGCAAACTGAAGCCAGGCATCATCAAGCATATCCTCAACATGAGCAGGCGCCGTGGCAAGTCCAAAAAAGAAACCATTTTCCACTGCACGATAGGGTTAAAAACCGGAAAACAGAAAACTTTAGAATGAGAAGTCCATTTAAAAATCAATAATGCAAATATCGAGTTTTATAGTTATAATTAATTAGTTTTAAATGAACAAGACAAAAACTTGAGGAATATTGATAAAGTGCATCCTTCAGGATGATTCTCGGGATACATAATTCAAGGGTTTCCTCAAGATGTCATGTTTAACGTACACACATACAGGTGCAAAGGCACCTAAGGAAAAGAAGCATACTAGTGGGAAGCAACACAGTATTAAACTATTTGAAAAGGATGATCAATGTACAGAAGCCATACCAATTAGAGGTCATCCACAAATGACTGATAGGTAGTACACGCCCGTAATACTCGCTCAATAGCACTCACCCTCAGTACTTGCATCACTAGCTACATAAAATGTAAGACTTCCCTTACAAAATTCTATGTTTAATGCAGCCAACCTTAAGCATCGAACTTCGCCTGTTCTTATAAATAAGGGTCAAGTCTCTAAAATTTTAAGGCATAAAATGCTGACTTCTCCAACTTTCACTCCGAATTAGTGTACTTCCTTTCAAATAAAATTGACCTTCCTTGCAAAGGCTCGAGATAGATTTTTCGTAGCGATTTACTAAAGAGATGACAAAGATCCAATCTACTCATAATATCCTAGGTTCATTTTTTGATTCCAGATTGGGCCCGAATAAAGTTCAACCTAGTTTCAACCTATCAAGTTTAAATTCAACACCCCTTCAGATGTCATAAGCATAGAAAATGGTATGAACTAAAAACCAATATATCAGTAACCATGATAATCACAAGAAGACGTCTCAAAACAAGATGCATAATCCCTGTCACTTTCAATCAGTTTCAATAAATTGAAGATAGTCTAATGAAGATGATCCAAAACATCATGAAGTGATTTTAAAAAATTGTTCCTTCTTCTATTCAGAAGTTAATTTAGTTGAGAACACATAATAAGCAAGTTGTCCCTTGGCCCATCAACTCACTCTAGAATGGTTCTCTTTCGCGAAAGTGATTGCAGAGAGCTATGGAGACTCAACTTGAGTGGTTGATTGAAAGATTAGCACTCAGTCATCCAACCATTTCTCTCTCTGAAAGTAACCCCCAAATTTAAAGAGACGGGTAAAATTCGGCAAATTTGAAAAGTACCTCAAATTTCACACCTCTCAAAATTTGCTCGAAGTAATTTTATAAAATTTTATGCATGAAATCGATCAATTTAATCTAAAACAATGTATACAAACTATGAACGGATTGAAAAATATAAAATTTAGAAAATTTCAATTTAATTAACTTTAATTAAACCTTAATTATTCTAATTTCTCTCTTAATCTCTCATACCCTCACTGTTCTCAACTTTAATTAAACATTAATTATTCTAATTTCTCTCTTAATCTCTCATACCCTCACTGTTCTCCACCGCCTCTCACGCTATTCTATTTCCTTCATTCGGTCGAGTGGGGCTTTTGTGAGCTTCGCAATACCTCCTGAGCTCTGAATTCCTTTCCCTATCTTGATTCATTTTTCCCTAATTATTTCACACGCGGCAGACCTGTGACGAGCTAGCAAGCAAACCGAACAACACAGGGAAGCTATAACTTGGCATTTTAGGGCTCTTGAAAGATTTTGGTAAGTGTGAATCTTATTTTTAACATTTGAGACTTTCAATTCCTTTCTTACCCTCCCGTTTTGAAGTTAACCTCATTTTTGCGTCGGAAGTGTCGTGATTGATTTGCGAGCTTCTAAAAAAATATTTTAGCACAAAATCATTGAGGAGAAGTAAGGTTTGAGGTGAAAGAAAAGAGAGAAAGGAGAAATAGGTGTTTTTGGAATGGCAATTTTTTTCCAAAAAACCCTTTTGAGTTATGTTTTGGCAAGTAAAGTATATTTATGGGTTAATGTGTATTATGAGCTAAATTTTACGAAACCCTATGTTGTCTACGAGCCCTAGGTTGTCTATACGAGGTGGCGAGCTTGAGACAAGCGTGTGAGCACACTTCGTAGGACTGATTCATCAAGTCAAATGAAATAATTGTGTCAATTTATGAAAAATAATATTTTATAGGTTTTCATATGACTTTTATAGGTTTTCATATGATTTTTAGTTAACAGAGATGCATTTAGAATTTCTTACATATTGTGAATTGATACCTGCAATTGAAAGTATAAATGCATGTTTACTTTTCTTACGAAAAACATAATGTTGTGATCAGACTATGCTACATATGATTATGCTTATGATATGAATTCCCTGTAGATATTTATTTGTTATGTTTTATCCATATGATAAATGTAATGTCTTATAAATTCTTGATACAAAATGATGATTTAAATGTCACAATGAATGTTATGAGTAGATTATTGCATTAATGTTTGCAAATACACTATACAGGAATGTAGTATTACCGACTACTGATATTTATATTGGGACAAAACTCTGGGAGCCGTTGGGATTAAGTGGCAGAACATTAGGGAACCGTGGGTATCATGGAGGCTACCGATAACTATCATGTTGGGAGATGTCCAACCTTTATCAATAGTTTATATGGCTTTTGAGGCAGGGTGAGGATTCATGATGAAAGATTATAGAAATAGTTGAGCCCTATACATTAAACAAGTGACATTACTATGAAATGACATTGATATGATTACATAGGATAAACAGCCTATGAATATGTTTGTTATTATACTTATGATTTCATACTTACAACCTACATATTACGTTGTAGTCTTGATTTTTAGATTTTTCTATTCTCTTTTCATGTTTTTTACCATGCTAGTATTATATTACTTGTGTGTGTAGACATATATAGTTTCCTATGAGCATGCATATTATTTTTTTCCATGTATAAAATTTTAAGTTAGCCCTGATTATTTCTATGAGCTCATTGTTGCTCATTCTTTTTCATTGACTTTTAGGTAGGAGCAACGAGCACCAAGGCAAGTAGTCAGGTGTGTCTTTACACAGCTTTTGCACGATAATATTGGAAGTTTTGTACATATATTTTGGGTACGTACTTTTATTAGGTTGAATTTAGCAACTCTATATATTTTATATGTTTTGAGGCTATGATTTTTCATGTTTCCAAAGATGACAATGAATGAATTATGAAATGCAATGTATTACGTACACTCACTGGGTTCTGATTATAAAAGTTAGGACGAGTGTTGGTGAGAGTTGGTCTAACTAAATTGTCAGCCTCTGTCGCACCACGATTGACCCAGGGGAGTTAGTTGGGATGTGACAGAAAGTGATATCAGAGCATAATTATTGGATGAAAAGAATAATGAAAGCATGTTGGACTTAGAAGTAGGAATGAGATCAAATATGAATTGATTTATATAGAGCTATAAGTTGATGAATCTAGGATGGGTATCCCATACGACATAAGGTATCATGCATGCACAACACAATTATTATATAATAAATTGCATATGAACATCAAATTGTGCCAATAGAGATGAACATGCCTAGAGATGAATCAGAAAGTACTGGAGTGGGTCAGTCTTTTAGGCGAAGTGTAGAGCATGAAGTAAGATCTGAAAATATTTTGAGAAGAAATGATAATCAGAATTGAACAAATAAAGACATTAAAGCTACTAAGTTATAGGGCACTGTGCAGCTGATATCACAAGTGGTTGATAAAATAACTGCTATCGAAAGAACTTCCACCAGTACAGGGCTCAGGTTTGAAACTGGGGCAGAGTGGATCAACATTTAAAAATATTTTAGTCCTTTAAGCCACATGCATTCAAGGAGGTCCGTGATTTTAGAGTTACTGAAAATTTGATCCAGAAGATCGAAAATTTTCTAGATGGAATTATTTCTCAGGAAAACAAAAAAGTGGTACTAGCTACTTTCAAGCTAGAAGGAGATGAAGAAAGGTGGTGGCAGATACAACATAGAAAAAAATTTCAGCTGACGCCTCTTCCACAAATTCAATGAGATGACTTTGTTAAAATCTTCAAAGATTGGTTTGCTCCACTTTCAACTAGATTAGCACTGTAAGATAAGTTCTTCAATCTAATTCAGAGTCCAAGACAGTTATGCAATATAAGGCAGAATTCATTTCTCTTTCAAGCTATGCACCCCACTATACAGCGCCCAAAAGGAAATGTGTCAGATTTTTGTCCGGTCTCAGAGATCAATTGAGGTTGGCTTTAGCGTCATTTGAGATCAGTGATTTCTCAGTGTGCTAAAAGAGCCAAAAGAATCGAAAATAAGTTGAACTATTCTAGTAAACAGAGACTATCTCATGCAAGCAAACAAAAGGATTTTGGCAAGAAACACTTCCAGAGCAAGAAGATTAAATCAGAAGATAAGTAGAAGCAGCCTCAGATAGAAAAGCCAATTTGTGAAAAATGTGAAAAATGTGAAAAAAAAACACTATGGGCAGTGTTTGATTAGTTCTGGAAAATATTATAAATATGGATAAACAAGGCATATTTAAATGAATAGTTCACAAGAAATGAAGAGATACAGTAGATCACAGACAGCTCAAGGAGAGAGACAACCCGGAAAATTTTTGGAATGCAGTCACCCCAGCATAACTCAATTGTGGGAAACCCTTCAATGCAAGCAAAATGTGAAACTTCAAAGAACGGAATTGAACAATCAACAAAAGTCCGATGATATCGGAGTTCAACCCAAACTACAAAGCAAGGCACCATTTTACTAATGACTTAAACACAATTACAATGATGACTCAAAAGAAAGAAATACACTGTGCAAGTCAAAGCATAAAACAAAACATCATAGATAAAGACTCAACAAGCGAAAACACAACAAGCTCGGCTAGGAGGGAATCTGGAATGATGTAGGCACTAGGAAAATCAAGGGGGAGATGTGTGGCCTACTGGAAGGGAGGCGGCAGATGGCAGGACGATAGGGAAGCTGCTGGCGGGGTGCTGGAAGGATAGCAATGGGGTTGTGACCTGCAGGACAACGGTTTGGATGAGCAACAAGGGTTGCGATAACCTACAGAGAAGCTACAAGAACGACTAGTGGTAGTTTGGAAGAAAAAAGGGTTGCGGCCTGCAGGAAAGTGGGTTATATGAACAGCTGGTACTGCGAAAACTTACAGGGAGGCTCCTAATTGAAGATACGGACTTACCACAGTGTCGAGCCCAGAGTTTATGCACTTTCGCAGCAAGAAACTAAGAACTCCTCCGACATTATTAGATGTATGTTTCATACTAAAGAATTTTAACTAAGTGCACTTTTAATCATCATAGGATTCATGCCATGACATAGAACATAATGTAAGAATTTAAATATATTAATAAGTCAATCTTATTTGTTCACCGCAAAGGCTTTATCAATAGGTATCATATATCTTCAGAATAAGGCACTAAGATTATTATTTGATTCGGGAACACCACACTCTTTTATAGCTAAGGAATTTGTTAAAGTGATGCAATTGAACATTATTTAATGTCTGTGATTTTATCAATTACAATATGAAATGACACTTTTATGGAGGTTAATCATTCATGTAAGATGAAGTTAATAATTAGTGGAAAATTTTGATGCATAACTTAATGAGTTACCCTTAGTGGAGTTTGATGTGGTTTTAAGCATGGATTGATTGTCTAAAAACTGTCACAATTAATTGCAATAAAAATATTGTTAAAATAAATGTACATGGGGGAGGTAGAAGTTAAATTTTATGATGATAGAGTATTGATATTCATGATAATTACCTGTTTGAAAGCTTTCGAATTGTTAAATCATGGAAATCGAGGTTTTCTTGCTCAAGTAATAGATACCTCTAAGAAAGTAAAGTCTTTAGGTGTTATTCCACTGGTAAGAGAATATCTGAAGTTTTTCCTGATCATTTAGCAATGTTACTACCAGTGCGAGAGATTGATTTTACTATTGAGTTTTTATCGGGTTCTGAGTCAATATCCAAGGCACCATACAGAAGTTGCAGGAGTTGAAGAGTTAATTACCAGAGTTGCTAGATAAGAGATTCATCAAGCCTCCAGCATTATTTGTGAAGAAGTATGGGAGCTTCAAAATGTGCATTCTGTACAAGGTGTTGAATGAGCTCAAAATTAAAACAAATATGCACTGTCGATGATTTTTGTATTTTCCAAGATAGACCTAAGGTCAGATTATCATGAGCTGAAAATTAAAGAGAAAGATATAGCAAAGAAGGTTTTAGGATCAGATATGGGCACTATGAATTTGTGGTGATGTCATTTGGGTTGACTAATGCTCCAGTATTTTTAATGGAACTGATGAACAGGACCTCAGACAGCTTTTGGATATTTTTGTGATTGTCTTTATATATGGTATCCTGGTGAATTCGAGAGATCAAACCATCCATACATATCATTTACATGTTATTTTGCAAGTTTTGAAAGAGACTAAACTATATGCCAAATTTTCTAAATGAGATTTTTGGCTTAGAAGTGTGACTTTACTTAGGAATATTATAAGTGGAGATGGCAAATTTGTGGATTAGAATAAGATCAAACCGATTGCAAATTGTCCAAGACCTACTATTGTCATTGAGGTCATGAGTTTTCTAGGTCTTACTGGTTATTACAGGAGATTTCTATAGTAATTTTCACAGAGTCCTGCGTCATTATCAAATTGGCTCAGGAAAGTAGTGAAGTTTGACTTGTCAGATCGTTTTGAAGAGGCTTTTCACAAGATGAATAATTGTTTAATGTCTGCTTCAGTATTGGTTATTCCTTCAAGTTCTATGGGTTTCAGATTTTCAGTGATGCATCTTTAACAAACTTGTGTACTTATCCAAAAGGAAGAGTCATTACATCTGCATCATGACAATTAAATAATCATGAAAGAAACTATCCAACACATGATTTATAGCTTGCAAAAGTTGAGTTTGCACTTAAGATATGAAAGCAATATCTGTATGGAGTTCGATGCAAGGTATTTACTGATTATTAGAGCTTGAAGTACAACTTTACAAAGAAAGAGTTGAACCAGGGGCAAAAGAAGATGGTTGAAGTTTATTAAAGATAATGATTTGGATATTCAGTACCATCTGAAAAAGGCAAATGTGGCGGAAAATGTGCCAAGTAGGAAATCATCAAGTAATTTGAATTGTTTATTTAATAAGTATAAGCAGTTACTTAAAGATTTGGAGAAGCTAAAGTTATCTATAATTAGTTATAGTGAGGATAGTATTGCTCAATTTAATCAGTTGACCGCAAGTCTACTTTAAAAGGCAGAATCAAGGATTTGTTAACCAAAGATAGCAGTGTTCAAAAAATCCTGAAGTAGGTTAAGGTGGGGAGTTTGGAGAAGTATAAGTTAGATCGGGATGGCTTGCTAAAATATAAAAAAAAAGGTTTATGTTCCAAAAATGGATAATTTAAGATGGGAAGTTCATGATGAGGCATATTTATCTGGTTACATTATTCACCAAGGGAGTAGTAAAATGTACAAGGATTTCAAGGAAACCTTTTGGGGACGGGATTGAAGAGGAGTGTGGTAGGATTTATGATTAAGTGTCCTACATGTCGGTAGTTAAGGAAAAACATCAACGTCCTAGAGGTTAGTTGCAGCTTTATCGATTCCAAGGTGGAAATGGTAAGAGATTTTTATGGACTTTGTGATTGGGTTGCCTAAATCACGTTAGGTTCGGGATGTTATTTGGGTAATTGTTGACAGATTGACTGTCTACTCATTTATTGGCCATTAGACAGAAAGATCCAGTTGGGAGATTAGTTGGATTATATGTAGATCGAATTATGAGATCGCATGGAGTGTCAAAGTTTATTTTCTCCGATAAAGATGGTAGATTTACTTCTAGATTATGGATGATGATTCAGGAAGATTTGGGCACCAAATTAACTTTCAGCACAGTCTTTCACTCTCAAACAGATGGTCAATCAGAGGACCAATCAGACTTTGGAGAATCTACTAAAGTTATTGTCATAGACTTTGGTGTAAGATGGAAATCAGATATATCCTTGATAGAATATGCTTACAATAACAGTTACCAAGCTAGCATGAGTATAATTCCATATGAAGCTTTGTATGGAAGAAAGTGCACAACCCTAATATGTTGGGCTGAAATAGGTGAAAAAAAAGTCATTGTAGCTAACTTGGTTGATGATGCCGAAACGATTTTATTGATAAGAGATAAATTGAGGGCAGGATAGGATAGGCAAAAGAATTATTATGATGTTAAGCATAGACCAGTGGAGTTCGAAGTTAGAGAACTTACTTTTATTAAACTCAATCCATTAAAGGGTGTGCAACGTTTTGAGAAGACAGGAAAATTGGGCCCCATATATGTAAGTCCATATGAGATTACTGAGAGGATTAGAAAATTGACTTACAAATTGACTTTACCAACTCATATGCAAGAAGTGCATAATGTTTTAACATTTCTTCACTTGGAAAGTATATTATAGATGAATTTGTTAAGGTGATGGCATACTCAATTATATTGAGAAGCTTAAAAGAATTTTGGAATATAAATATAATGTGAAGAAACTTCATAATAGAGAGATCACATTTGTGAAAATTTTATGGAAGTATGAATCAGGAAAAACTGCTACTTGGGAAAAAAGATTCTGATATGCAAGAAAGATAGCCACAACTTTTCATTTAAGGTATGCTTGCTTTCATGATATTTTTCAAATTTCGATCATGAAATTTTGATAAGAATGAGATTGTAATAACTAAAATTAAACAAATAATAATAATTAATTAATTAATTAATAATTGAATTCGGAAAAACTATCCGACATTTTCAAGTATTAGAAGTAGATTTCATTCGTGGTCTTTAAGGAATGAACGGAGAACGAGAAATAGAAAGTGAGAGAAAGAAGAGGAAGTAGAGATTGAACCCTACCATACAAAGGAGAACAGGAAAGAGAAGGCTCATGTGTGCAGGTAGAGAGTCAAGCCTCACGTGTGACATCATTGTTGTGTCGAGCCCTAATCGAAGGGGTTCTTGTGTGCTTCACCTATCTGAGATTTGACGTGGAGCCCTAGCTGATCAGTCAAAGAAGAAGGAAGGAGGTCGAGTATATATATATATATATATATTTGTGTGTGTGTGTGTGTTAAGGGTCTATTTGAGGTAGTTGCAGCTTATTCAGCTTATCCCGATAAGTTGTTTATCCTGATAATCTAGTGACAAGCAGCTGATCCGGATAAGTTGTCTGTCTGTTTGGTTTGTGCGTTCAGAGAAGAGCTGATTCTGGAAAAATGATCAATCTGTCTCTGTTCTAGATAAGCTGCGGCTGTTTGGTTTGTGTGTTTTGTAAACAACTGATTTGCAAATTTTTTTAGTTAAATGAACAATCTTGCACATAAACTTAATATTGTTCTAATTAACTCACTTCAGAAATCATTTGACACATGCCGCCAAAAATTTGACATTTATAAATTTACCAACCTTCTTAACTCAATCATAAAGGAAAGATAAAAGTGAAGATTCAAGAACATGAAAATAACAAATATTTTCAAAACGTCACTACTGCAAAAACGCCCTCCCAAACTCACCCTAAATCAGGATCAAACCAATGAAGTCCCGAATTAAAGAAAGTAAAGGTTACATGAATTTCCTATACGAAAAAAGAGGAAGAATTGCAGGCAGCCGAAGGATTTTTTAAGGTATGTAAGGTTTTTATTAAATTATATAATGAATTTAATATTTGTGTGTGTTATTTATATAATGTTAATTAAAATAAAAATTAAAATAGAACCTTTTAGTCAAACATTTTTACTTTATAAGATTTGGAGATAGATATTATTGATATCATACAATAAGGAGAATGTAAATATTGAGGTTTTATTTATATTAAGTAAATAATTAATAACGTAAATGCTCATGTGAGGTTTAAATTAACCACGAGTTCAAAGTTGATAAATTTGTGGGATTAGAAGAAGAGGTGAATCGCCACATTCAAAGAACAATAAGGTAAAAATTTGTAAATTTTATACATTAATTATATAAATTAGTTTATATAAAGGTGACGTTAATTTCATATTAATAATTTTATGAATTATATTTAGTGATTTTAATTTATCAAAGAGTTGAATTAAAAGACAATAGAGAGGTCGAAATTTGCTTATACTAGGGGAAGTCAAGTGAAGGAATAAGTATTTCAAATGTATTTTAAAGCAGGTGAATAATTATTTATTACATGTATTAAATTAAGGTTTTGATTAATGAGTAGCTAAATTATTATTTTATATATATAATCTGAGACATATTATGAATTAAAGGATTACTGAAATGAATGAACAGAAAATTAAAAAGGGAAAATAATAGTTTCAATGACCTTAAATGAAATTAACTAAAAGAAACCAAATGTAAAGGCTATCTCAATCAAAATTACTCATGGATGGTACTGACAGAAGATGTGATGTATACATGCATGATAAATAAAATAGTAAATATGCACCTTCGGGTGCTATTTTTTTATTTTGAGGTGTCTCTGAGTATGATCATGATCATGATATGACTTAAAATGATAAAAAGCGTAAATACTTAAATGAAATGGAAATAGTTAAATTTAAAGTAAAAGCTTATGTTTGAATAAATAATAAACTACATTTCTTTTGGTCATTCATGCACAACTTTATATTAATATCATAATTACTCGCTAAGTTGTGACAGTTTGTTATTGAATTTAATAGTTTCTTTCAAAAAAAAATATAGATTGGTATGTCTAGCATGAAGGATTTAGTTTACAGGAAAATGACTACAACTGATAGGTATCATGTTATAATATGATTGTAGCTTTTGTTTGCATTGTTTCCTTCAGGATGGTGACATACAGTATGTGTTGGTTTGAAATGATGTTTACATACTATATTATTGTTTCTGAATGTTTTGATTTTTTGTGTATTATACTTTATGGGTTATTGGTGGCTCTGTTATATATTAGAAATTTCTAAACTTGTGGATCCTTATTTAAATATTAATATCATTCGACCGTCATTCCTGACTTGGTTAATTTTAACCTATCAGGCCAAGTCGTGATAAAAAAAAGTTGTTGTAGTACAGTACAATCCCAACAATCGACCATAAAGCACCCATTGTATTTAAGTGGGTTTCTATGATAAGTGGCCATCGACATCCATGATGTGTTTTTAAGCAACCATGATCAATCTGCTCATAACCAAATTTTAATGAAGTGGTCGAGTTAGTTCTCTCTTGCAAAGTACTATTGGCACCTTCGTAATCTAATCAAGTAATGTATATGCCTCTAAAAAATAAAAGGAATTCACCTTGCAAATGAATGATGAAGGATAACAAGATGCCAATGGTAAAAGACAAGGATGAGCATATTTCAACTTAAGCCATTCACATTGTAGGTACCATCCCAACAATTCTAAATGAAATAAGGATGGAAAGTATGAGGCAGTCAAGTCTCAGGCTGAGGTGGGACATGTTCGCGTTGTCCCCTACTCATCGATAAAGTGTTCAAAAAAATTCTTAGATGTCAACCACCAAATGATCCACACAATCCTTTTCATGGCGTCATTATCATCAACTCATGCATTCCCAATTTTAGTATTTCCAATATTCTCATTGACAAGAGCAGCCGATTAAACATCATCGTAGATATTATTGAGTGGGAGTCTTATATGGACTTTCGAAGAAAGTTTGGAGTCCAAAGGCATTATTTCTCTTCTAAATACCTAGAGAAAGGATGAGTGCATATACAAAGTTATGGCCAACTTGATCATTCGCTAACACCAAACCTCATTTGAACACCTTCAACAAATTTTTTTCTAGTTATTATGTGGCCATAAAATTCAAGATTTAGGTCTTGCTACCACAAGTAAAGAAAATTTGTTGCGATTTAGGGTGTATCACCTTAAGGTTGTAAGTTACATCCAAAAATAAGTTCTTCAACTTAATGATGGAAAAGGAGAATCTTGAGGCAATTGAAGATGCCATTATTTCTAGAGACTACCTAGAGCAAAATTTGCACATCAATGCATCCATCAAACAAATTCCCAAGAACCTACTCAATTGTTTTTGAATGTTGATGAGATTGCAAGGTCAACATCAAGCATGTTTAAAATCAATGTGAAGCTTGCTTTCCATCAATTGAACATTTACAACGTGACATACCATAAATGTAAAGTTGTCGGTCATGCCTTCGAGCCAAGTTGCAAAAGATGCTTGATGTCAACTTCATTAGAGAAGTATGGTACCTGAACTCAATTTCTAACATTACAATTAATGTAGGACATCAAGCAAATTATCATGATGGCTATATCACCAAATTAAGAACTCATGATTAAATCAAGAACTTGTTAGAGCGAAACCAACGACACTTTCCACCACTTCGAGCCCGCCAATTAATTAGAAGACTTATTTTCGACGCAAGGCTAAAATGGCAATTTAGTCATTTATTATTATTATTATTATTATTTGGTTTAAATAGGCTTATTATGTTTAGATTTGTGCATGCTCATGATTGTTGTCTGGAGTCTTAGGAGTTAAAGTTGGGAGAGCTAGCCTAACTACCAAATTGTAGGTAGTTATATTTATTTCGGAATTGTAATCGTTGATTTGCTTTTGGCGGAATAAAAGTATAGTATTTTACCATAATTCTTATCAAATTGGTATCAAAGCTCTAGATTTATGGAAGAACCACCGAATCGCAGTGTAGAGTCGCCACCTTTGTGACATAACCGACGAAACAATTGTGATTTTGGCTACCTGAGAAGCCAACAATGGGATTGAGGCATCGCATATAGGGCGTGAGAAACGGGACCAACCTTGCAACACAATCATGATAAGAGCTAGATTGGAAGTCTCTTATGGAATTGAGTATATTGCGATACAGTAGTGATAAGAGCTAGCTACAAAAATGACTACGATTTCGCATTCAAGCGCAACGTCCAATACTGTCGCGGGAAGTGGTGTTGGTAAATAATGGAGCCACCCATAATTTTATCTCTACTCAAGTGAAAAGTTTGGGTCTTAAAATGCGTGAAAAATAAACTTTAGAGTCATGATGGGGATGGGACAGGTCGAAAAGGCAAAGAAATTTGTAATGGGGTGATTCTAATACAACAAGATATTCGGGTGATGGAGAATTTTTTTTCTCTTAGAATTAGGGACATTGGAGTGATATTGGGTATAAAATGGTTGCAATCCTTAGGGGTGACTAAGTTTATTTGGAAACTCCATACAATGGAGTTCTAGGATAAACACAAGATGGTACTGCTTCGCGATGACCCTAGCTTGTGCAAACCTTGGTGACGCTCAAGACCATGGTTAGAGCAATACAAGATGTAGGGTTTGGATCCTTGATTGAGTTGCGTAGCACGAAAGAGACACGAAATGTAGAGTTATCAAATATTCCGACACCGATCCAATAGTGCCTACAACAATTTGCAAAAACTTTATAGTTACAACGTGGATTGTCGCCCCAAAGGGAACATAGCATGCAATAACTCTGAGATCGGGTGTATCTCCCATTAGTGTAAGCCCCCATCACTACCACCAAGCACAGAAGGATGAGATTGAGAGATTAATGCAAGAGATGGTGAAGGTCGGGATCATAAAGCCTAATGTGAGCTATTTCCCTAACCCAGTCTTAGCTAGTGAAAAAGCATGGGAGTTGGCATTTAGTGTGGATTATAAGACAGTAAATAAGAAAATAGTATAGGAAAAATTTTTCATCTTGGTGATTAATAAGCTATTGGACGAGTTGTTTGGGATTGTGATATTCTCCAAGATTTACTTAAAGTCGGGACATCATCGGATTCAGTTGCAGCAGATGGATGTGTACAAAACAACATTTTAAACTCATGAGGGCCGCTTCAAATTTCTAATTATGTTATTCAAGCTCACTAACGCACCACCTACATTTCAGCCCCTAATGAATAAGGTGTTTAAGCCTTCCCTCCGAAAGTTTAGGTTGGTTTTCTTTAATGATATCTCAGTGTACAACCGTTCCTTGGAAAACCATATTGATCATTTGAAGATGTTAATGGTAATTGCGGAGCATTAGCTCTATGCTAACCTAAAGAAGTGCTCATTTGCCTAGCCAAAGATTAAATACTTAGGACAAGTGGCGTCGACTGTACAAGCGTCAACATATCTATCAAAGGTGGCAGTTATGTTGGATTGGCCACCACCTTAAACCTTGAAAAGGTTGAGAAGATTTTTGGGACTTACAAGATACTACTGCAAGTTCGTGAAGGGTCACAGTTTTATTGTGTGGCCATTAACAGAACAACTAAAGAGGGATAACTTCCAGTGGATGAACGTGACAACCCAAGCTTTTGTGAAGTTAAAGAAGGCCGCGACGAGTGTGTCAATACTGATGTTACCTGATTTCAGCCAACCATTCATTGTAGAGACGGATGTTGCACGATATGGGTTAGGAGTAGTTCTCATGCAATGTCACTGACCCATCGCTTGCTTCAGTCAAGTGTTTACAACAAGGACCAGACTCAAGTTATTTTATGAATGGGAGCTAATAGCAATTGTGCTTGGCATTCATAAATGGCGATGTTATTTATTGGGAAGGCATTTTTTATTACGCACGAACCAACGCAGCCTTAAAGTTTTATTAGAACAATAAATGACTAATAAGGAATAGTGGAAGTGGTTATCTAAGTTACTACGGGTATGACTTAAAGATTCAGCATAGTCTGAGATTATAGAATAAGGTCGTTGATGCCTTATCATGACATGTGGAGGAACCTCAGTTGTTGGCATTGTTAGTTCCTTTGGTTTTAAATTAGGGAATTTTGAGGCAGGACGCAAATGAAGAATCAAACAAGATCCAGATGACTTTAGCAAATAGAGAGAACAATTATCCCAGTTATTCACTGAGTGGCTAATAATTACTTTACAAGGACGCTATGTAATACCCCAAAATTAAAAGTACATACCAAAGTTATTACAGTAGTTTCATGGCAACGTGATTGGGGGGCATTCAAAAGTGCTCAAAACATACCGGATGATAGTGATAGAATTTTATTGGGTGGTGTCAATCAGGAATGACAGAAATCAGACAACTAAATTATGAGTTTTCTATAATTAGGAGCTTCCTTATTTAAATTATTTTCAGTTTCTTTATTCTGATTTATTTCTCTGTTAGTTGAATATTTAGAATAGGAATATGCATTATTAAGTTATCTAAAATAGATTTTACAGAATATTTTGTATCTAAAATAGATTGTAAGACTACTATTTAATGGAGTGAAAACAAAGGGAAAAGACATCGAGCATATTCAGAATTCAGCATATTTTTCTCAAAACTTTGACAGGGTATTAGAGCCAATTTTTGCCCTAACCACTGATAGTTGTTGGAGGACCGTCAAGACTCTCCTCCTGCCGGATTTTTTGCGGGAGAGGATGAGAGGAACTTTTCCTTTAGAAGAAAAAAAACGCTCTTGCTTGGTTTTTAGTTATCTTCCTCTTCGTCTAGCTCTGCTCTCCCCATTTCTCAAATAGATCTCGCAACAAATCCAAGTTATAGAGAGATGGTCGGTGCACCTTCACCTTCTTCGGTACCGATCACTCCTCTTCTGAATGATGAGCTTGACATCGTGACTCCGACGATCTGAAACCTCGACTTTTGGAAATGTGGAGGCCCTTCTTCCAGCCTTACCATCTCATCATCGTGCAGGACGAAGATCCATCGAAGACCATCAATGTCCCGGAGGGCTTCGATTACGAACTTTATAACCACAATGACATCAATATGATCCTTAGTCCCAAGGCCTCCTGCATCTCATTCAAGGATTTCGCATGTCGATGCTTCGGTTACATGGTGTCTAAGAAGAAATACATCTATACCATCGACGACGACTGCTTCTTCCACTTCGGCTTCGTCCGCTTCGACTTAAGCTTCTTGTCGAACTAAAGGATTGAAGGCTTCGACACTCCTTCCTAGACTGATGGCTTCGGCTTTGGCAAATCCTAGATCTTCGGCTTCGGCACTCACGGCTTCGGCAATCTCGGCTTTGGCACTCACGACTTCGGCACTCACAGCTTCAGCATCTCGGCTTCAACATCTTGGCTTCAGCACTTTTGGTGTGAAGATCAGGGAACAAATCGTCCTCGTCATCGCACGAAGAATCAATAGCATTTGGATCGTATAACAGGACACAAATCCTACTTGTGGGATATGAAAGGTTGCATTTGGATTAGAACGCGGATCCTACTTGTAGGCTATGATCGATAACATTTGGATCGTGTAACTGGATCCTATTTGTGGGCTATGATCGGTAGCATTTGGACCAGGGCGCGGATCCTACTTGTAAGCTATGATCGATAGCATTTGGATCGTGTAACTGGATTCTATTTATGGGCTATGAACGGTATCGTTTGGATCGTGTAACTGGAAGTGAATCCTTCTTGTGGCTATGATTCGAATTTCTGGACGACAATGATAAAGGATTTCTTGCTTTTCTTTGCTCAAATCATGTTATGGTTCAGAAGTTGTCTCTGAGACTTCGGCATTCTCAGTTTCGACACTTTCTGCTTTGGCACTCACGACTTGAGGATTGTTGATTCGGGCAATGTTATCAATTTCTTGTGGGCAAATTGATGTTTCTTAATCAGTCAGCATCAATTTGAGGGGGATGTCAATCAGGAAGGATGAAAATCAGACAGCTAAATTAAGAGTTTTTTATAATTAGGAGCTTCCTTATTTAAATTATTTTCAATATCTTTATTCTATTTATTTCCCTGTTAGTTGAATATTTAGATTAGGAATATGCATTATTAAGTTAGCTAAAATAGATTATACAAAATATTTTGTACCTAAAACAGATTGTAAGATTATTATTTAATAGAATGAAAACAAAGGGAAAAGATATCGAGCCTATTCAGAATTCAGCATATCTTTCTCAAAACTTTGACATGCAGGAATCAGAAAAGTTGTGGAGGAATAGTTTCAATGTGTGATGTGTGCCAACAACACAAGTGCATGGCCTTAGCACTTGAGAGGTTGCTACAACCTCTAGCATTAGTGAAGAAAGTGTGAGAGGGGATGATGGATTTTCTACCTTGGTAAGAAGGTTTTATAGCCATCATGGTGGTGTTGGATCGTTTGAGCATACCTCTACGTCATCCCAACACTATAATTTATGACGTCGCAATTTTTATTTGGAAGGTTGTCCGCTTGCATAAGATCCCCAAATCAATAGTTTCGGATCAAGCAAGGTTTTACTAACTCATTTATGGATGGAGTTGTTTAGAATGTAAGGAACCATATTGAAGAAAGGTACAGCATACTATCCACAAACTAATAGACAATCAGAAGCTATTAAATAGAGCGTGGATACCTATTTGTGTTGCATTGTATATGATGCACCCAAGAAATAGGTGAAATGGCTACGTTGAGCAAAGTACTGGCACAACACATCATATCATACAGCTTTTAAAAAAACACCTTTTAAAATCTTATATGGCCGTGATCCACCTCACTTGATGCATGATGGACACAGTACTACATCGATGTCTCTGGTGGATCAGTCCTTAGAAGAGAGGGAAAGATGTTGTCAAAATTGAAAGGACATATATTGAAAAGCGCACCAGCTTGTGAAGAAACAAGCTGATGAACAACAAAGGGATATGAAGTTTGCAAAACAAGATATGGTGCATTTAAAAATTTGGCCCTCTCGGCAAAAGACATTGGACAAAAGCAGGAATGAGAAGTTATCTCCAAGCTATTTTGGGTCTTATGAGATCACAAAGTGCATCTGTGAGGTGACTTATCATATAAAATTGCCCCCTTCGTCGACTCTTCATCCAAATTTTCACATATCATAGCTGAGACGTGTTATTGGTGATAACGTGCCCTCTTCTTCACTTCCCCTTAACTTGAAAGAGAATATTTAAATTCTCTTGGAACCACTGGAGCTAAATGGGGTGTGCAAAGAATCAATAAGTGGGAAAGAAGTATTAATTAAATAAAAAGAATTGCCACATTATGATGTCACATGAGAATCGTACGAGTTGATCTATCATTGTTTTCTTCTTTTTCACTTTAAGGATAATAGTCTTATTGGAAGGGAAGCAATATTAAAGAGGGACCAACAATGATTTCCGCCACAATGAACCTGCCAATTAAGTTGAAGGCTTCTTTTAAGCGAAGACCAAAAAACCAGTTTAGCCATTTATTATTATTATTATTATTTGGTTTCAATAGGCTTATTATGGGGCATGCATGTGATTGTTATATGGAGTCTTTGGAGTTAGGGTTTGAGAGAGCTCGACTACCTTTTGACATGTAGGTGGTTATCTTTATGTCTTTAGAGTTGTAATTGTTGGTTTACATTCGACAGAATAAAAGTATATTATTTCTACCCTAATTCCAATCCTAACTATGACAGCCTCATCATAAAATTAAGAACAAGAGCTTAAGATGAAATCAAAGGGCAATAGACTATTGTCGACCATGCATAAATAAAGAAGCCTGATACGAGGAATAATTAAATTATAACGATGATTAAATTTTGAATCTTTTACCTTTAATTCTTCCCATCCATATGAAAGGTTTAAAATTGTATCCGACATGTTTCGGAAGTCACATGGTTGACCATTCCATATAGAAAATAAATTGGAGTGATTTCGCACCCATTTATAAGTTGTGTAACTATGCCTTTTGAATTTTGAAATTTAAGAAATTATTTATTGCTTCAAATATTTAGAGGAATGAATAAAAAAGAAATTTTGGTGTTTCAAGAAAATTCTAGAGAATCCATTCTAGGGTTGGAGTGAGGTAGATGGCGCCCACTTGGTTTTTGCTTCGTAGAAGACTTAATTATCCCTCTTGGTAAGTGCTAATCGCTCTCTACCCTTATTTCTCACTAAGTTGCCAAGACCTTTCCCTTGCCTCCCCACAAACCTCAAACAGGTCACAACCCTCTCTTGTATCAATTTGACTAAGTTTGGGCTCCAATTGGCCTAGTCTTAAGTACTCTGCCCTCCATCACCCTCTAAATATATTAGACTTTGACCACCTACCCCACATCTGATCTTCACATTCCAATCTAGCATTATGAAGCCCATCAAAACCCCGTTCATAACTCAACCAATAGAATAGCAAATAGAGAATGTGCATTTTCTAGACCAATCTATAGCAATCATGTCATAAGAATAGCTGTTCTCTTTTTCAGGTTATTGTATTAGTTGATTCAATCGTTGGATTGCAAGAGAACCACTTCATTACAGATGATGGGATGTACTACTGCAGCATCTTGTTATTTGGAACAAAGAACACCAGAGAAACTTAACAAAGAATAACGGGCATCATCTTTAAAGAGCAAAAAGGTTGCAAAATGGAAGCATATATTGACAACTTGCTCACTAAAGAAAGGTTCCTCAGCAACACATCATCAACTGGCAAGAAAACTTTAGTATTCAGAGAAGGAATGCAAGCTTAAACTAGTTAAAGGCGTATTTAGCACAAGAATTAAGAAGTTTTAAAGGAGATATTCATGTCAAATCAAATAAGCTTTAAGTGATCAAGCATCTTGACTCTACACATCGCAATTGTTTAGAGTGGAAAAGGCCCTTATCTGCCCCTATGTTGGGTCTCCCGTGCATGATATTGACAGTTGTCTATGGATGTTCCTCGAAAATTATCAAGGCTCTAGCCCTAATTCCCTAATTCTACCTATACCAAAATCCTTATGCATATGTATGATTTTCCATATATGTGCCACCTGACTTTCTAATATACACATGTCTTTTGTTCTTGTTTAATCTTTCGTAATATTTGCATGCTCTACTTGTAATTCTAACCCCTTTCAGCAGCGGCATCGCAAGCAACAGGTATGTACTATCACTTTCCTTTTTACTGCACTTTCTTTCTTATTGCGCCTTGCTGTGCATATTTTTTTCATACAAGCAATAATATTATTTTCTTATTTACAATACATGTAAAAGAACTATGGTAGATAACAGTAGGCCGCCTGTTTAGGAGGAACACTACAACAAGGCTCTATGACTCAACAATAATAGCAAACATCAACTCAAATTCACATACAAAAATCACAACACTACAACAATAAGCTTGGGGCGAACTTCCTGAGAAGCAGAACGATGATGCAAGTGGAAGGACAACTTCAGACGACAATCGAGACCACAACATAAAGCAAAGAACGATCCTCAACCGAACTTTTCATAGTTTTAAATAACACAAACTCATTGGATTCTAAGATCGTTCGTCTAGCACGACATAAATCCTCACGTTATTTTTTAGGCATTCGTACGATCGTATGTCGTACGATATAAGTCCTAAACTCTTTTTAGGATTCTGAGATTGTAGTTTGATACAGCGTAAATCCTCCTATCTTTTTAGGTTGTTTGCACGATCGTATGTCATGCTGATATAAGTCCTAAACTTCTAATAAATTGCAGGAGTAAACATCAAGTAACCTAATTCCCAAAATGTAAGCCAAACAATAGGGCAGTCTAGGAAGTCAATGAGGTTCGCCTCAAGATCTGTGACGTCCCCCTATTTCTCACTCCTTTGGATTCCGAAAATAATTGTTCCTACTTAAGCCCTTCCCACTTGAATTTCGTGTGTCCAATTCGTGAAAAGCAGCATCGAATTCTTGAAGACGAATCCCTGGATTATTATCGAGAGTTTCTTAAGTGACTTCGGTTGGTTGAGATGTAATTAATTATAGAGGTTTGCCTCATAGAGAATTAGGAACTCAGTTAATATAACAACTATCTAATATTCCTATTAGATAGGCAAATTGTCGGTCACAAAATTCACATACTTAACAACGAATGTGATGAATGTCTCAGTTTAAATGGTTGAGCCAACAAACAAGTGGTACGCTTATCTTTCGAGGTGATATATCACTTGTAGTATTATGCTCAACTATGCAAATTATTAGATATATGAGATCTGTTCAGTCTCATCTTTCAAAATTAAAATACTACTTTTCAAAATCAAAATTATATACATTAACAACAACAACAACAAAGCCTTAATCCCACTACGTGGGGTTGGCTACATGAAACCTTTTTTCTCCAATGCGTCCTATTTAGTGTCATATTTTCATTTAATTCTAGTAAATTAAGATCAAATCTTTGTCATCTCAACTTAAGCGTTTCCATAGTAGACAACTCTAGTAGCGTATCTTTAAATAGGACGCAGTGGAGAAAAAAGGTTCACAAAATTCACATACTTAAGTCTATCATAAATTGGTTCCCTTTGCCATCTCTATGACTTAGAAACGTTTATCATACTAGAGAATTGGTTCCCTTTGCCATCTTTAAAGCTCATCTACTTTTTTTTTACTAATGCGACGGTAAAAAATAAAATGTTTTATTATTATTCACGATATTAAGATCACTAAGGTCGATCGAATTTTCAGAAACTTCATTAAAAAGTTTATCAAAATAATTCACCCACCTATGTTGAATATCTTTTTCTAAGAAAAGTACTTTTTTATTTTCATCTTTAATACACTTTACTTGAGTTAAATCTTACTTTTCTTTTCTCTTTGTTTGGCTAGTTTATACATATATATTTAACCCTCCTTAGTATCTAATCTATTATAAAGATCATTAAAAGCAAATTAAAGTTAAAACTAAGACAAATTGGATTGTTAAAACTTTCATTATTTTGTTCTTTGTAGCTTCTCAGAAGAAGAAATTAAACAACATATTCACCAATTCAAGTGCATCAACACAAAAAATAGACATAAATTGAGTTTAATAAGCCAATGATGACTCAACCAACCTGAAACAAATTAAAGCGCAAGTAGTCCATCAAAAGTCAACCATATTTAAAAATTGCTGCATAAAAAAGTCATGCTAACGATACTTAGTTCACAGTTTCAAATATAAAACTCAACTAATCAACACTCAAAAGCTATACCCAACTATAGATACTTGATAATCAGCCAAATGACACTATTAGCTCATAGCACTCATTCATGGTACTTATCGTTAGTATTCTCTCATTGAAATCATCCAAAAAATGTCTGCTTTAAAGCAGTCTCATGGTCGTAGAGAAAATGTCCAACTTCACATGTAGATGTTTGAATTCATTGCTACCTACCTTGTAGAACTAACCATAGTTCTTGCTATTTAAAAAGAGTTTAAGTGTTAGGCAAAGGGAACCAATTCTCAATCACTAGAATGTCAACTTTTCTCTTTCCCACTAACTATGTGCACTTTCTCTTCATCTAACTCATCCTGCTCTTCAAGGCTAGTTGAGACCTCTGTAGCAATTTACTTGAGAAATCATTGAGATCATATCAAGTCATATTTTTCATCTATCATATCTCATTGCATGGTCGACCAAGAAAGGTTTACTTTACTTTCTAATGATCAAGTTTGAATCCAACAATTAGCTTGCTACGATCCCACTTCTGGGATTAAAATAAATGTCAATTCGAGAATATCAACTCCATAAATTGGGAAAGGGAGAACTAAAGAAGAGAAACACAGAATTAAGGAGAAACTTACAAAATTCTTTTCAATCTCTTCAATGTCTCCAAAAAGAGACTACCTATGTATGTAGAAAAACATTAATTCAATGTTAATAGATTATTTATTAACTAACTATATTTATTAGTCTAAGAAAAATAACAAATCATTTCACAATATCCTATCATTACCTACCCGTCAAAGTGATCATTCCCTCAAGGTTGAGCATATCATAGAAATAATGGAAAGGTAGAATGGTGATGAAAGCAATAAAGAGTGAGCTAGGAAGGTCACCAACAACTGAAAAATGAAAATTGGAGTTAGACTTGATTCTAGGGCAGAGAATGGGCTTCTTCATTTGATTGTGTAGTTAAAGAAGACGATCATGAATCTATTTCTTTCCATGGTAAAAAGCTACTAGTAGTAACTAGGCCTCCCTTCTTGAAAACAAATAAATCTTTCAAAATTATCAAAATTTCAGACACCACTAGATGACAAGTTTATCATGTGGCAGCTCTTTGGAGAGACAGAAGAGCACAGTCCAAGTTGAACCGGTATAAAGCTTGAAAGTAATTGGTAGACTCCTCTTTCTGAAGAATGTATAATCTCTATTTTGTTGAGGCTATAAAATGCAGAATATGGTAAATGAAATTGTCTATTTTCTAGCCCATGCGGTTGCTATGGTAAATGAAATTGGAATTTCATATTTGCCTATGAACCAATTACCATTCATAACTCTTTGTCAAATTGGTGAAGATTGGATTTTTAGAGATAGTTTGGAAATGTAAGAAGTTGTCTCCTTGCGATGCTTCGAGATCAAGATGGAGAAGATAACGATTGTGCTGAGTGGTAGAGGGTGACGAGGATGTGGCTGAGGGTAAGGGTTTGAATGGAGAGATCAAGATGGGGCGTTTAGATCAACAAGATGACGATTGATGAAATGACTAGTGTTGGATTGGGCGACCATAGTGTGGAGGCAAAACTCAAATCATTGTAAGGGGTGGCGGCACCAAATTTGACAAAAATCTTTCTTGTTCTTGAAATTGGTCTGGTGATCTCTTGAACTGTGAATGGCCTGTGGACGAAGTAGCGTGGGAATAATCTTGGATCAATTGGCACAAAAAAAAAAATTTTAAAGGTCGGAGATGATAATTGCGGTGCATGTTTAGCAATGGGGATGTGGGATAAGGACAAATAAGAGGACAACGAGAACTAGCAAGTAACTTGGGTGAGATCATAAGATGGCAGACGTTAGCGAATTGTCCATTGCAATGGAAGATACGGTGGTAGTATAGAGAGGGAGTTGTTTCAGTGATCTCACCATTGATACAACCCCATTTATAGGATTAAGATAAATGGCAACTATAGTAATTGAGTGGGGGAGAATTAGGAAAGAGAAACATAGAGATAAGGTAAAACTTACTGGATTCTTTTCATTCGCCTCAATGTCTCCAAAAGGAGGCTATCTATTGCTAACAGCCCACTTACTAATTAACTATAATTATTAGTCTAATACAATAAAGAATCTTCTCACAATATCCTATCATCAGTTAAGGAAATCAGATAGATTTTTATTTTCAAGTTCACAAATTCATTTCCCATATAATATCATCTAAAATAGGAGCATTCAACACTGCTGGATCTTAACATCATTCAAAATGCTTAAGATGGTAGAAAACCATCTCTCTCTAGAAATATGGTAAGAATTAGACTTGGCACGGCGAGTGAAAGAATTTGTGGCCCATCGGTTAAGAAGAACTTTAGTTTTCCAATATTGCAGGCTATTCACCATTCCAAAACAAAACAAAAAAATGCTCCAGAAAAAGCAAAGGAAACCTAAACACGCATGGTCAAGGTTTCTGAGACTCGTACCGGAGGCAGAGTCGACATTGAAGGCAGCAAGCACATCGGCAGCCTCGTCAATTGGAGATCGGAACGGCCTGAGTACCTTCTTCCGGTAACGGGAGAAGGAGAACACATTCGCCGCCACGGAGAGCGTCAGCACGATTCCAGCGAGCTTCGTCGCTGCCATCATGAGCGCCATCATCCCCATTTTAACACTCCGGTAAGGTATGGCGGGAAAGACGATATCCAGAAACCTGTATCAACTTGCGAGTGGCAGATAAATCGCCATGAAAGCCGCGTTATCTTCCGAGGATTATAAAGGATTAAAATGCCCGTTGCACGCAGGGCTCCTTCAATAGAATACTCAAAATTTTAAATTCGTTAGAAATTTGAGTAGGATAAGACTTGGACGCCTCTTTTTTTTTTTATTAGTGGATATCTCACTTGAGAAAGAGAACAAATTCGCTCTTTTGTTTGCAGGTGTGAGCATTCGATGTTTTCGGATTGGGCTGTCAAAACTGCTTTTTGTCCGGAAGACTAACTAGTTTTGGCTCGAAATAATACTCATTAAGTTTATATATATATATAAAGTATTATTTAATTGACTAAACTACAAAGATTTATAATTAATTAAAATATTAATTAAGAAAATAGGATAAAAAATATTAAATTAGAATCAAATGATCTTTTAATATAAATAATAATTTTTAAATCCTTCTCAAATTATTATTGTCTTATGGCTACGTGATTAGGATTGTTAAAATGACTCTTTGTTCGTGAACAGCTCGTGTTCGGCTCGTTAAGCAAACGAGCTGAACACGAACACACTTTTTGAGCTTGAAATATAAACGAGCCGGCTCAGCTCGTGTTCGGCCTGTTTACACCCCTACTTTCAGATGGGCAGTTTGAAAATGGACAAATTTTCTTAATAGATTAGTATTAGGGTTTATGTAGGAGAAAAATTATTACATCTAGAGTCTGGAAGTAGAGATACGTTTGGAGCTTAATGAATCACCTTCACGTGGAGTTGATAGAAAAAAATAACTCGGTTTATTGTGATTCGGCTCGTAACACCGGAATATTTATCCCGTGTTATTTCGCATTATTTAGGTATTATTATGATGGTATTTATGTGTTATTGTGTTATCATAATACTAGGAATATTCCAGAACACAATAACACATGAATATCACCACAATAACACATGAATAATGTGGAATAACACGAGAAAAATATTTCTCTGTGCTAAAACAATTTTTTTTATTTTTCTCACCTCTATGTGACGTGATTTCATTGACACCAAACGTAATATTTGTTCCACTTAGGCAAGACAACTGAATGGCTATTTTTTTTGTAAAATAAGATCAAAATTGAACCAACACAGAAGAACAACCTACTTAAAATAATCTTA
>NEWO01000004.1:164060-191387 GCA_003013225.1 Phalaenopsis aphrodite
TATATATATATATATATATATATATATATATATATATATATATATATATATATATATATATTGTATGAAATTTATCAGCACAAATCTCAAGGCGATCAAACGGTTTATAAGAGGAGATGAATTCAATAATATGATAGATTTAAAGAACTTGATAAGATGATCAGACTAAATTCTGCTCGATTATCAAACATTGGTCAGAACAAGAGACAACGGCACCGGTCGACTTCAAGTCAACCGTATATCACTCAAAAGAACCTCAGGTTCCAAGAGTTAAAGCTTCGACGCTTATAAGGAATAAGTCAACCCAAGTCAGCTAAGTTAACCGATACAATTACATACCGATGAGAAGATTCAGAATTATGTATAGTTGTCAGCTGATGTTGACTAGGTTTTTAGATCAGTTTGAGTACTAAAGTGTGACGATCAGTTTTAGATCTAAAAATACGCTAGTATTAGTTATAATTATGAAACAACGTCTAAAGAAAAAAATTGAACTTTAATATTTCTAATTAAATAAGTGCAAATAATGACTTGTAACATCTCATTAAAGTATGAGGCAAAAACATAACTTTATCGAAGGTCTCCTATGATTATAAATAAGGACTATTTTATGAATGAGGGATCAATCTTTTTCTCCATAAATTGTTCATCTTGCCCTCTGATGTTCTCTCTCTCATTTCCTTCTTATTTACGCTTTGTCTCTCGAGGCATGTTCTAGAGGTTAAATTGGGATTTAATATCTTAAAAGGTGGTGCTTTGAGCTTGGATGTGACCTAAAATGAAAATTAAAACACACATTCAAGAAAAGAAACTGAACTCAGAGACACTGCAAACATGGAATGCACATGAAAATTTATGCAACTGCAAATTCAGGAGCATAAAGAGCATATGATGATCCTCATATGAGAAGCTATTATCCAAAGGAGGAACAACAACTTTCAACACTAAGAGGAGAAACTTGCGAGAAACAACATCTCCTCAAGGAGCCTTCCCGAGAGGAATCCCTAGAGTCTGATAGCCTAAGAATAAACCAAAAACCCCCAGAGACAAGAACATCCCAAGTACATTGGTAGTACAGAATCTATGCTGACGGAAGAGCACTGTCCGTACGTGCTAAGACGACCTGACGACGTCCGCCAGAGAATGCTTTTTCTAGGCAAATGTTGGAGGCTAAACCTTCAAAGAAGTTCAAAACCCTCCACCTTGAATGTTATAAGGGCCATTCTGACCATGTCGATCATATTGATGTCATTGAAATCATAGTTATTATTCTGAAAATTATAGATGCATTAAAGTGTTAGTTTTTCTTTACTACATTGAAAGAATTTTCCCCCAGGTGGTTTAATGGCTTGTCAGCGAGAGTCACTCCTTCGACAAATTCAAGAAGTTGTTCATGGCGGACTGTGTCAGTGCCAAAAAACCTCTAAAAAAGTTGCAAACCCTTTTTCAGATCTAGCAAGGAGAGGACGAAAGCTTTTGTTCATATATCACTCATTTTCAAAAGTGAATGTTGGAGGTGCAAAACCTGCGGCCTCATATAGCGCAAACTGCTTTAATGGAGGTTCAAGTATGACTTGAGCTTGTGCAAACCAAAGTCTTTAGCAGAGTTTCTGGAGATGGGCAATCACCACATCATCACTAAGGAAGGATTTATTAGCTCTCGTCACCAAGCGAAATCTTTAGATCGTTGATCGAAGAAGAAGGATGCCTAGGACAAAAGGCAGAAATCGACGGATGGGCAACATCATTCCATTTGTTCCCATTAAGAGAGCAGCTGACATAATCAAAACTGCAATGGAGGCAAGGGAACCAAGGCCAGACTTGAACTTACCAACGACCATCTCAGTCCAACGGTTGGTCGCACTATGAAGTCAAAAGACCCTCTTGAGGGTCTCAATGACTAGCTAGTTGAGGCCATTTAGAACAAGCAATACTTTATGAAGACTCCACAAATGAAGACTGGGGCTTCTCTTCGAAACCCCAACAAGTACTGAGATTACCACAGAGACCACAATCACAGTACGGAGGAAAGTCGTCACTTCTAGAACATGGTTGAGGATCTTATTCATACGGGAAAGCTCAAGGATTTTGTTGCTATTGGATCCAACACTTGGTGACAAGGAAAGGCTCCCACTAAGGTGTCTCCAGACGAATCTGTTTCACAAATGTTGTATGCATTGTCAGTATAATTTTGGCCATCTTTGGGGTAGGCTGAGAATTGCCATGATGGGCCAGCCAAAAGAGGCTCCAATTTGTAGAAGTGAGTGATGTCGTTTCCATCCATAAGTGCAACCATACCCTGGTTTTCTTTACCAATGCAAATTTTCCCAAAAAAATAAATTCATACAACGACACTATCGTCTTTACTACCCTGACAAACAACTACTAGGTGGATAGTATCTTGGTCGATACCGAGAGTTCGATGAACCTTATGTTCAAAATGGTATTCGACAAGATAAGGATCAAAACTGACCTGTTGTCCACATCGGCCAGACCACTCTTCGCCTTCTCTGGCAAAGAAAAGAAGCCATGGGTGTTATCACCCTAGGGGTTTCCTAGGGCAAAAAAGAAAAGCAATTTACTAAAATGAAGGACTTTTGGTTGCTAGAATCCCCAACCAACATACAATGCCATCTTTGGACACCCTTTGCTAAACAAATACCCGGTGGTCACTTCCACTCTCACATGGCAGTTAATTTCCCGAGAGATGGGAAGATCATCACAGTCTGCAAGAACCTATAAAAATCTCAATGTTGTTACTTCTGGGTGGTAACTGGTGTGGAGTAGAAGCCACTTGACATCAACTTCAACGGGAAAGGGACCTTGAGACTCACAAGACTGCCCTCAAAATTGTGCCTCAACCAAAGAACCTGGTAAAGTTTTTCTGAAAATTGAAAAACTTTGATGCAGGTAATACAACTTGACGAGTCAAAACCTACACAAGCACCATGATGTTTTTTCCTCAACAACGGGGGAAATGCCAAGAATTTTGGTCGTCAACTGCCACCAGTTGAACATCAATTTTTTTTTGCTATATGATGGCATTTAACCACCATTTTTTTTATTTATTTGATTTGGTTTACCTACTCTCTTGTATTTTTTGCTTGTGTGTTAGAGATATTTACTTTTTCTTAAGTTTGTTCATGTGTCTGTGTGTCTGGCTAGGCTTAGATTGTGATAGGCTCTTAAGCTATAATATTTTCTACCTAATTACTATAAGAACTTCACTTCTTTAAAAATATAACTCATAACTAGAATTAACATAGCAAAACCCATAAACTAATAAAAATATTTGAATTTCACGCCTAGTAGTTATTGCATCAACATGCATTAATACTAATCAACTTAAATAAAATTAATTAGAAAATTTAACGATTAAGGTGAACCAACTACATATAAAAAGTAGCATGTTATACTTTCTCTTCATCTCTTTGGACCTAACCTATGAGGATCACCACTCTTAAGGAGTAAAATAGCCTTTCATATTGATTAGCCTTAACTATTTTTTTTTCTTGCATCATATAAGGACCTGTATAACAATTTCATAATTTACACTTCACAATGAGGGTCACACTTGTAATAAGAAAATGTATTTAAATGAATATCCCCCAATCGATCCTGTCTCGATTGATCGAGTTATTATTTTTAGTTGGCTCTACCGAGCCATCATCATCTTTGCATAAAGAATAAAATTTAAAGTTTTAAAATGAAATAAATATTTGGGTCTCAATCTTAAAATTTGAGTCGTAAGTCCAAACACAACTTTTCTAATAACATTCTGCCACTCTTCACATACATATGATTGGACACGTTATTTTAAAGCATATGAGGTGTTAGCTAGCAATATAGTCCAGGAAGGTTATAAGTTTAGGAGAGTTAGATAGGTTTTATTCCTCAGTAAGAATATAGCCCATAAGTCTCACATTTTCTTAGTTAGGTTTGAGTCTCTACCATATTGGTGGACTCACCTTAATATAGGTTATAAAGTTATCTTATTGGTCTTGCCACATGACAAACTTCTCCGAGGCTTTTTGACAGCCTATTCTATCAAATATAAATAAGTCCTAATCTTCTTTAATTTACCCAACTCAAATAAAAAACAATAACTTCGATTTCAAAATTTTAAAGCCCAATTATAGGATAGATTGAAGTAACCACTGGGTCTTTCAGTATTCAGTGCTCCCTACTTCCTCTTCGTTGGCTTCCAATAATAAGTATTCTAAATTTGAGCCATCTCACTTGAAATTCCACATAATAGTCTTGATATCTACCATTATATTTTGCAAAAAATGAATAATCATTGTTTTAATCAAGAGTTGTCCTTCCCAAGGATGTAATTAACTTAAGAGGCTTGTTTCTTTAGAGATATCATACCCCATAATGAAAATAAATCCTATCATTTTAAGGCAGGGGAAAATTTTTAGTTTTTGCAGCTAAACAAAGTAGTGAAACAATCACTTCATGATCAGAATCATCATAGAGTAGTATTTTTGTCCCTTGGCGTAATATTCTATACCTTGAAGTTTTATTTTATCACAAGTGACAAATTTTAAAACTCTTGCGCATGGTCTCCACTTCAACATGTATAGTAAAAATCCAAACCACTCCATCAGATAACCTAGAATGATTCCCTTGATTAGACAATATTTTATACAGATTTAAGTGCCTTGATGTTGTCAAAATTTAATGATTTAAGTCTCATTGGATTCGCTGATCGATATGCTCAATTTGACTATAACTTTATTTTTATCTTAATTAACCCCAAAAACTTTTGAAATATGTTTAATAACTTAATTTAAGCTTGGTTAGACTCGAATTGGACCAATTTTAGTGTCATTAGGTGTCTCATTTAGTCATTCAGATTGTTTTAGAGGTACAACTTTTAAGGGGAAGTACAATTTGAAAAAAAATGTCATGCCAAATGGGTGGACTTCATTGAGACATTTTCATATGTGATCTGATATAAACAAGTTAAGGAAAATATAGTTGTTGATGCATTATCTTGCATGTGTGTTTTGCTTTCCACCGTTGAAGCTAAATTGCTTGGATTAGAAAATATCAAGGAGTTGTCTGAATTGGATTCTAAATTTGGTCACGTGTTTAGAGATTGTGCTAAGGGGTCACGTGGTAAACTTTGCTTGCATGATGGATTCCTATTTAGAGAGAATATGTTGTGTGTTACACATTCATCCTTGTGTGAATTACTTATTTGGGAAGCACATCACGGTGGTTTGGTGGGACACTTTTGGGTAGCTAAGACATTAGGCATGTTACATGTGCTTTTCTTTTTGCCACATTTGAGGCTTGTTGTTGAGAAGGTTTGTGAGGGATGCATTACGACTAAAAATACCAAGTCTAGGCTACAACCGCATAAGTTGTATACTCCACTCCCTATTTCTAGTGAGCCTTGGGTTAATATTTCCATGTATTTTATTTTGGGATTGCCTAGGTCTAAGAGGGAGAAAGATATTGACTCCTTTGCTCACTTACTTATGAGCAAAGGTGTTAACTTAAATGACGAGAAAAAACTTGATCTTGTTAGGTAGATCCATAAAAATGCAAGACAAAATATTGAGTGAAGGACCAAACAATATGCAAAACAAGCTAATAAGGGTCACGAGAAAGTTGTGTTTAAACCAGAGTGAAGACATTCTAAACTCCTAAAATGCCTAAAAAACTTGATTAACTAAAAAATGCCTAAATAAACATCAATGAAAATGTTGTGGAACAGATCAATGAAAATGCGTAAAAAAACTTGATTAACTAGGTGAGTATGGTATTAATACTAGCTTTAATGTTTTCAACTTATCTCCTTTTGATGTCAGTGATAATTTGAGGATAAATCCTTTTCAAGAGGGAGGAGAATGATACAAATTGATCTAAACACAAGCATGATTGACATTCACATGATTCTTTGTCTCTTCTAAGTGTACCAATCACAAGATTTAGAGCTAAAGATTTCAAAGAAACTTTAAATGGGCTAGCCCGACAAGTTGGCAAAGTGGCTTACACATGGAGCCTCGATAAGAGTCCAAGAATGGCCTAAGAGTGTATGGCTAACATGATTAAAACTCTAGAATGGTTTCCTCAAGTAAAACACATTTCTTAGCCATTCTTCAAGGCCAACCTGTCAGATTAGCGTCTTAGGGAAACATGCCTATTTTGGAGCAACATGTGGGCCCAATATTATTAAAGTTTTGCCTTGTGGATTCAGATTTGCTTAAGCAAGAGCCAAAATCCAAATATTTTCTTCTTTTTTTCTCTAGCTTTCTTTTTTTATTTGTTATTTCTGAATATTTTTAGATTTTGTGGTTAATTCAACATGAAATTAATGCCATGTAAGGGTTTCCAAGTTAGCATGCGCCATGACCTTTCTAGAGCTGAAATTCAACCCCTTTGTATTGCAAAACCTTTAATTTATTTTGCAGTTTATGAAGATTTAGAATATTCACGAATTTGTGAGGTTTTTTTTTTTGTGTTCTTATGTTCTTCAGAAAACTTTTGAACTTATTAAGTTAATTATTGTGGTGTTCAAACAATTTATCATTTTGAATTCTAAGCATTCTTGAAATTCTAGGTATGGAGCCTTCCTATATAATAGGTAGCCAGTCAAGGCTCAACAAACTTATGTCGTGTAGATCCAAAGGTTCGATTCTGAATTTGGTTTTGGTATCTTATCTTGTCGATGGGTTTTATATCATATAATCCACAATACCAAATAGGACTAAAAAAATTTTAATAGCTGATAGGATAATTCTTCATAGAAAATTTTATATAAGCCTTAGAAGATATGATGATGAGGATTTTGATAAAATCACCAAGCTGGCTCTGTCTCGAGCATCTAAATGAACTATTTTTCATCACGATAAGTGAAGAATGTCAACCCAGATCCATGCTAGGAACAATCCTACAAGATCTGGTAATAATAATGTAACTCGCATTATTTGTTCGGACAAGCCAACGAGCAATGCTCTTTTTCCAATTACTACCACTGGTAATACTAAGGATTGTCTGAGTATTGCCACTGACATGCAAACTCATGAGAGTTAGACATATATAGTGCGCAACAAGAAAGTTATACTAAAAAAAGTAAGACCTCACATGCATAGACACAAACAAGCAATGAATAAAATATGCCAAATTGATGTGCCTTAGAAACTAAACCTTGACGACACTGACATTAAGTCGAGATGCAAAATCAAAAGCTTTTTGGCAAAGGTGAAAACCCCTAAAAGCTTGAAGCTCAAAGTCTAGATGTTGTGTAAATGAAGAGAAAGAAAAGTCATGCAAATGAGGATCAACTTACAAAACATACACATGCAAATAACCATATGCTAGAAACTGTCAAAAACACAAGGATCCTCTCTCCTGTTGTAAAGAGAGTGTTATAACGACATGAAGATGACTTCATAGAATGATGTTTACGATCCGGGAAGAAAAAGAGTTTGCAATCATACAAAAGATACACGTGCACATGCTAACAAGTGTAGAAAACACAAGGATCCTGTGACTCCATTAAGATAACTTCATAGAACGATGTTACGATTCATGGACGAAATGAGTGTGTAGACATGCAATACATCCTAAACCTAGTCAGCGGTAGAACTCAAACATTTTCCAACACTCCGCACATAAGTAGTACGCAAAAAAAGAAAAAAAAAAAGAAAAAAAAAGAGCTTACGACAGATCATATCAGTAAACGATAAGAACAATATGTACTTGTCGATTAATTGGCAGAGCAGAATTGTCGCCCATACGAAAGGATGTACAACGATTATGGAGGGTAAGTCCAAGGATTGATTGTCTATAAAGACAGAAGGCCCACTTATTCGAAATAAACAAACTCGACTTAAAGACATGATCAAAAAGTTAAAGGAAGTCACCACCCAAACGGAAGGGTGTATCAACCACCAAAAGAAACTATCATATCCCTAGTCTTAAAAAGCCAAGATATGATGATTTCAACAGAGTAAAATTGGTCTCGACTGAACAACATGTATCCCACTGTATCTGCTTCACTACTCAAGGCAAGGCATTAACAGCACAACTTGCAAACCAAAACAAGTCAAATATCAAGATAGCTCCCAACACCATAGTGCAAAAGACTAGCACAACAACTATGTGAAAAAGAGAGTCAAAGTAGAGCCTAACGCGGGTCACCAAAATCGGTGTTGTGACTTTAGCACAAGTGAAAATGAAGTCCACATAGGATTGTGATGCTGAGACCAACTTGATCTTTCAAACATGACGCTATTATACTGAAGAGCAACATCTGAATGCCGACCAAACCCAACCAGACGACCTCACGTCATTACAAAAGTAACGCCCATTTACCAATAGAGTGAACCAATGATTGAACACCGAGGAATGCTACAAAAAATCTCATTTCATGCCCAAAAGGGTAAAATTACCATAATGCCCAAAGAAATTACCATTTACCAATAGAGTCAACCTAACACACTACGCTCAAAAGAGCATTCAAAAAAATTTCATAGTAGACTATTTTCATACTATAATTTATTTGCATGAAATTAATATAATTATTTTAATTCCACTATTTTTTAATATCATATAATTATTTATTTATTTTCATATTAGAGGTTTTCAATGCTTTTGATGTATATTTTTTAATTTCATCACAATAACAATGAATATTCCAAAGATGATTCATACAACCATTTCAAACCAAAATAAAAAATAAAAAATAAAATCAAAGAAAAGAGCAAATAGAACAGGAACAACACATTACATGGACCGTTCTTATTAGTAAACAAATGAAAATTTTTAAAAAAATGTTGGGGTACAGAATCAGCTAAATAAATTCTCTCTCATTTAGAGTATAAATAAATTTCAGCAAATGCCAGAAAGATCAGCATTTTGAACAATCCATGGATGCTCAAGCAGTTTGTTAAATGGCAGACGCTGTGACGATTCCTTAACGAGCATCTGACCAAAATTTGACAACTTAAATGAAGCTAATAGTAGAGGGCCAGAGGACTTGGAGAAACTTAAAAAAAAACAATATAGTTGAAGACTGGTTATGTACCTGGCTTATCAGTTCCTTCGCTGCTGAAGAAACTATGGGTTTTGAGGGAAATTTGAGATCAACTTTGCTGATTCTGCATTCACATAGCAAATTTCGTTATCAGATAATATTATGCCAAATCATTTTTTTTTTCTTGCTCATATTACCATTAATTTAATATCAATTACTCAAATCTTTTTAATTCAGACTTGGAACCAAACAAAATGTGGATTTTATTTCTTCATACTGGTTTCCACAACTGTACTTCAGTTTTAGAAGAAAACAAATTGGGATAATTACATATAAAGCATCCGAAAACCACGTGATTTTTTGAACTAACGAACCGATGCATTTACGTGAGAATTTGAAATTTTTTAACTAACGAACCGATGCATTTACGTGAGCCACAATCAACCATTTAGAATTTGATAAAAACTAAAAAATATGGGTGAGAATTAGAAATTTTGATGAAAAAGGATGCTTGATTTATAAATAACATTGTTTTGGGTGCACTGTAAGTGATGATTGTACCAAAAAAGTTTAGAATGATAGATTTGATGAAGTAACTAAATTATGTTTATTGTTGTAAATTTGTTGGTTACTGAAACTGAAGTACATATCAATAGGTGAACTTCAATGAGTATAATAAGCTAACCTTCTATATGTTTCTGAGTGCTCCTTGGCCTCAAATGGCGGTACACCATAGAGGAACTCATAGCATAGAACACCCAGACTCCAGATATCTACACTAGCATCATGATCTACACTTTCCACTGCAAATAACAAAATTTAGTTGGTTAATCCGGAAATCCGAATAATTTGTTTTCTCATTATAAATCTAAGCCAAAGTGAGATTGAATGCAAAAGAAATTGCTATTACCCATTTCAGGGGGGAGGTAATCTAAAGTGCCACACATTGTCTTCCTGCGGTCAAATGTGTGAACTGACCACCCAAAATCTGCAATTTTTATTTCACCCTATCCAGAAGTAATCCATTATTATAAACATGGTGCTTTTGCAATAAATCTGAACAAACAACTTTAGGACAAACCAAACCACCTGTGCTCCAAGCAGCAGATTTTCGGGTTTGATATCTCTGTGAATGACATGCTTTCCATGCAAGTAGATAAGCGCTCTGGCTAATGATGACATATACTGGATAATCATTATTAGTATAAAACTTTAGCAAAAATTTCATCTCCAGAAATTATAATTTCGGTAGAGTACGACTTACTGTTGCTGCTCTCCTCTCACTGAAATATTTGCGCCGCTGCAATTCTTTGTAAAGTTCTCCCTTTGGTGCATGTTCAAGTATCAAATAAACTCTTGTCTGTAGTAAAATGGAATGATTGTGATGAACTCAAGTTAAAATTTCAAATTTTTTCAGAGTTAAATAAAGTTAGAGATTAAACCTGATCATAAAAATAACCATATAACCGCAGTATATTTGGGTGTCTGAGGTGACTCTGAATTTCTACCTCCCTGCGAATCTGATGTTCAACCTGGGACTTCTTTAGCTGACTCTTGGATAGAACTTTCATTGCCACTATATGATTACTCTGTAATGAAGATCTGTAAGTTAGTAGTATTAAAATAATAGTTATCCAACAAAGAAAGGTATTATTTAGTGGTTTATTGTGGTCTCCATGCAATAAAAAAATCTAAGAACAGTAGATATTTCTCTACTTTTGCTTTAGTTATTAACAAATTTACCTTCTTTTCTCTGGCCAAATACACATGGCCAAACTTCCCTCTCCCTAATGGCCTCCCGATTTCAAAATCATTCAAAGTCCATCTTTTCTCCATGTCAAAGCTTTTGAAAGAGACTGTCAAAATATGTATAAAGAAAGCATGATCATATTGGACGAAAAAAAAAAGGCGGGCTAAGAATGCCAGAAGTACCTTCAAGAGATAATAACATTTTCTCCTCATTTTTTTCCTTTATCAATCTTTTCTTTTTGTTCAATAGATGCTACGTAAAGCAAGAAAATATGAAAGAAATATGTTTATAAGAATTAACGGTATACTAGTCATGTAAGTATCCAAAAACTTTTCAAAGGGTATTGTTTTGCAAGTTTAACTTTTTGTTTGCGTTCATTGATATTGTAATTCACATGTGATATTAAATTTAGTTTACGAAAACCTTCATTTGCATTTCAAGCAACCCCTATTTGTTCCCATGAATTTAACATGTATATTTTTTTTTCACTATCATACTCGCAAAACCTATATAATACAATCTAACAAATAACTTTTTGTTTGCATTCATTGATATTGTAATTCATAAGATATTAAATTTAGTCTATGAAAAACATTATTTGCATCTCAAGCAACCTTATTTGTTTCCATGCCTTCAAAATGTATATTTTTTTAACTATTATACCCACACAAAGCCTATACATTTGAAGATTTTAGTTTTGCCTACGCATGACCAAACTTCCCTCTCCATAATAGCTTCACATTATAAAAATAATTCAAAGTCCATTTCATCATGGAGGAAACGTTTGAAGAAGTATTAAATTCATAATAAATAACACATGATCATGCCTGAAATTGAGAAAAAAATAGAAAAATCTAAAAATAAGAAAAGTCTCATTTAAGAGATACTATTATACCTATCAAATGATTCAACTCTTAGGGGTGTTTAGTAGCGTCTTTTAATATGATTTATCAATGAATTTACTAAATTTGATCAAAATTTATAATGCAACAGTTCCGTGGATCTATGAATTTTCGGATTTAGAGCGTTAAATTTTGCCTTTGATTTGAATTAAATCCGGTTTTAAAATAGGATGAATTTAAAAGATTTACAATTTATGGAGTTACTAAGTCCTATTAAATATAAACCCTACTTGCAGCAACCCTACTTGCTGCAAAACAACCCCTTAAGGATCCTAAAAATTATTAGGAATAAAGCTTATAAGCATGTTCTAAAATGAAGTGACTGATTTAACAATGGGTAAACTATGTTTTAATATCTAATTGATATAAGCATTCAAAAAAAAAAATTGAGGTCATGTAAAATTTGATTTGAATTATGAATTGCAAATTTATATTCCTCAAATAAGCAGGGAATTGCAAATACTAATTTTACGTTTTGCAATTCTAAAACAGTGTTAAATCTTGTTACAATAATTTTCTTTTTCCCATTATCTACTTTTTAGGTTCTAGCTATCATTCGGGTTATCTATATCATTTTAGATTTTAGCTATCATTATAGCTACTATGGGTACCAAATCAATATAAGATGATATTTTCAAATAAAGAAAGAAAAAAATTAATAAAATTTAGAGAGACAATATTTGTTGTTTGCAACTTTAGGTTAATAGCTTCTGTAAACTCATATCCTTCTTGTCAATGTGAATCATTTTTTTTTATTTGCAAGGTGATATTTAGGATTATTTTCTACATAATGCATGAGACTAAAGCTTATGAAAGCTAATTAAGAGAGCACATAATTAAAGAAATATATTAAAATTTTAAAATCATTAATTTATTTCAATGGTTTCAAACTGTGTATATGCTACTCTTAGCTAATAAAATGTTTGGATCATTTTGACATTTGGTTGATAAATCATAAATACAAATAGTCTAGTTCATTTGATTAATATTATGAAAATATTTCAAATATAGACCCTGTCTTCAATAGATTATTAGTTTCATGCTGCTTAGAACGATAGCTACCAACTTAAATTTGCAATAATAGTAGGTTAAATACAATAGCTTATGTTAAGGAAAGAGAATCCACGCCCATCTTGAGCAAGTATGATCATAATAATAAAATAATTTAAAAGAAATTGAGAGCAACCAAGAAAAAAAAAACAAAATTTATATGGTTCAACTTAAGAAAACCTATGTCCACTTCCACACAACGATCGAATAATCTATTAAACTACTGTGTAGATTTTGATGTTACTCTAGGTATCGTTCCCTCTCTACGAAGGAGTCCAATCGAAACTAAAAAGAATTAGCAACTTGCAGAAAAACAAGAGTATCAGCACCAAATAAAACATCAGTGCATATCAACATAAGCTTTACAAGAGTACAGTAGCAAGACAGAAGCAGAGCATTTCAGAGGAACAGAGCTAGCAGCCATCAGTTACCTCAATCCAATGTAACCGAGAGAATCATCGAATTCAAAGGGACAGAACAACAACATCAGAGAACCAAAATTGACAATCACAATTCACCACTACGTCCCATTTCTCCCAAATAATACTGTTCGAAATAGCTTGTAAGAAGCAAATCGGAGAAAGACTATATGCAAGATTGCTGCAAGCAGATCCAGCGCAAATTATAACGGAAAAAAGGAGCAAAATAGAGAAATCATATCAATAACAACTTGAAGGAAAAGAGGATCCCCCGATTCTTAGAATCACCACAGTTATCTCATTTCCCAAAACAAGAAGTAATTCGTAGATAAGTATACCTCGTAATTGTCGGCCGGAGAGAAAGACGACGAGGGTATAGGAGAGGGCCGCCTAGAAGAACTAGGGCATCGAAAGGAATGAGCCGAAGAGGGCGAAACAGGGAATAGTGATCCGAGCTAGGATCGCCAAAATGCTTTTGCTCTCTGCACCCTAGCTCCCCGCAGGAGATGACGACTTATATACGGGCGACTCAGCTAGCGAAACACTGCCACTTGGTAAAAGATAAGTGGACTCTCTTGAATTTGGTGTTATAAGAAACGTAGGTGATGCGGAAATTTTGCAAATTTGCCCGTTAAATTCGAAATTGAAAGAGTCGCTATTCTTGGTCCATTTGATAGGCCCGTTAAATTCGACCGTTGGAGTAGCCATGGGCTGTGTGTTGGCGCTCAGGTTTGTATTTCGAAGGTTTAGAAAAAAAAAATGGTGAGAAAATGTGGCAAAGGTGATGTGGGATGCTGTCTTTTGATATTAAGAGAATTAATGCACTAAGATTAATAAATTTTCTCTTTTGATTTATTATATCAACATGTTAAATCATTTTAGTTGAACAATTTTCTTTTATTTTGTTTTATTTAGGTAGAATGATATCATTATTTTGAACTTATAAGTATGTGCAGTTCTTGACTTTATCAATTATTTTTATTTAAATAGTTTAGTTTCAATTCATACTTGGCCAATTATAAGACAAAAACCAAATAGTCAGGGGGAACCCAATAAGACGTGTGATATGTCTATAAGATGAATATCACACTATATTTACCCTTATAAATATGCTATTTAAGAGGAATTATAAATTTGCTATTGATTGAGAGGGATATATGACTCACCAAACACACGTAAGAAGGTTTCGTGTGAGGCTATGTGTTAAGATTAGCCCTTACTAATGCAAGGGTGAATATAATTTTTATGGGAATCTCTCCATCAATTATAAGTGTGCACCTTTCTTAACCATAAATCATTATCATAAGAAAAATATTCATCTTCCTTTAACCCTCTACTTCAACCTAAAACGTTTGTGAACACCATTGTAATGGATACAAAGGTGTTGCCTTAAGTTTTTATCCAATCTTGCTTGTATCTATTACAAATAAACTTCATTGACTCTGATATTTAAGTATGTTTAATATTTTGTTTAATAGTAGTTTCTTTGAAATATTTGACTTCAGTCAACCTAATTAACTTTAATTAAGAACCATTGGCTGAATATATCTAAATTGATGCTAATCTCATTTATGGATATGTTATTACCTTTAAGTGATGACTCATATTTTTTTAGACTTAATTTAGTATCGACTTGAAGTTCCTTACTGATAAAAAAGGCATCCTTAATTACTATAATCTAATCATAAAATCTACTATTAAATTATCCTATCTTACTAAATTAACTCAATGTACTTATAAATATTTGGGTTATAACTTGTACTTATAAATATTTGGGTTATAACTTTCCAAAACAGATCTAAGGATGCCTAATAAACATAACTTGTTTGCTTTTTTTTTTGTAATTTTTTTATGCTCCAATTGATTCAAATAATCATTTCATGTTCATTTCTATGTGGCATTCCTTAATATTCATGTAACTATAAAGGGTGGATTTTATTATTCCTCTCATTTGTAGCACCTTCATACTCATTTTCCTGATTAAATTAAGTAAATCATATTATTAATGAATTCTTATACCAAAAATCTTTAGGTTCTGAGGTGATTAGTCATGTAACCTTACAATTAAAATTATCCTTTTGGTTTAGACATCATGATTATACAAACTCAAGGCAACATTATTTAGTATCAATGTTTTTTGAGCCATTTGTAGAGAGTTGTTAATGCATCAAGGATGCCTTGTGATGTAGCGCATCATGCAAATAAAAAAAAGCCAAAAGATCAATTATAAATGCCCTAATAAAAGCTAAAACAAGTAATCAAGCAATAGCTCATTCAAGGTATATCAAAAGATCTAAATAGAAAATAAATAATTTAATTGTAGAGTACATTATTAAAATTTGAAATTTAGCTTGTATAAGCTTTTAAAATTTTAAATTTGAAGGCTTGTATGGGCTAGCCATAATAATTGAAATAATCAATTTAGAAAGGCAGTTGACACCTTTCTCCATTAATGACCACCAACATCTTCCTCTTAACTTTTTCTCTCCTTTTTTTTATATATTTTTGTTATTGTAATCCATATAAATAGAGCTTATGTCTAATAGATTTTAATTTTTGAATAAATTTTTTTGAGCGAAGGATTCCATTTTCTTGGCTTCGTGCTTGGTGGCTCAACATTATCTTTTTTGTGAGATTAATTAGTTATCATTTTTTTATTTTTGTTTTTTATTTGATATTATCGGAAATCTTACACTTAAAATTATTAACATCCTTTCAAAATTCTTATAACCCTAAATAATCATAAACTATTCAGTTTACCACTCAAAACTATTCAAAATTTTCTCTTAGAAGTGTTTAACCAAGCTAGACATTACTATAACTTAGTCTTGTTATCTACCTTTTAACACCAATATAAACTTCTTTGAACTTAAAATTCTACTCCAAAGCATAAATACATATGCTAAGGACAACACCCAAAATACTTTTTAAGTTATCTACCCAACTTTGAACCATTTGCTAAGGAGATCTTTAAATTCTGTCCAAACTAGTTATTCCAGATTAGTCTAGTTATTCTAATCATCATATCATACTAAAACCTTAAACATTGTTGGCATCAATTTTTTATGTCACAAGTACTAGATCCCCTTGTGATGTTGTGGGAGTGTGTGGCGCTCACGCATGCCCTCCTGTAGCTTGACGAGTCCGTCGGAACGTTACTAGACGCACTATGTTCTCAATACTAAGATTTAACTCTTCATGTCCATGCTTGACAGTGCCTACCACTGATTTGTGACCTTCCCCATTCTAGAACAAGTTCAACAATCATTATGCGGCCTATGTGATCCATTCCGGTCATTAACACTTAACAAACTCCCATAATGAAAAATGACACATAACAGTCTAGTGTGACCACACCCAAATCGGGTGTGGACATTCTTAAACCCTCCCCATAAGGGTTGAGGGGGGTCGCCTTCGGTGTAACCACACCTAAAGGAGGTGTGACCACACCACATGATAGAGCCCACATCGTAATTATGTCATAGGATGGTGTGGCCATTCTGGACCTCCCTGCAGTTGCGCGAAGGCTGCGTTCGAAGGTGGCAAGACCATGCTTCAAGATAGTGAGCCTGATTTAATTACACCAAGGAGTCTAAATGGCCATGCCAACCCTGCGGGCAGATTGATGTGACCACGTCCGAGCCCAACGTGACATCACTGCCCCACCTATGTTTCAAAATTTAGTTAGACGACCCTAGAAGCACGTCACCTAGAGCCAAAGTTTTAGAGAACTCCTTAGGCTTGAGAAGATATGCATGGGGGCTGTTAAAACTGTGGTATTAGCCTCATTTAAAAGCTCTTAAGTACCCTCCATTAGCCTTTTTTGGTAAAATAAGGGATAAATTGGGGATTTGGTTGGGTGAGCTTGTTTTAACTTATGGGAATCTTCATTTCCTACCTATTACACTTCTTTCAATTTTAAGCTGAGGGAGAGCTTTCTTTGGGAGCATTTTGGAGTGCTTGAGGTGTTAGAGGGAGAACACCATCTTCTTCCTCAAAAAGCTTCATCTTATTGGAGTATAGAGCTTGGAGCAAGGAAGAAGGAGGAGGAGTACTTTTCATCTTCCTCAAGGAGAAGCTCAAGAGATTTGGTCATTCCAACTTCTTCTTCTTCTTCACTTTTTTTTCTTCTCTGTTGACTTTTCCCTCTCCGATAAATTATCTAGGGAACACGACTAGGAGAGCTTCATCCTAGCTTGAGGAAAGGAGGATTTCAGCGAGCTTGCGATCTCTCCGGCAAGGAGAGTGTCATCCTATATGGGAGAAGGACTACTCCAGCAAACTTTTCCTTGATCTCTCCGGCGAAGAGAGCTCCCTCGTTGCTTTGGGGGGAAGGATTTGTGTGGGCTTATCTACTATCATTAGGAGAGCTTCATCATACTAAAAGAAACACATCAACAACCTTCATGTTGTTGAGATTCCCTAAAACCCTTTTGCTTTTTCTTTCTTAGCTAGCCCTAGGAATAAATCTTGCTAGGTGCTTGTGGGTTGGGTCTCGCACGCTAAACAAGTTGGATGGTCGACATTAGTCGACATGGTCATACACATATTGATTAATCATTTACTTCTTAGAGGAAGCCCAAGGTTAGAAAACAAATGCATGGTCAACTCCTTTGTGAAGCCAAGTGAGTTCCTGTTGCAAACCATAGATCAAAATCCTAGTGGGCCAGAATCCCAATTTCCCATAAATTTGGCGTTTCCAACCTTCCTTGGTGAAGAATGGGAAAAAATTTGTAACTAGTTACAAACTCCTTTTACAAACTACTAGAACAAGAAAACTACTAGAACAAGAAAAGCTACTAGAAGAAATTTGTAACTAGTTACAAACTCCTTTTACAAACTAGTTACAAACTCTTTACCATTCTTCACAAAGGAGTTTGTAACATCGCAACCCTTTACAAAGTACTAGAAGAAACACATCAATAGTTTATCTTGAAGAATGGGAAAAAAATTGTAACTACCCCCCATTCTGTAAGATTGTGGAGGGTTTGTAGAACAAGAAAAACTTTGTATGATGTGAGAGTTTTCACTGCATCCTCTAGTGCAAAGTAAAATTTCCATCGCTAAGATGGAAATTCACTTTGAAATCAAAGTTCTCGGTTCTAAAATAGAAATTCACTTCAAAATCTAAGTTGTATTGCCAAAACGGGGCGACAATGGAATTTATGTTTTGATGTGAATTTCCATCTTGGAATTGTCCAATTAGATTTCAAAGTGAATTTACATTCTAACTGTAGAACTTAGTTTTCACAAAGGAGGAAACAGTAAATACCTTTACATCATCTGAAATATATTCTTTTAAGAAAATATTTTTAGGTGTGCAATCAATCGCATAAAGGGTTGCGATGAGAATAAGATTAGTTCTATGATTGACTTTATAGTTGGAAACAAAATACAAAACAAATATACCCTTGATAGGATTGGAGTAGCTACAGTTACAGGCAATATTAGAAGGAGATGTCTAAAAGTCTAAATAAATCGTTAAAATTGACTAATTTTATTTTTTCTTTACGCGAAACAATAATTATTGCTTAAAAATTGACTAATTTTTAATTTTGACTTTAATTTCTTTAGTTGACAACAGCTCAGCTCGAAATCAAAACGTCAACAGCCTACTGAGGTTGTTAGGGCAGTCGAAGATCAATAATCAATGAACATTTATTCATATTTTATCTATAATCTTGTTTGTCACTATAGTTACACCAACTCTTTCTCAAGTATATTTCTTTCACATTTTCTCTACAAATGTAAAGCCAATGATCCACCAAAGTATTCTCAACTCAACAATTTCTCTTACTAGATTACTTTCACACTAATGACTTATTGCGTCAGTAATAATAAAAATCATCGAAAAAATATTGTTGTTAATAAGTGACGAAAATTTTGTAGTTATATTGTGGCAAATAACCCAAATATAAACGGTCTTCAGACTGTCGGTATTTTACATTAGTACCGACGGATAAAACTGTTGCTTATAAAAAAAAGTATCAGTTAACAACTCGACAAATGACAGTTCATGAATAACCGTCGTAATATAGCTGTCGGTTAATATTTTTGTTTAACCAACGGTATAAGATATCGGTATTGATTAAAACCTTTGAAAAAAATTTATTGTTTATAAGTGATGTCATGTCCTATTGTTAAGCCGTTATATATAACTCAGATCATAAACGGTCACTGCACCGTCGAAAAATGAAAAAAAAAAAATTTGCGACACAAAGGTAGGTCGTCGATTTTAGCGTTTTTTTCTATAGTGCCCTCACTCTCTCTCCCTCTCCCTCTAATTAATGTAATTGATTTAGTTAAATTACTGTGGTTAAATTAATTAATCAAATGTGCGGTTCAAAATTTTAAATTAATTTTATAAATATTTCTCTCTTAAATTAAAATTTAAACTTTAAATAAATTCCAAATTAAATTTCATGTAATTTTGTCAAAAGTGTCTCATCTCCTTTCTTTTTCTTACACTGACATATCTAATCACTTGGAGAGAAAAATAGAATAATCTTCATTGGTTCTTTCTTGGCCAACCCATGCAGACTTCATTACCAAGGCATCAAAGCTTCCCTTCACCATCTTCAAGAAAACTAATGATGCCATAAAGTAACAAGATAAATTATCTTCACTTAAAAGTTTTCTAAGCATGATCTTAATTTTCCTTTTGCATAATGTTCAAACTTGAATTTGTTTTGATCTTTGTTATATTTTAATTTAAAAACATAATCTTCAATGGTTCTTAAGTTTCATGCATAAATTTTGAAAAGTTGAATTATCATTTGCACAATCCTTTCACTTCTAATCTTGCATTTCATTGGAAATATTTTAAAATAAAAGAAATAATAATGGTCAGTTTATCTTTGATCATTTTGGCTTGACTAAGAATTGTACGAGTTTGAGGGTGTAGTTCTTTTGAGAGTGACATTCCTTTTTTTCCCTTTTATTATGAACTTGTGGCGATGTCATACTTGATAGTTGGCATAAAGTATATTACTGTTGTACATGTCCTTGAGGAGCAAAGTATCGGTGCATGAATATTGCAATGGTTCGCTTCTCACTTGTAAAGAATATTGTTTGTAAGAGTTTCGTACTCTTTCTGAAATAGTTTAAGTTTAGTGGAGAATCTTAGCCAGGGGTTAGCAAGGTGTAGACTAGGGTGGGGGGGGCTAAACCAAATTAAAATAGTGTCTCTTGTGTTGTTGATTTTATATGTTTTATTTTAATAACTTTGATAAAACAATAATTTATGACCTAAGATTTCTATTAATCAATATAAAATCAAATTTTAATTTGAAAAAATATATATTTTAGTACACCCAATTCACCACCCCTTCTTTAGTTCATGGTAACTCGAAAGGGAAGGCTAGTGAGCGTTCATTGTTTGAAAAGAATAAAAAAGAACTAAAAGAGATCTTGTTTTGTTTATTTGATTCCATTATTGAAGTGTCAACATAATTATTAGTTATAATTTTGATTTTTTCTACTATTGCTTTGATTTTTGCTTTTTTTAAAATAGATAAAAATAATAATATTATTAAATTATGCTAATTTCTTCAAATTTAAATTCAATAAATTAATAAAATATATGTTGTAGGTAATTAAATTTGTTGTAAATAAATTATATGTTGTTCCATATAAGATTTTATCAAACTTAGCCAACTAAACTTCAGAATGAAAATTAATTTGATTTATTTAATTTTTAAATTTTGCATTAGAAATTAATTAATTTAGCATATTTATGAGCCAATCATATATAAGAAAAAAAAAGAGGTATAAAAATGGCCTGCAATATGAAGCAAAAACACATATTTGGCTGCCCATTTTTTTTTTCTTTTTATTAAATAATACATGAAGTGATAATGGAGCCTGATGATGGCTTCGATGGTAGGCAGCATTCAATGATGCCTCTTTAAAAAAATTAGAACATATAATAAGGAAAGGATATATTTATTTATTTTTTTAATATCTTGACTTGGGTTAAAAAATAAAAAAATATATAAAACCAATAATTAGAAATTAAAGATATTTTTTAAAAATAAAACCAATAATAGTAGTTTACAGCTACCCTCAACATTATGAGATTGAAAGTTTGCATCGACCATCATGATATCTCATAGGAGAACTTTGTATGCCAACCAAGTGCTGAAAAACATGTTCGATTGAGCAAAAGCCGTAGATACCACCACAAGAGTTATTTTGATATGTTTATTTATTTATTTATTTAACAACTCTCCTTCATAAATCTCATATACAACCAAATGTTAGACATCTATAAGCCGGTGTCATTGCATGAGAAACGAGAAAATATTGCGTCCGGCGACCAACCACCGTGTGATAGCTTGGCATTGCTGGGTATCTTTTTTTTTACTCCATGTGAATGCAAAAAAGGGGCAAATATAGTACAATTTATGTGTACTGTAAAAGGCAAACCTTCTTACCCTGCTAGAACTGAAACGCCGCCTTCACCCTTAACATGCGCCCGATTTTCACAATTTTCTTTTATTGTATCTGATGCATGTATCTCTTAATCAAATGGATGGTACAATCATTCTCTCGCGACATCTTCTCCTTTTAATCGTGATAATCACACGATCCTTTCTTGTCTGCTTCCTGATCGATCACCCGTGATGCTTCTTCCTTTTAATTCATGTGTTTTGTTGCCTTCTTAATCAGAAGAGTCGTGTCACCTCCCTATTTGTCCCTCTCTACCACCGTCTCTTCGCAATTATATAAGGGAGTCGAATGCTAGGGCATCACAACTTTCTCCCCTATAGCCATTGATCTTGGTTTCACTTGAAATCTTCACCTTCGTGATTGAACCCTTACCATACAACGCTGTTAGAGCTACCCGAGAAGGCAACCAAGAGATTGTGGCGTACAGACCACCGAAACTCATATCTTTCTCCTCCTCTCGCAACTTCGCAGCCTCCTCCTCCCTTACAACTATAGCCGAGACTTAAAGTGACTCCTCATCACTTTCGACTTCTTTTTATTTCAATAATATTGTTATGAAATTTTAAGTCAATTAGATTTATTAATTGCTTAGAAATCTCATTAGGTTAGAATAGTGTTAATTTCAAATCAATCCTCACACCTTCTTATATTATAAATAATAAAAATCATAATAATAAACTTATTTAATAATGGGTTTGAATATATGATGAGATGAGTATGAATAATTAAACTATATCTAGCTTAATAATTAATTAATATTTAATATGTTTACTAGCATAATTGTATTTGAATTGAATATCTAATATTACGTAGGATTTGCAAATCAATTACCTAGGTTTATTCTGAGGTGACAAACTTGTCCTTAATCTTGAATAAATATATCATCCCTACTTAAAGGGGTTAACATTGCTATTTGTGGTAGATTTCTAGCAAGTTGTAAGTTTGTCACTCTTACCATTTAAATTTTGTTAATAAAATTAAAATAAATTTTATTTATTGTTCATAATGAATTTGCGTAAGTATTTAGTCTTGCCTAATTGTTTCATAAACTTATTTTATATTACTTATGTCTTATATTTTCAAAATTATTATTTTTTATACTTTGATGTGTTAAATCTCATGAGTTAGCTCCCGATGATCTTTGATAGTTCAGACTTGGCTGGGAAAGCTTGAGTTTATTGGTCATCTAACTCTATTTGGTTGTCGACTATCGACCCCTAGATGAGGAGTGTTTATTGTCATCATAAGACTAGGTTGTCGGGCAGAGGGTGAAACAACATAATCTGACAGATAGCTCGCCCTTCGACAAAAGTTCCTTCAGGGTGTTCGTGAAGTTTATGATGGTAAAACTTTCAGCCTTCTGATGAAGAGCCTTAGAGGCTCTTATGAGGTGGCTGGCAATGTTGAGATGAGAGTTGGGTTGAGGACTTCTCTCAGCTTGATGTATCTTGATCATTGGCTCAAACGACTTCCGTCCGGACAACTTCGGGACCCAATCCAAGGATATACTTGGTCAATCATGTCTTTTGATCTTTCATTAATGAGACCTTTGGTCCTTCATTATTGGTCATCTTAGGTTGTAGTTTCAAGATTCTTACTTCGTTGGATTTTCTTGAGATCATGCTGACATATTTTTTATGTAGATATTTTAGTTCTCCAATTCTTTTTTTTTTCTAGAAAGTGACAATTAAGATAACAAATATAAAATTAATTCCAAAAAAGTAAATTCATTTATTTCGTAATTAGCACTTTAATAATTGAACTCTAGATTTTTTTGCCCATGGCTTCTATAAATAAAGCGTGATTGGCACTTTTTTTATTCGCATTTGCTTTCAAATTTGTGTCTCTCTGTTGGTCAGTTTCAAGAATGCTCTGATAGCGAGCGGTAAGAAGTCCACGAAAGATGTCCCTTTGAGAAGATAATGATGAAGACCTTCAAGTTATCTGCATCAAAGAGCCACCCAGGGAAGAAGCTCAAGAGAAAGAAAGGCCGGAAGGAGGGAGGTGACTGGAAGGAGAGAGAGTCCGGGAGAACAAAGAGGTCGGAAGGAGGGAGCTGACTAGAGGAACAAATATGAGTTAAGCAGCTCGCTCACAAGAAGAAATGGGTGGAAGGCCCGTAGAGCTTGTGTCATCTGAGTCGCTTACACTTCTTCAACAAAAAGAAGAATGAAGTAAGTTGGGCAACCAAACTGCTATTGCATCGACCCAATCACTTATGTTATGGTCTGCGATCAGCCGACTTAACAACCTGCCAAGGGAGTTGCCGGAGCATTGGCGTTAGAGGATTGGTGGGTTACAGTTCTATTTTCAGCCAGCAAGAGCAAGACTGCGGATGTCCTTCCATATTCTGGTGAGAGCTTCCGTTGTTTCGGTGGTCTAAGAGGATCAACTCCTTGGTATGAGGAGACTTGATCTTAGTTTCCTTCACTTTATTAATTTTTTTGTTTGTTGGTGCAAATGAGGTCGTTCAGATCATTGATTCGTCGTTAACAAACATCAGACGGGACCCCATTGACAAAGTGGGCGAGGAAACTCCGACTCCAATGCAGAGCAAAGAGAAGGAGATTGACCTCCAAGCTAGTCCCCAAGAAAACCATGAAAGGACAGCTGACGGATGGTGGAGGTTACCGGTATCGTTAGCCTGCCACCTGACGAAAATAAAGGACTCCTACAATTAGGCTGTCGAGTTGTAACGAGAGGTGGAAATAAAAGAGCTACTGCAGGAACTAACGACCCTGAAGCTAGGATACTTTGCAGAGTTGGCGGACGTTCGAGTGACCTGCTCAGTTCTCCAAATAAAGACTCTAGCAAATAATGTATATATTTTTAGGTTTAAGGATAGTGTAGATCGGTGTTGGAGATCGAGTGGCCCTTGCTCCACACTTCTGACCACCCAGAGGTAGCAAGTCTGGGGCTGCTCTAGATTTTCAGAATGGTGATGATCTCCCCATCGCCAAGAAACTTCACTGTCATGTGGTGCGTTGAGACCACGACCTTGTAGTCATTTGAGCAGGGATGGTCAAAGATGGCGATGTAAGTCGGCGGCTAAACCACCACCACAAAGTCCTTTATGTAGGTGAACGGCTTCTGACCTTCCTCCAGGTGACTGTCAAGGAAATTATTCCCAATGCTTCCTTCCACTCACATGAGAACCTGTATAGTGGTCCAACTGGTCTAATTAGTTGGTTGTTCTAGAGTTGGATCTTGTCAAACATTGACTTGAACAAATGTTCACAGAGCTATAAGTGTCAAATAAGATGTTATCAATTTGGTAGTTGTTAATCATCAGCGTAACAACCATAGCATCATTGTAGGGATTCCTCTTAGGGGGCAGATCTGTGATGGTGAATGTGATTGATGGATAAGTGCCACATTTTAGAGAGAAAGTGGTTGTAAACAGTTCTCCTGATCAAAGCCTCTTCTGGCTGGCTTGTTGGGATGACTCTCCACCTCTGAAAGTAGTTGGTACTATCCTAACGATGTGGATGTCATTTGCTCGGACTCGCTCATTCGAGATTTCTTCTACTGAAGCCTTCTCCTACCTCTGAGTTGTTGCTCCTGGTGCCACAAATTCTTTGAACCTTTCAACTCTTATCAGCTCCTCGACCATGGTCGACGGTGTTTGCATTCCTTCATGTCATGGTCACGATCCATGTCTTAAGTATAATACTTATTGGTGTCTCGGAGGAAAGCACTGGCTCTCATCAATGGTACCTTTTTGAAGTACTCCTTTTGAATAGCATCAACTAGCTCTTCCAATGAGACTCTCAACGGAGTAACCTTCAGGGTCTCATGATCATTCAACAATCTCTCATGGTAATGAGTTGGGCATTGGTCAGGATATCGAGTATGGCCTCCTTGACTATGATTCTTGCAAGTTCCCCTATGGTCTCGGGGCGGTATGTTGTCTTCATATCAAGGTTGAGCGGAAGGTCGTGAACCATATCTTGGTCTCCATTTGTCAACTCTTGGGGCCTCTTCCACAAATGATGGTTGGCTGACTGAGTTCTGGCAGAAGCAGGTCTGAAGTCATACACCTGGACCGAAATATGATCATTAGCCAACTCCAACAATTCAGCTAAGATTTTTAGATGTCGGAGGCCTAAAACATAGCACAAAGGTCCTTCCTTTATCCCTTAAGCAAAGGCGGTGTGTATTATCGTGTGTTCTAGATCTTGCACTTCCAGCATCTCCTTCTAGAAAATAGTGCAAACAAGAGGAGGCTCTTTTTTTGCCCATGTCTGACCTGCAGCAAAGCCTACAAACTTTTTTGTGACTTTTGGGCACCGGCAAACAATGCCACAAATATTCTTTTGAAGTCGACATAGGAGGTCCCACCGTTAACCCATTGAACTACCTGGGGGTTGACTCCCTCAACATAGTGAAGAACAGTCGGTACTTCAATGCGTCGATAATCCTCAACGAACAGATGACTGATTCGAACAATGCTAAATGGACGGTTGGATCAATCTGATCCTTAAAGGACTCGATCAAAGGGAATTTAAAAATATCTGAGGGCTTGGCATCAAAAATTTGCCAAGAGAACACATTCTCTGGATGATGGGGTGCCTCAAGAGAACACATTCTTTGGATGATGGGGTGTCTCAGTACACCTGAATTGTTGTATATCAATCAGAGTAGATCCAACATTGTCTTGTTATTAGGAATCTCCTATTCTTTATGGGGCTTGAGTTACCCTTCAATCGGTGTGCGCTGGTGCTTCTTCTCGATGATTTGTTCCCTACCTCAAGCTATTGCTTCTCGAATGGCCTCCATTATATGATCCTTCATCTCTTGTTTCTGTTGTTATAAGAACTCCCTTTTGCACTCCATGATTGGGGTGTCTCTGTGATGGGTTTCTTCACTTTGTTGTGCTCCTCTTCTTGTTGTTGGCATGCTCCACATTTACCGCACTTTTCAGGATATTAAATTTAAATCTATTTGGGAGTCACACCAAAGGAATAAAGCCTAAAACATAAGAGAGAGAGACAGAGAGTGCACAAAAATGAATAGTAGAATTTGGGGATTGTGTAACCCTTTATTCATGAAATGATCCTCTATTTATAGACAAAGAGATTACAATATATATAATTGCATGCTTACCCTCGCTTTAATAGAGGCGTTACGGGATATTTCGGGTATGACATAAATGAGCATATGACGCAGCTACCCAATTATTTGGTCAACTGGGATCAGCGTGTCTTAGTTCGGCAAGGCTCGTTTGTTCGACTATACTGAGTGGGGGTTGTCAATCAACTCCTGATGATATTCAATCGTCCGAATTTGGCTCGGTCAACATGAGTTTACTGACCGACTGGTTCAGTCTGGCTATCAACTATCGACTCCTAAATGAGTAGTTTCTCTCGCTAGGATGAGGCCAGGCTGTCGAGTAGATGATGAATTACGGTAATCTGATAAGTAGCTGACCCCTTAACAAAAGGTGTTTCGGGGTGTTAGTGGAGTATATCATGGTAAAAACTCCAGCCTCCTGATAATGAGTCCTAGAGGTTCTTATGAGGCGATTAGCGATGCTGAGACGATAGTTGAGCTAAGGTCTTCTCTCGGCTTGATGGATCTTGGTCATTGGCTCAAACAACTTTCGTCCAGTTAGCTTTAGGTCTTGATCTAAGAGATCTGCACTTTGTTAATCCGATCCTTTGATCTTCTCGTGATAGGACTTTTGGTATTCCTTCTGTGGGTCATCCTGGTTGTATTTTCATGTCTTAATCCTTTGAATTTGCTCTAGATTCATGGTGA
>NEWO01000004.1:197853-246070 GCA_003013225.1 Phalaenopsis aphrodite
TATTGTCTTAGAGAAAATATGCATTGGATCTCCTCACAAAAAACATGCATGCTAGGATGTAAGTCTACAGTCTCTCCAATTGATCAAGAGGTCAAGCAGAGTGCAGAGACGAGAACCAGTTGATCGTGAGAGGTAACACAGATTGGTGGATCCAATCTAATCTATCTGAGTCATACTCACCCTGATATCTGATTTGTGGTGAGTGTGGTAAATCACTATATGCATGATCCAAGAAAGAGTCATATGGACGCAATGTATCAAGTTTTGAGGTACCTGAAGAGTGCTCCGGTGAAGGGGTTGGTCTTCAGGAATAATGGGTGTGTAGGCATTAAGGGGATTTATGACTCTGAATGGGCAAGTTGTGAGGATGACAAGAGGTCCACACAAGATGCTGCATGTTTGTAGGGGGCAACTTAGACTCTTGGAAGACTATGAAACAACCAATAGTAGTAAGGTCAACAGCAAAGGCCTCTGTACAAGGCCATGGTCTTAGGAGCTGCCGAGATGATGTGGTTGAGAGCCTTCTTAATAAAGTTCAAGGTGGACTAAGGAGCTCAAATAAATTACGGCGCGACAACAAGTCAACAATCAGCATTGTCAACAACCTAGTACAACAAGATAGAACCAAACATGTGGATACTGATAGGTTCTTCATCAAGGAAAAGCTAAATAATGAACCACTGGAGCTTGGTCATGTAGCCACTAGAGGGCAAGTGGCTAACTGCCTCACTAAAGGACTTAGCTCATTAGATTTGCTTAGATTATGTGACAAGATGGGCTTAGTGAATATATTTTACCCATCTTGAGAGGGAGTGTTTAGATTTGTATACTTTTGAAAGTCCCATTGGTAAATAGGAAATATAGAAAATGCCTAGGATTTTATTTTTAAGATAGTTGTGATGCTCTATAAAAGCCCAAGTCGCTAATGAATAGAGCTAGTTTTTTTAGCAATTTATTACTATAAATATTTTTTTTTTGTATTTGATAAGAAATTTAAATATAAGTCGCAAAAATGCGAGGACAAGGATGATGAAAATGCAATGGAGATGGTGTCACGTGGGGAGAGCCACAAACCATGGAGATGACATCACATCATATAACAAGCGCCAAAGAATGGAGCAAAAACCTAAGATCGTGAGGAGGGCTTCTTCTCTTGGAATGAATTGAATCTAAGTTATGCATGGAGAGCAAGAGGCAGAGGATGCTTGGTGTGGGGGGGAGATGCAAAGATGACTTAACTGTGAGAACAAAATGATAGTAGGATGGCTTCAACGAGATTACAAAGATAGCTTACGTTTGTAGAAGGACGGAGGTCGTATGAACGAGCAAGCAATGAATTTGGAATTCACTCGACTCCAGCATACTCCAAATTCATCAATGACTGGGAGTAAAAAAACATACCCCAGTCAAAAAAATTAGAAACTTCTACATCTCAAATGGAACATACTCATAATATTTGTAAGCAAACAATCCTTACGGAAGTTAAGAGGATTAAATGAAAAGAAAATTGAAAATTTTGTTGGTTTATTATGAATCTGCTGGGCTTTTATTTCATTTTTTTTTCATTTCATTTCACTCAAATTCCCTACATCCAAACACAGCTTAAGCAAGGGCAAATCAACTGAATTTGGCATTACCCATTTCAGGTGGCAAGTAATCTAAAGTGCCACACATCGTCTTCCTGCGATTAAATGTGTGAACTGACCACCCAAAATCCGCAATCTTTACTTCACCCTATTCAAAAGAGAACCAACATCATAAGCATGATGCAGCTGCAAAAAGGTTGGACATGAAATTTAAGATCAAAGAAAGAGCACCTGCGCTCCTAGCAGTAGATTCTCAGGCTTGATATCTCGGTGAATGACATGTTTTCCATGTAAGTAGATAAGAGCTCGAGCCAATGATGCAATATACTGAATCAACATAACTAAAAAAATTTTAGCAGAATTTCAATTTCCAAAATACAATGGTCGGAGGTGGGGGAAAAGTCACAAAATTCACAGTGAGTCTCTACCATTGCTGCTCGCTTCTCACCGAAATATTTGCACTTCTGTAGTTCTTTGTAAAGCTCTCCTTTTGCAGCATGTTCTAATATCAAATAAACTCTTGTCTGCAGTACATGAGGAGGATTAGAATAAAATTAAGATAGTTTGTCAGATTTTAAAATTGACTCGACTTCCTTTTTAGTTAGCAGTTAGTCCGAACCTGATCATAGAAATACCCATATAAACGTAGTATATTTGTATGTCTGAGATGACTTTGTATTTCTACTTCCCGCCGAAGCTGATGCTCAACCTGAGATTGCTTTAGCTGGCTCTTAAAAAGAACTTTTATTGCCACTACATGATTACTCTGCAGTGAAGAACCGCTAGTTAAGCAACTTGCAATAGTAGTTCAACAATGAAAATTCATCATAATCTCCATGCAATTAAAAAAGTCAAAAGTAGATTTCTTCTTTGCTGAACTTCTTCATAGGCGTACCTTCTTTTCTCTGGCCAAAAAGACATGACCAAATTTTCCTCTTCCGAGTGGCTTTCCAATTTCAAAATCACTCAGAGCCCATCTTTTCTCCATGGTTACTTGAAACTTTTCAAGGACAAAAACAAATATGCAACATAAGGAGTCTGGTCATTCTTAAACTAAGATTAAAAAAAGTTAAATTTTGATGTTCATATTGAAGTGCTGCGCATAAAGCTTGGCTGAATGCATGATGGGTTGAATACAACAACAAAAAATCTTTATCTCACTAAGTGGGGACGGCTACATGAATCATTTTTTCTCCATTGCGTCCTATTGAGTGTCATATTTTCATTTAATTTTAATAAATTAAAATCATTTTATACAATATGCCCAAGTATTTCTAGGTATGCCTCTGTCTTTCTTAACAGAAGTCGAATCTAAAACATGTACTCTCCTAATCGGATCATCAAATAGTCGACGTTTAATGAGACCAAACCATCTAAGACAACTCTCCCTATTTTTGTCTGACACGGGAGTTGCACCAACCCTATCACAGATATATTCATTTCACATTTTGTCTCTAAGTGTAAAGACATTCATCCACCTACACAATCTCATCTCTGCAACACTTAACTTAGTTTTATGCTTCCCTTTTAAAGGCCAACATTCAGCGCCATGGAGCATTGCAGGTCTCACCACCGTCTTATAAAATTTTCCTTTCCATCTAAGCGGTACTTTTCTATCACACATAAGCCCGAAGCATTCCTTCATTTCAAACAACTTGAATTCTACTAATAACACCCCCATCTACATCACCATCACTTTGAACAATAAACCCGAGAAATCTAAAGCGTTCACGCCTTTTAATAATTTGATCACCCATAGTTACAACCTTGTCACTAGAGCTACTATTAATAAAATTACATTCCATGTATTCAGTTTTAGGTCTACTCAAACGAAGGCCATTCGCTCCAATTTAGACATCCATAATTCAAGTTTTTCCTGAGCTTTCTCTCTATTCTTATCCACGAGAAGGATATCAACAACGAAAAGCATACAACAAGGTACATCCTCCTATAAATGTCCAATAAGAGCATCCATAACTAAAGCAAAAAGATATGGGCTTAAAGTCGATCCCTGATGTAATCAACTGAAATAGGAAAATATTTGGTTAACCCTCATCATTCTGTTCGAACACAAGTAACAACTTTCTTCTCTAAAACTCTACAAAGGATATCTCATGGAACCTTATCGTAAGCTTTTTCTAAATCAATAAAAATCATATGTACATTCTCCTTATTCTCTCTCAACTTCTCCATCAAATCGCTCAATAAATGTATAGCTTCCATTAATAGACCTGCCCGGCATAAATCCAAATTGAATATAAAAAATCTTTGTAATACGACTTAAACTATGTTCAATTACCCTCTCCCATAATTTTAAAGTATACACATCAACTTAATTCCTCAATAATTTGCACACTCTTCTGCATCCCCTTTATTCTTAAAAATGAGGACCAAAGTACTCTTCCTCCACTCCTCAGACATCTTTTTACTTTTTAAAATAATATTAAAGTTTAGTAAGCCAAGAAACGTTCAAATCTCTTATATATTTCCACACTTCAATTGGGATATTATCAGGTCCTACGGACTTTCCATCATTTGTTTTCTTTAAAGTCTCCTCAATTTCTTTTTTTACTAATGCGATAATAAAAATAAAATATTTTATTATTATTAACAAAATTAAGATAACTAAGATTAATCGTATTTTCAAAACTTCATTAAAAAGTTTGTTAAAATAACTCACCCATTTATGTTGAATATCTTTTTCTTAAAAAAGTATTTTTTTCTATTTTCATCTTTAATATACTTTACTGGAGTTAAATCTTTACTTTTATTTTTCTCTTTGTTTGACTAGTTTATAAATATATTTTTCATCCTCTTTAGTATCTAATCTATTATAAAGATCACTAAAGACAGAATTTTTAGAGTCACGGATTGTTCTTTAAAACTCTCAATAAGTTATTTTATATTTTTCTCAGTTCTCTAAACTTTTGCATTTAAACCAATTTTTATAACATAAATTCTTATATTTTATCTTTTCCTGCACATTATTATTTCACCATCAACTATTTTTATTTATAGATTTTTTTCTTTTGATTCTCCAAGTACATCTTTTGCACTTATTTAATAGTTTATCCCGCGTAGAATTTGTTTATTTATAAACATCTCAAATCTTGAAATCTTAAAGTTTAATCATAAAAATATTTTTATTTGTGACATTTAGGTATCCCATCTAATTCTACGATAATGTTTCCTAGTATTTTTTATTTTACAACTCTTCATCTTAAAATCCATAACTAATAATTGATATTAAGTACTTAAATCCTCACTTGAAATAACCTTACAATATTTACATTCTCGACGATCTCTTCCTCTCATAAGAACATAATCAATTTGTGTTTTATTAGATCCATTTTTATAAATAATAACATGCTAATCTTTTTTCTTGAATAAAGTATTAGCAATACAAAATCATATGCCAAAACAAAATTACCTTCCTTATTAATCACTCCAAAACTGTAGGCACCATGAATATTTGTAAAATCTTCTACCACTCTACCGATATGTTCATTTAAATCTCCTCTAATAATTTTTTTTTTCAAGAGATATCATTTGTATTAAGTCTTCTAGGTCATTCTAAAATTTAACTTTACAATCTATATCTAAACCTGCTTGAGGAGCATAAGCACTTATAATATTAAAAATCTTAGTATCAACAATAGTCTTAAAGACTATAATTCTATCTCCAATTTTATTAAATTTTACAATATTATCTTTCAAACTCTTATTTAAATTACACCTACATCATTTCTAGTGCGACTCTTACCTGAATACCAAAGTTTAAAACCTATGTTATCAATCTCCTTGATCTTTTCTCCAAATCATTTAGTTTTTTTAATACATAAGATATTTATCTTTATATGAATCATAATATCAACTAATTCCATAAATTTATCTGTAAGAGTACCTATATTCCAAGATCATATCTTAATATTAGTTTCATGGACTAACTTCTTTACCTGCATCCATCCCTAATGTGGGAACACTTGCATTATGGGTTGAATATTGAATCTAAATGGAGTTAGAGAAAATCAGAAGGAAAAAGTTGACATATGCTCGTGATATTGTCTCTCAATAGAAGAAAACACAAAATAAAGTTTTGATAAAAATGTTAATAACCAACAACCCATTGTTCAGTCAAGGAAACTAGCTACAGATAGATATGCAACCTGCTATTCTACAATTTGATTGTCTTAGGCTACCTGTATCATTAACAATAGAAGTTTGTCAACGCAACGTAAGAGAAAAAATGCAACGTCAAAATATGAAAAAAATAAATAAAATAAGTAGTTAAAAAAGAAATGAATTAGCTACCTGGGCCATCTTAAATGTCCAAGTTAGATTTAAATCAACTAAAGGTTAGCTAAGTCTGAAAGACGAACAATATTCTAAGAGAAAACATCATCAACAACAACAACAACAATAAAGCCTTAATCCCACTACGTGGGGTTGGCTACATGAATCCTTTTTTTCTCCATTGCATCCTATTTAGTGTCATATTTTCATTTAGTTCTAATAAATTAGTGTCATATTTTCTAACATAAGTCGAATCTAAAACATCTACTCTCCTAATCGGATCATCAGATGGTCGACGTTTAATATCTAACAGTAAACACAATAAGCAAAAATTGCAATGAACTTCTTAAAAAAATTTGAAGATTGTGTCTAAGAGAGCCTTAAAATAACGTTTAGAAGATTGTCGATGTTGATATTTAACATCATCAGGAATACAAGGTACAAAAGATCATGCAAATTAAAACTTTGGTAATGGCTTGTGGATGTATTCAGGATTCTGTAAAGTCTAACATACTTATCCCACAAATTTGTGTTTGGCTTTAGAAATCCTTCTGCTCCATTCATTTATATCGAGTTTAAATTTTGAAATTTTTTATTTAAGATGTCTAGCCAAGTTATATATGGTTTATCTTTTTGGATAAAATATATGTAACTAATGCTTGAACCAATTATAACGAAATGATTAATTAATATTAATTTATATGATTGATTTTGTTAGAGCATAATTTAAAAATTGATCAAGGGGATAACTCCTAAACCTTCTTATGGTGCCTCCATTGAAAAAAAAATTAAGATCCGCCCCTTTCATACAAAAAAGCATTTCTTATTTTAAGAGAATGTCTATGTATCCTGAGACATTGTCTATCAATATATCCATACGGAAATTTTTTTTATCAACTTTTTAGTCGAGTATTCAGAGTCTGTTTTCTTCTGATCACATTTGAAGCACTTTACTTCTAAATTTAACCCTCAATTAACATGGAAGATGAGCGCTACTTATATTTATACATAGGCTTAAGTTCAACTAAGCTAAACAAACCTTCACTAGTGTATCTGAGCTTATTTTTCCAAGCTTATCTTTTTCATTTGATGATTGATTCAAAGAACATGAGCTGAAACAATAAATCAACCAAACTAATTTCTGATCTCAGTATATATTTCCTACCAATCAAATAGTTCTTAACTCCGCTTAAAGACTTGGCTTAACTTAAGAACAACCAAATAGGATCAACGTTTTAAAAATAATCAAGCAAAACTGCAGCTAATATTAAAATGATAAAAACCCTACCAAAACAAACTTTGTCTGATCAAATCCCGAGTACTTAGCAGATAATCTGTAGAAAATATTTCTTAGGCAGGGATTATGCTTGTACAATGAACATGGCGTCTAAAACAACAAGACAAGAAGTTTACGAATGGCTCTTCCTGGCACCGGGAAACACAAGCATACATAAATTCCCCACTCAATTTGAAAGTTCAATTCAGTGCTTCTGATATCGACATTCTACAATTATTCTTTCCCCACTTATTCCTCTCCCATGACCTCCTATTTTACAAATGCCCGCTGGTAAAATAAGTGCTGGCGGTCGAAGCTGGGGTTGAAGGTAGGCAGTTTGTGCAACCGCGGATGAGGACTAGGGATACCAAGCCAGCAATTGGTCGAGGGAAACCATTGCGAGAAGCGACATGAAGCAATAAAGTGAGATTTACCAAGAAAAGATCACTAACAGGCGATGAAAACTTAAAATCAAGAAAAAAACAACAATAATATCAAGAGATCATGCCCACAGATCAGATAGATCGAGCGAGTAAATATCAAGATTAGAAGCGAGCAAGTGGGAGAACAAAGTTGTACTTCTTAACGAGAAGTAGAGTCAGTTTATCGGTGACATCTCCGGTGACGGCGGCGGCAATCGCCAATTGACAGTCCAGCAGCAGCGAATTTATGATTCAAAAATGAGGGGAAGAGCGCAACGAGTTCGAAGTTTGCGTTTTAAGGGTTAGGCGAGATATTTTGTTCTTTCTAATATTGTCTCTTTTGGGGGAGTTTGGTTGCTCCAAATTAATAGAATTTATCTCTTGAATTTATTAAGTTCAGACAAAGTTAATATCTATATATATATATATATATATATATATATATATTTATGAATCTATAAAGTTTTAAATTTAAGATCTAAATTTTACTTTCAATTCATGTTATATTTGGATTTAATAAATCCATCAAGTTGATGGATTTGATAAATTTGGATTTATTAAATCTTAGTAAAGCTAAATCATTCATGCAGCTAAGGGGTCTTTGGTAGGATATCATTTATGGGATTTAGTCATAAATTTAACTTAAATCCTGTCAAACATAAAGAAAATAAAAATTCAATTCAATTCTCTGTTAATTCATAATCTATTGTGTTTCATTGATTTCTTCGCATTTTGTTTATTTAACAACAAAAATTTGAATATCTTAAATCCAACTACGAGAAGGATTTACAGAGTGCCACTCATCGTTGCTCGTAAGTTAGATAAATATGATTTCACCGTGGATTTGATAAATTCTATTTAAAGTAAATTCAAGTCACGTCCAAACACTATCTTAAGGCGTGTTTGGAGCAGTGCGAGGGAGGAATTTGTTTGAGACTTGGTCGGACTAAGTACGTTAAACCAGACACTACCTTGAAGGCAACCTAAGCATTATCTTATATTTCATTTATCACATTTATTCCAATTATTTTGTTTTTTTGTGGTTTGAAATCATGTAATTGTGAGTGTTTTGTTTATTGAATGAGTGTAGTGTTGAGTATTGGTTCCTCTACTCAGTAGTTGGTCTTCACAGGAGAAGGTGACGCAAAAAATCTTTTTGTGTCGTGTTAGGAAGTCTGTGTGACCACGCTGACCAGTAGGATGACCAAGCCTCACCCTGTCTATTTCGGGCATATCACGGATTAGGGCGGCATGACATGTCGTTGTCTAGTGTGACCAAGCTGTCAAGCTTTCAAGCGCCCGGACCACCCTTCTTCGGCATTTTCCCCCTTGTTTTGCGCCGAGCACCTCCTCTTCTCCTCCCTAAGCTCTGAAATCTCTAGGTAACATGCACATTTTGCTAAATCTATATTCCATTGAGTAGATCTGGGTAGAAGATAGAGGTTGTGGTAAGTAACTTGCATTTCCTCTATTTCTTCTTGGCTTTCTCCACCCGTCTTCTTGAATTACACTCTCACATCCCCATAAACATTGTCGGCAATGATCGTACATGGTAAGATTGTGATTTACAAACTTGATGTCTAATTTTGAAACCAAAAAAATTCATTTTTCTTGAAGCTACCGTCACCTATCCAAAATTTTTGTTTTTTACATTTTATGGCTCCCAAAACAAATGGGAAATGGAAATCGAGCTACGACCTTGTGAGATTTGTGAGTAATGCTGTCGTGCAGCTATATGAAAACATTCTCAGGATTTTGTGAGTAAAGACCCGGAAGACAAGATTTCGGTAAAAATTAATTGTCGGGTGGATGAGTTTGTGCTATGCAGATGGCCTTGATGTTGTCCCACTCGTTTGTGAATTCTAAGAGAATGTGAAAGAATTCGAGGACAAGCGGGCCTACATGCGAGGAAATTTGATTTATTTTGATCCTACCACCATAAATGATATTTTTTGCCTCCTTGACACTCTTAACTGTGATTATGAGCAGTTTCTTTCTCTTGACTATCAGGAGATCACGTCCTTCCTTACTGATGGCACAAATCAGTAGAAGGTTTGTTCTGAGGATGAGAGAGAGACACTTGTGAATTTCTCCTTGACCTATCTTAACCTCATCTCCCGATCCTACCATTACTTCGTTGTCACTCGTCTCCATACCACTACTCTCATTGATCTGACTAGAGATAGGGACATTTTGAACTTCTCCATTCAGACATTTCGATCCATATATATAGGAATCATCCTCCATCATTCCATCATGCACCTTCTCAATGGTCAAACTATTGTAGTTCTAAGACACCTTATGCCCTTTGTCAAAGAGAGGGGGTTGTTGGAAGGAGTGATGATGAGATGTTAGTGTCGCAGAAGCCAATCAGCAGGACCATTTTTTTTCTTTTGTTGGCTCTGCACGGGTTTCATCCCGGGAGAGAGGAGAGAGTTCCTCATGTCGTCCCAAGCATTCACATCAAGAACCTTTAAGTGCTGAGGTGTTGAGGCGCTTGAAGGACATGTCTTTGGAGATACACGACGTCCGCATGCAAACACAACACTATGCAGAGTAGCACCGACAGCAATATGGATACATTCACCGTTGCATTCAGAAGGTGCAGTGCTCACTACTGTCATTGACCTTCTCGACTGTGTCGTCATTTGAGATTTATGTTCTAGACAACGACGACATGGAGGAGACTGACAATGACTAGGCGACTCTGGCATTATCGCATGCTTGCTGTCAGTTAAGGGCTTACACCCAGTAGTGTGCTTGCACCATTCGGGCCAATGGAGTAAAGTTTAGACGGCTGTGTCAATCGCTTGGGCGACTACTGCATTCCTTATTGCATTGTATCATGTGTTTGTGTGTTGTTTTCCCTACTTACGCAACATAGCCTGTTTCTCCAGATGGACTATTGCATTGTCATTTGGTCATAGTAATGAGTTTTGATTTCTTTTTGTGTGTTATTGTCCATGTTGAATGCTTCTAGAACACTTTTGTAACTATTTTTATTTTCTTATATATATATATATATAGAGAGAGAGAGAGAGAGAGAGAGAGAGAGAGAGAGAGAAAGAGAGAGATTTGTATTGTTGTTGTATTGATTTCCATTGTTGGATGATTTTACTTGTGGAGCTTTCTACTACTTCTGAGATTTATGTCATTATCCTACCTTTATTTTTCCAACATTTCTTGCTTCTTATTTACTGTTGCTTTTTTGTTATCTATATGTGAAAAAAAAGCAAGTTTGGGGAAAAAGTAAAAATGTACGTGGTTATGATCTTGAAATGTAATTAACATTACTCAGTTAAAGTTTAAAAATTTGTTTTCATTAGGTAATTTCGGTCATGCGTGATGATTAATTCCAACTACTTATCATAATTTATTAAAAGAAGAAAAAAGTCATTTAAGAAAAATCAACTTTAATAAATTAATAGCAAGATTCTGCCCTTAAAAATTTCAGATTTCACTTAAGAGAATAAATAGATTCTTAAAAAGATATAATTTAAGTGTTGAGTAGCAAATTAAGAATATATGTAATCTTTTTCAGTTCATTTTAACTAAATTTATGTGATCTTAAGTCTTAACTGGAAAACATAACTTGGTGGTGGAGCATAAAATATGATGTGTGGAGTTTTACTTCTTAAGAAATATTACCTTCCTCTATATTTAAAAGTACGAATGAAAAGAAAAAAGTTGTCAACCAAATATGGTAATTATCAGGAAAAAAATAAGAAAAAAAAGATAAAAAAAGAAAAAAAAAGAAATGAAAAAGTAAAAAAGTAAATAAAGAAAATAAAGAAAAGGAAAAAAAGAAAAGGAGGTCTAGTGGGAGTTAAGGGATAAAGATTGCCTTGATTCATTAATATAAAACCACTTTAAAATGTTATCTTCAATGAGAAGAGTTGAGAAAATAGTAAGTTTACTAAAATTCACTGAAATTGTATTAAAGACATTCAAGTTAAGTGAAAAGAATTAAATTAACACCGATTTAAGAATCCATGACACTTTCTTAATGATAGAATGAATGGAATTAAGGAGACATCAAGTTATTAACTAGTAAAGCTAATTGATCCTAAATGACATTTAACACTTTTAATAGCTTTTGATAAATATTTTGAATAATAAGAATCCTACAAGAATCTCGCTTCAATTCATAATATCTAACTGAGTCATTTGATTACTTGAAGACAACTAATAGGGTAAGTTAAAGAGTATTGACATGGGTCAATTTTACGTGATTTTACCTATCATTTTTCCTACATTTTACATGTTATTCTTATACAGTTATCATAGATTTACACTTGAGAAGTGTTTCCTTTAATGTTGTGCAGGATATAAGAGTTAAATACAAATAAGTTGGAACGAGAAAATCAAGTTAAAAAGTGCCTGGAAACAGTGTGACCATGCCTAAAAGTGATGTCACCACACCACCTATCGAAGACACCTGGCATGATCATGTCATCCTGGGCAGTAAAGTAGTGTGACCACACCGTAATCGGGCGTGACCACGCTGCACCCTGCAGTTCTGTGGAATGACCACACCATAAACTGGTGTGACCACACCGAAGAGTGGGAAAACACTTTAAGAAGGAAATTTGTTGGTCTAAGCCGTGATTCTTTCTATAAAATTAATTCTTAGGGCTTCTCGGATGGAGTTTTGCACCATATAAAGATTAGAGGCTACTAGAGGCAGATTTGGGAGACATTTTGAGTGCTCTCCTGTAGGTTTTCTTTCTTTTTCGGAGAAGCCAAAAAGAGGAATTTTTGCTTTGTTTTGTGAGTTGTGAGAGCATTGTATGAGAGGCAGAGTTGTTGTCATCAAGGAGAGAACAAGAGACTTATAAGTCTTTCATGTATTTTTTTGTTTGCATTGTATTTCTGCATAGTTTTTCTTGTTATAGTTTTCTCTGTGATGCATGGCTAAATTCTTCTTCGTGTTTCTATAATGTAAGGGGTAGTGGATTTATCGTGGCTTTTCCATATTGTTTTTCTGTTAAGCATTTTCTTCGAGCTTTCATGGCTTTATTGTTGGCTAACCTCCAAACATATTTTACTCATATTCTGTCCAACTAGGATGCTAAAATATTTCATCAAACTATGAACTCTAATCGTTGTGTAGTGGAAAACAAAATGTTAACCACAAAATTCCAAGAGAATAAACATATTTCAATGGAATTCTTCAATTATTCCAGTGGATTGTAAAAGTCATGAAAAATGTCATGGAGATTGAAGAAGACTCAATTTCATTGACTATAGGTTTCTTTTGACTTAGAAATAGGCATAATGAGTATTCTATCCTTGATTGATAATAATTAGGTAGGAAAATCACGATCGCCACGATCTCCGAATCACAAAGACATGAATCTCATAAATCTTGAAGAAACTCACAAAAGTCTTTTCGTTATTTTTGCTTTATGTTTTCTTCTCTTTTCTTTGTTTTGTTAAAACTTTAGGATTTAAAACTCTCTTCGTGATCACGTCAGGTTATGTTAGCTAAATTAGTAAACTAGAGATTTTTTTTGTGAAAAACAAATGTTACACTTTTTTTTGAGATCGATATGTGATACTCTTTAACTGTATTACTATTTGACACGTGCACTTGCGTTGTACGACTGAATTGCCCCTCGGTAAATTTTGGCACGTCACTTTTTCTTAAAAAAGTCATCCTTAAACTTCATAAAAACACATAAAAACTCACACATTTCGCTAAACAATGATCTCGCTTCAGTAAATAATCAATGCATAGCTTGAAAATAGATTCATTCCTTCATAAATCCAAAATATTTGTGAAAAACTTATGTTAGGTTTACATAATTACTACATTTCAACTTTCCAAAGCTTTAAGTATTGCTTATACTTTGATGATTAAACCATACAAAACATGTAAAATGGCAATTTATTGAATTTTATTAACTTTTTTCTGAAAAAAGTCATCTTAAAACCTCATAAAAACACATAACAACTCAAATAGTCTCCTAAATAATGATCTCAATTTAGCAAATAAATAATATACAACAAGAAAATAGATTTGTTCTATCTTAAATCCAAAATATTCATGAGAAACATATGCTAACTTTACATAATTACTGCTTTTCAAAGTCATTGAGCCATAAATAGGGATTCTACTTCAGTGATTAAACCATACACAACATGTAAAATGGTAATTTATTAAATTTTTCTCAACATTTTTTCTAAAAAAAGGCATCCTAAAACCTCATTAAAACACATAGTAGTTCACACATTTCCCAAAATAATGATCTCACTTCAGCACAAATTCAATGCATAATGAAGATAAAACACATAATGATTGCATAATACCTATGAAGAACCCTATGCTAATTTTACATAATGATTGCATTTCAACTTTTCCAAAGCCTCAAAATAGGGATTCTACTTTAATGATTAAACTATACACAACATGTAAAATGATAATTTATTGAATTTTCTCAACTCTTTTCTAAAGAAATTCATGTTAAGACATGATAAAACACAATAGTTCTCACATTTCTCTAAATAATGATCTCACTCTAGCAAATAATCAATGCATAGCATGAAAATAGATATATTCCTTCATAAGCCTAAAATATTTATGAAGAAAACTATGCTAATTTTATATAATTACTGCATTTCAGATTTCCCTTGGCCTTAAATATGGATTCTATTTCAGTGATCAAACTATACAAAACATATAAAATGATAGTTTGCTGAATTTTCTCAACTTTTTTCTGAAGAAAATCATCCTAAAACCACATAAAAATACAGACCAACTCTCATGGTCCTCTAAATAATGATCTCCCTTCATGAAACAATCAATGCACATCAAGAAAATAGATTTGTTTCTTCATAAATTTGAAATAATTATGAAAAAACTTATTTTTTTTTTTACATAGTTACTACATTTCAATTTTCCCAAAGCCTTAAATAGGGATTCTACTTTTGTGGTTAAACCATTCACAATATATAAAATGGTAGTTTATTGAATTTTCTCAATTTTTTTTCTTAATAAAGTATCCTAAAACCACATAAAAAACACAATAACTCGCACAGTTTCCTAAATAATGATCTCACTTCATCAAACAAACAATTCACAACATATAAAAGGATTTATTCCTTCATAAATCAAACATATTCATGAAGAAACCAATGTTAATTTTACATAATTAGCACATTTAAGCTTTTTAGAGCCTAAATAAGTAATTCAATGATTAAACTATACACAATATGCAAAATGATTATGTCGTGGTCGGGGTCTCTGTGGTAGGTGCAGGACTTATTTGTGTTTCGTGCTGAACTTCCAGCTCTCATTGGCCGAGGGTTTTCTTTTTTGTATTTTTGTCTTGGATGGCTTCCACTAATTCAGCCATTGAAATTCTCAGGGGGGTCCATTTTTGGTAACTCTTGTTGTGTCGAAGGTCAATCGTTGTAGCATGTTGATCGTTGATCATAGTACTGAGGCTGATAGTCTCGATTGTTACCCTTAGAGTTCCATTTGTTTCCAGGGTGTGATTGGTTGCTTTCGCGATGAGGGCGAGTAGGAGGACAAAAAACATCTTTCTCTCTCTAGTTATTTGTTGATGCTCTCTTCTGCGACTGGGNTAGGTGCAGGACTTATTTGTGTTTCGTGCTGAACTTTCGGCTCTCATTAGCTGAGGGTTTTTTTTTTTTTTTGTCTTGGATGGCTTCCACTAATTCAACCATAGAAATTCTCATGGGGGTCCATTTTTGGTAACTCTTGTTGTGTCGAAGGTCAATCGTTGTAGCATGTTGATCGTTGATCATAGTACTGAGGCTGATAGTCTCGATTGTTACCCTTAGAGTTCCATTTGTTTCCAGGGTGTGATTGGTTGCTTTCGCGATGAGGGCGAGTAGGAGGACAAAAAACATCTTTCTCTCTCTAGTTATTTGTTGATGCTCTCTTCTGCGACTGGGGATTGGTGGGTTTTTTTTGGGCTTCTTTTCAATCATCGAGGATGTATTCCTCCACAGTGATATGGTGGTTAGTCATTTCCAGTAACTCGACAATTGATTTTGGCTCGCATAGGCCTAGATCATACTTAAAATGTTCTCTTCTTACTCCCTACGCCAGATCAGTTTGCACCATCAGGGGCTCTAGGTTTCGACTTTCCAGCATTTCCCACTGGAACCTCATGTATACGACTCTTTCTTTTGCTTAATCTACATAATATAACTCATGTTTTTATCTTATTCCCACTACAGGACTCTCATAAGGACTATACAAAGTACATAGGAAATAAAAAATGTACTCGACTTGGATGAAAATATATATGTGCAGCTTGCATTGACTCTTTGGTCGGCTTCTACGTTGTCAGTTCTAAGTCCACTGAGGATGTGGGTTCGACCCCGCCCAAGTGCAACTATCTTGCAGCTCGGGATCAAGCTGTTAGGCACATGAGGATGACTAGGGCTCGTATCATAACCTCCGGCCATTTTTATAATATATATATATATATATATATATATATATATATATATATATATATATGTATGTATGTATGTATATATGTATATATAGTTATTGATCGTCAACCTCCTCTTTTGGCACTTTTTATTCATGGGGACAATTCATCTTGCCTTAGGTTCTAACATTAGGCTTTCTCTTATAATTTTTTGGACTTTTCTGGAATGAAGAAGTAGCATATTTTTGCTATATATATATATATATATATATATATATATATATAATGACGCTGATGTATTCTATGTTTTCTTGCAATCATAAACGGAAGAAAGTAGTAAAAAGTTATGTTAGTCTTTTACTGTGACCACTACACTAACGTCGCAGGTATGAAAACTTTATGTGATCAATATGCGACTGAAATATGATTTTACAGTTTCACACACCATGTACCGCATTTTCTTTTGTTATGAAAATTTGAACAATACATGTCATGCTAAATACCTCAAAAAATTTCAACTTCAAACTTCTAAGCCTTCGTCTTCTCCAACAGGTAATATTACAATATGACCCATATTCACATTAACCAACTGCGTGCTGCTTAATAAAGACGTGAACTATAATAACCAAAGGTATTGCACATGAAAATGAAGCAAAGAAAAGTGACCCCCAACTCCAGTGCTCATACCTTTCTCTTATGTCAGAAGCATTTCATCATTTCCAAAACAAAGAGCATTCAGAATTCATTTGGATCCCTTGCAGTCACCATATCAGCAAACGATGGAGGATCCGGATTTTGCCGGCTAATTTCCCTGCCTGACTCTTCTTCTTCTTCTTCATCTGATGAAGCTTCTATTTCTTCCTCAGATTCGGAAGTTTCAATAGCGTAATTGGAGATGCTAGAAGGGGTTGGAGGTCCACTAATAGCTGCAGTGGTCACGACATCAACAGGGATCGTGGCATCACCCACCTCTGCTTCTTCCTTCGCTCCGGCGGTCTTGTTCTCATCCGAGGAATCCATTTGATCAAAAAGTTTAGCCCAAAAGACTACTTTTTTCCGAATGGAGTTCTCAAGATCTGAAGTCTGGAGGAATTGTGTGTGTTTATAAATGAAATTCGCCAAAGAGAAAACCAGACATGCGAAGGATGCGACTCCGGTGATGAGAAATAGGCCCCAGAAACTACGAAATGAAAGGCTGCTGGAATTCGTGTCATTCTCATCTTGGGTTGGGCAGCTCCTATTGTCATATAAAATATTCTCGATATCTACCATCTCAGTGCTATCTAGTAATCTAAGGATTTCAGCTGAAACCTGGGAAACTAATGGCGAGTGCTTGGGAAAGGCCTGCATATAATGGTAATGAAAAAATTAAAACTTGCAATTAAGAAGATGAGCTTTTGATTCTTATTTTTTGGACTATGGATCATACTAAAACATCTACTGAAATAAGATTTTGAGTGACTCAGTGATTCAATGATTGCGGCTGAAACAAAATTATTTGTATATATTTGTAAAAATATAAATTTAATAAAATTATAACCATAAAACTGAATTTTTAAACCAGGGAACCAAAGGTTTTTGTATATGCAAGATTAAAGAGACTAAGAGTATATGGAAGATTAAGGAGATTATTACTTACAAAACCAAACCCATCAGTCTTATAAGTAGTTCCAACCATGGCATACTTTCCACAGTACTTATTGAGGAAGATCTTGAGGTAAGGTAACTCATCCACTATGGCCGCAACAGATCCATTAGACATGGCTTCATTATACTCCTCCGGAGAGCTGTAAGCAACGACGTTGGCTTTCTCAAAATTCAACCTTTCTAAGAGTGACGGCATGAAAGAATCCACCAAGTACCCAACACGATTTCCATTTTTTATAAGATCATTCATGTCTGTCACAGTTGGCTGAAGCTGCTGAACCGTGAGCATTGAGCTTAAGCTCGCCGTGTAACTGGACTGAAGCACAAGAACCACAAAAAGCCACACTATCACCACAAGCCGGGACAAGTTGCTGACCACCCTCTCCCTGTGAGCAAAGACGAGAGTGGAGAAGGAGAAGTATAAGACAGTGCCCAGCTGTTCTGTGGGTTCTCCTCGGAACTCGGGATTGATTCTGTGTTCTATAAGCCAGACAACAAATCCTGTAAAGATGAAGAATGCTCCGCTTGCCAGCCAGAGATCGGTGGTTAATGGATCCAGGAAGGCCCATGCGTCTTTCTTGCGGTTGTCGTTGATTGGAACAAGCATGGACACGCCTGACTCGGTGTATGGCAGAGTAAAATCAACGTACAAGGATCGATTGGCTATAATTGTCACGTCTCCCACCACAGCATCGTAATTCTGAAATCAATTTTTGAAAAGAGAGTAGTGAGAAATTTAATCTAGATACGGCTCCAAGATCTGAAGTTATATTCTAAAACATGGGGGAACTTTCAAAGTGTTGTAAAATTATCAAAGGAATAGTTGTGATTGTTTGTACTGACAGGTAGAAATGATGCAGATTATTATGTAAAAAAGAAGAAGAATTACATACATACAACTCATTCTTATGTATTTATATATCTTACATCAAAACTTCAATTTTTACATAATGTCACCTTTTCTATGCATGAAAATATGTATTTCACCTTTCAAAAGTAAAAATTGATTATATATTTTATGTGATATGTAAGACTTGAATGGTGTAATTGTAAAAATTAAAGTATAGATGTTAGATATGTAGAAACATGAGAATTGGGTGGTAGAATTGGATGGTATGTATGTAAATGCCCCACCAAGAAGAAGAAGACTGGGAAGATTTACATACATACCATTCATTTCTTCTGTATTAACAGTTCTAACACCTATACTTCAATTTTTATAAATATGCAAACTTACATATGCATAATCTTACATATGCATGAAAAGGTTGAATTTTTTTTTAATATAAAGATTAAAAAAATGATATTTTTTTAAAACAACCATGACTTCTATAAAGAGAAAGTGGTAGGTTCAAGTCAACCTAACAAACCTGAACATAAACCTGGTAAACAAGATCATCATAGGTCCCATTCATTTGTCCATTTCCATCTTCATAAAGTACATAATCATATGGAGCATAAGTGAGGTTCTTCATGACAGCATCAAAAACATCTATGCAGTACCCTTTGGGAATGCGCTTGTTAGTTTGGGGATCCAATTCAACACGAATAACTTCAGGAAAACCAGGCTTCACCGGAACACCAATTTTGAGCCTTTTCCCCGCCGTAGGCCACTCCCACCCCTTCGGCACTCCTTCCCTTCCCCCCGGCCAAACGACAACATCAAGCTTATCTTTTGAATTTCTCCGCCCCGAGACGTTATTCGGTGGAGCCCAAAAGCCTATTCTTGTGCTGCCATTCTTGACCACGTTAACTATCTCAATATCCTGAGACTCCAACTGGCCATCAATTAAACGGAATCTCCCTGCCATGCCATCAAATTCAGTGCTTTGTATTGCCGAAAGAAGCTTTGGTCCAACTGAAGATGAGCCAATACTGGCTATATCATTTGAGTTATTCTTCATATCCTCCACCCTAAATTCGAAATTTTCCATTCTAACCTTTTCTGCCGCCAGGGCCAATGCCCACGCCGTGTCATAGGCCCACAAACCAAATACTATGGGTTCGTTTATATTGGATTCAGGATTCTCTTCATGGAATATCTTCCTCCATCTCTGCTTGAAATCACGAAGCTTGCTGGTCATGTTAACCAGAGGCCTCACACCCAAAACTCCTTGCATGACATTAGCTGCTGATGAACCCATCAGATTCACCACATCAGTCAAACCATATGTTGTAATCCACACATATCCTTCGTTCAACATTCCCTCCTCTTTGGCAATTTTGAAGAATTTCAAGCCAAGTTCACAAGTCATGTGTACAACAAATACTCTTGTTTGCATATTCTTCAGCTTGTTAAGCTCGTTCAGGATTTGACTTTCAGTGGCTGACGGAGGAATGCTGCTTCTGTGGGGGATTCTGACATCAATGTGCTGAAATTGGTTTATAAGGTAAGGCATAATTCCATTTCCATACTCATCATCCACGTAAATTAGAACCACCTCCCTCCAATTGAAGTATTTAACAATGGAAGCTATAGCCTTTGCTTGAGTGGAGTCGTTATAGGCAGTGCGCAGGAAATAGGAACTTTGTTTGGATGAGAGAGAAGGGCTCTTTGCCGAGAAGGAAAGTATAGGAACTCGAGCTCTGTCTCCAAGATTCATTACGAAACTGGCTTGTGATGATTGTTGTGGGCCGATTATGGCCTTCACTTTAACATTGTTCAGTAGGTCAATGGCTGTAATGCATGGACATTAAATTTGGCTGACATGAGAAAGCTTTTTGAATAAAATTTATTCATAATTTTATATCAAAATTGACAATAATTACTCAGCATTATTATAATTTAATAGCGGTGGTTCATAATAATACCAATTATTAACAAAGAGTGGAAGTTTTACGAATGATTTTGCATCTTTAGGGATTTCTTATTGATGTTTGCTAAGAAATTTTGGGCAGTAAAGTAGCAGATTATCGTCTTAGCATTGTACGAAGATTCAACACACACTCAAAAAAGAGAAAATAACTGATAATGACCACGGGGTCTGACTCAACTAAAGAGTTCCGCTATAAAATGATAGTTACAGTTACAACCACTTCTCCCGCAGGCGGGAAAGAATTAATAGGTTTCCCAAGTTACAATGTCGGCAGGCGGTGACCGATAGCTATTGGTGGTGTTTGGTCAGTGATGGTTGACAGTGGTTGGCGGTGATCGACGGCGGCCATTGGAGATTGGTGGTAGTTGTCGTCGTGTTATTGTTTTTGTGTATGTTGTTCCCTAATGGGAGCGTTACCATTACCAACTGCACAAATCAGCCAAGATATCCCTATCAAATCAATCTTTCAATCTCTTCCTTGAGCTGCTTACATGTCATGGTGGTGTGGCCATGACTTCAATGAAAATGGCATTATCGTTCTTGATTCCCCGAGTTAGGTTTTAGGAGGTGAAGCTGCTTAATAGTATTGTCATCTTGGATGGTTATCCGGACGTTAACTTGCGATGTGTTGAGCGGTGTATACTCTTTCATAAGTTGATGCTCACTTTGTTGGCCAACAGGTTGGGGAGGGAGGTCACGATTCCTCTGTTGTTCAAACTTTCTTCGTTGCGAAGATTGATAATTGCCTTTGGCGTTACTTTTGTGTTTTTCCTCAAATTGCTCGAATTGTTCTTTATGTGCGTTGATGACCTCATCTGCAGTGATTTAGGTGTCAACACGATGAACAAGTTTAGCATAAGAACGAATTGTCTCCCTCATCAATGATAAGTAGAAGGGCCTTAGGCGGAGCCCCCCAAAGAAAACTTCTCTCAGTAACTTTAGATCCACTCCCGGAAGCTGACGGGCTTCCGCGGAAAACCTGCGGAAATAACCCTTGAGTGACAGTCAGTGCAATTAATGCAGAGGGGTGGGGCTCTATTTATAGAGTTCTTAGTGCAATTAATGCGGAAATATGAATTAATTTGATCAGATCGCTCAGACGGCTTCCCATGATCGGACGACAGTTGATGAACTTTTGAGTGTCTTAATAATGTCAGAATTGAGTGGTATTATGTTCGTTGGATTCACCTTGTCAAGACGCTCGATTTGACCATAGATTCATCAGAATCGACATTCGTTTGACCTTCCAAATGTGTCCATATACTTTCAAAAGCGGTTAACGGCTTGATCTAAGCTTAATTTAGTTCGAATCAGACCAATTTTGGTAACCTTGGGCTCTTCTTGTAGATCCAGTCAGTTTGATTCTAAGTTGTTGAAATCAAAGTTCTGGATGTTATTTTATCAAAGTTTGAACGTTTTTTTCTCAAAAAGTTACATCAAGATCCGTGTTATGTCTCGAGATTTATGTCTGATGATGGAGATTTGTTGGAGGTGTATCACTTATATAAGAAATTAAAAATCAGGCTTTTAGCTTTACGCAACAGCTTGTGTGTGAGAAATCGAAATTGTTAAAATAATAAAAACAGTCTTTGCCAGCCTTACTGCAAAGGTTTTTCCTACGCATGCGCATGACTTATTTAACTTGGATTTACAGAAATGACTAATTCCTATGTGAGCTAAATGCTGCTTGTTCATTGTCGGCTCAAAATCAACTCAAATGAATTTACTGCAGCTCTAAATTGATTTGTGGCTCGTTATATTCAATTTAAACTAAATTTCGAATTGATTTTCAGATGTTTAAAAATCTTCGAAGCTAAATTCACGAGTGCAATGTCAGAAAACTTTTTGATAAGGTGTGCTATGAAGGTTTGTAAAGTCAATTAATTGAAAGGTCCCCATCATGCCTTTTCGTTGATTAACCCAGACCCAAACAAAATTAATATTTAATAACTATGCAAACAGTCAACACAAGCAAACACTTGGAACCATTCAAATGCTAAAATCTGAAGGATTCAGTTCTTAATTTGAAAGTCAAACTAAAATCTAACTGAGTTCGATTAATATTTGCGAGACGTAATTTGGGCCATCCAAAATGAATAAATAAATAAATATAACATTATATCAAACATTGGATATCAGAAATGTAAATTCATAAAAAATTGTGTGGTATGTATGTAAATTTTCAAAAGAAACAAAACGGAAGAGTGAGGAAACCGGAGATGATCAAAATTACCTGCGGAGGCGGCGCCAAAAGCATCGCCGCCGGAATCTCGAAGGTGAAGAGAGATCCTGGTGGAGTAGCCGGAGTTCACCGCATAGAAATCTTCCACCGCCATTCTCATACAGCTCAAGCTTATGTTTCCAATCCATGATTCTACATCCAAAATCACTCCAACATCAATTTGAATTCTTCCATGAACTCCTTCTCCTCCAACCTGAGATCCTGCCCTCAAAACCAAGGAAAGTAAGAAGACCAGACAGAAGGGATGGCGCTGGGGTTTTCTCCCTTTCTTCGTCATGCTAAAGATGGAAGCTTTCTACTTCCAACTTTATGAGATTTTGAGCGCTGTTATACTTGTGGCTTCGGAGCATTGAATTGACATCTTAACGGTGGCTGCAGGTCCAAGTCCACGGTTGGCGTCTTTCACTGTCGTCTTGTTTAAAATGAAGAATAGAAAGGCTTGGAATTGGTCAAGTTTTCTGGTAGGGCTAGAACGGGATCCGATGTCCAGCTCTGCACGTCAGATACAGTATCGCAGGGCCCAGGCTGCGGTCATGATGATAGTACGTGTGTTTTGCTTCTTCTTATTCGTTTGATTTGGTTTCGGTGTGTGAAGTTGAACTTTGGATGGGGCGCTAGTGGTTAGTTACGGAGTATTTTCTCTTTACAATTAATTTAATGGAGAACTTAGAAGTATAGGGGCAATTACATGAATGTGCCACCCGATTCCTATGTATTTGTATATATGGCTTCTAAACATTATTTTTAAATTTAAACAAATCAAACCTTTCATATTATTTTTACTTTTTAAATATTTATATTTTTTTATTAATGGGTGTTGAATCAAAAAAATGTTCGAAAACACGCTAAAGCATAGAGTGTGTCATCCTTTTGTTCATGATATGGATCTTTTATTTATAGACATTGGCCCCAGAATTACTAGAGTATGCATTAGTTCTCGCACCATTGATTTGTCAGAGGGGCTTTTGGGTAAGTTATAGAGATATTTACAAATAATAAAATTAGAAGACTGTTTTGATCGACGGGAAGTTCATTGAACGCTTACTGAGCCTTAGTTATATGGCATCAGATCCGAGAGGATAATCTGTGCCGATCATCCTGATGGCCAACCACCACCTTGTGAGAGATCTCCTAGCAATCTCTACCGATCACTCGAACAAAACACTCAATTCTCTGGTGTTCAAAACAAACAGTCTTTTGCAAGTTACGTCTGATTAATCATATCTTGGTTGCAATTGGTACAATATAACTTTTAAAAAAAAAAGCATTTTCTACCCATTTTTTAAGGATTGAGGGAGGAGAAAGTTAGCTTGGAATATCTTGAGATAAATTCAACTCAAGATAAGAAATTAGTTGAAAGTAATCCTATTCATATTTGTGTTCTCAATTACAGTAATTGGAACATCATTACTTAGCCATGGTGAAGCTTCAACTGATCAGGAACCATTTGTTCTTCTCAAGTCTTTGCATGAGAGCGAGGAACAAGAAAATGAATATTATGGAGACTGGAATCAACCACCAATTAAATGTCTTGGCATACAACTAGCTCCTATTCCTCGCAAGTGATTGATTTAATATATATATATATATATATATATATATATAGGCTTATTTGGTTGCTTGAAGTTAGAAAATATGATTTAGAAAATTGTGTGTTTATTTGATCATCATTTTTTTATTTTTTTTTGCTTTTAGAGAACTAGATGAATTTTTTATGTATTTGTAATGCTGTGGAAGATGAAAGTGTTTTGGGGCTCTCTTTGCTAATGGAGTAGTTATGAAAATGGTTGAAAGAAGTCTCATGTGGATCACCTTCTATATCAAATTTTATGTATGTGCTAGAATTAGCCTTTATAGAAGATGGACACTTATTTTTCAGATGAAGAAAATATAAATAATAAAGGATTAATCCATATATCTAAATGCTAATCCATTGGTCTCCTCCCATCAGAAGTGCTTGTGTTTTGGGGCATTATTGAAGAGGATGGACTCACAATTAGAAGTTAAAGCTACTTCAAAAAGGGTTTCCAAGCTTCCCATTGATTCTGACTGTCTTTTTTGTTTTTATCTTCCTTAATTTATGCATGTTATGTTTGATTCTGAATTACTTTCAATGATTTGACACAACTGATACTCTGACATATATGTATCGATCCTCAATTTTATTTTAGATTATGAAAGTTTACAACGACATGAACATAAGAATATACTCTGATATACATACAACCACGCTGACAATACCAATTTTACATGAACAAGGACTCTGCAGACTTAACATAACAACATTAAGGGATTATAATATAAATCATAATGTGTAGAAATTAATAAAAGTTAGACAAATAACATGAATGATTTATTATACTAGCTAATTTCTCCAGCCTTAAAAGAAGAAAGCAGTGGAATAGCAAGTTGTATTGCGTCTATTTGTTTATAGACATAGTGTTGAGGAATTAGGGCGAAAAAAAAGGAATCGACCCAAATCCAGAAGAACACAGAGATTTAATGAGGTTCGACAAAGATGCCTACATCCTCAGGAGCAGAGTGACGACTTCCTTTTCAATATTCAGAAAAGAATACAAAATACAAGTTTCAGCTCTCTCAAAGACTTAGAATTACAAACAGATCTATTTATAATCCTAGAGTAAACCTTACAGTATAATGTGTAATTATCAAATTACCCATGTACCGTATAGCTGGGCGTTGACCCAACACCCCCCAACCCACATGACGCAACTTCTCATTTGGACAGATTCTTCCGCTACGCTCCGCTTCGTTCCAGCGTCTGTCTCTATATGGTATATGAGTCATACCATAACAAATCTCTACCTTGGAGAATATCCAGCCTCTTAGGAGAAAAGATATATGGGAGTTACACCTGCACCAATGTGGGTTGGGTCACCATGCTTCTGTTGCGCCCATGCTGATCGCAACCCACTAAATTCCAAGAGACTCCAAATTCTGGTATTATGAGTCATACCTAACAATTCTCCACATTGGCGAATATCCAACCCTTTAAGAGAAAATCTCCTCCTTGCGAATATTCAATCCCTTAGGAGAAAAAATCTCCACTTCGAGAATATCCTGCATTTTAGGAGAAAATCTTCACCTTGCGAATATCCAGTCCCTTAGGAGAAATATCTCCACCTTGCGAATATCCTTCCTCTAAGGAGAAAATCTCCACCTTGCGAATATCCAGCCCCTTAGGAGAAAAATCTTTACCTTGCGAACATCCTGCCCGTTAGGAGAAAATCTCCACTTTGTGAATATTCAGCCCCTTAGGAGGAAAAAATATTATGGAGTTTCTTATGCATAAATGTGGGTTGAAGCACTTTTTCTGTTTGCGCCAGCACTTCGGCTAAATTGTTGTCTCGTGAGCGAAACCCTTTGCAAAATACCACCGCGAAACTACTGTTCTCGAATAATCGCGCCTGCTCACTTGCTAGCACCCTACCGAACTCCACTTGTCGCAACTCCTCATGCGACGAACTTGCAAACTCCGCTGGCGAACACCACTAAACTTCAATGTTCGCAATCGCTCCTGTTCACGATAACTGCACACGAACTCCTATTCGCTAACTCCACCTAGCCTAATGCCGCGAAGGTTCATGAACTGTCGCGCCTCAAAGTCGAGACGCCGCCTTTACCGCGAACTCCCTGAAGCGTAACTCGTTGAACTGTCGCAGCCCATTATCCGAACTGCTTCGCACTTGTTCGTTCCCGCGAGCCCGTCTGCCTTGCGAACAATCTGTAAAATTTTATATTCTTCTGCGTCGTAGCCAAGATTTCCTTTCTCCAACCAATGAAATTCAGAAAATACTTCCAAGACCTAAAATTACAAACATGTCTATTTATAATCCTAGAGTAAACCCTACAGTACAATATGTAATTACCAAATTACCCATGTACTGTATAGCGGGGCGTTGACCTAACACCCCCAACCCACAAAACGTAACTTCCCGATTTGGACAGATTCTTCCGCTACGCTCCGCTCTGTTCCGTTTCGTTCCAGCATCTGTTCCTATATGTTATATGAGTCATACAATAACAAATCTCCACCTTGGCGAATATCCAGCCCCTTAAGAGAAAAGATACCTGGGAGTTACACCTGCACCAATGTGGGTTGGGCCACCATGCTTCTGCTGTGCCCACGCTGATCTCAACCCACTAAATTCCAAGAGACTCCAAATTCTGGTATTATGAGTCATACCTAACACATAGGTATCATTCTGGTGGTCATTCTCTTTTTAGATGCGTTGTTTAGGATTTGATTATTTTTTGTAGCCATGCTTAAAAAAATTGTCTATCTTAATTTACTAATCTTTTTGCCTTTCTTATATGGTGACTGAAGCCTCTTTGTATGGTCTCTCTTTCATGTAGTTTGAGCATAGAGTAAATATATGAAAATTTAATTTGCATCAGAAACTTATTTGTATGACAGATATTAGTTACATTCTTTTGCTCTCATAGTAGACTACATATTGTAGGCCTTTTAATGAGCTTCTGATACAGCCTATGTTTAGAAATTTAAGATATATAATCAAAATGAAAGGAACTTTCAATAATTATATTATAGCAAATTTAATCTTGGGACAAATGTTGAGACGGGGTCATTTTGAAGATCAACTCTTATCTTGTAATAATTATACAAATATTGTTTAGGTGTTAGATTTGTAAATACGTATGAATTGAACTTATGGCCTTCATTATCCCGGGCTTCACACTCTAACTGCTACATCGTGTCTGCCCATTAGACTCACAACACCTTTACTATCATCTGCAATGACACCAATTTGGGAGATGAAACTCATTGGCTTCTGCTGGATTAGGTGTCGAAGGAGAAGATGCGAGTGTTGTTCAACAAAGGTTAGCAATTTGTGTTTGTCGAGTGGTGTATCAGTTTCAAAGATGCTACTGCAACAAATAGTGGGTCATTCCTAGGTGAAGTGTGATAAATGCATTCCAGAGATGATAGAAGTTGAATCAGAGAACCACGAGTTGTTCCCATGTGAGCATCACACGGATCACCAAGAAATATTCAAATTTCTATAAAAAGTCATTCAAAACTTTGATTTCAGCAAACTTAAAGTCAAACTGACCAGTTCGACAAGAAGAACCCAATGTTTCCAAAATTGGTGCAATTCAAACCAATTCAAGCCCATATCAAGCCATTAAACCTCTTTTAAAAGTTTTCTGGACGCACATGTAAGGTCTAACGAATGTCAATTATGATGAATCTATAGTCAAACCGAGCGTTTTGATAAGACGAATCCAACAAGCACAATATCACTCAATTTCAACATAATTAATAAACTCAAATGTACATTAAATTTAGTCTAATCAAAGGAAGTCATTTGAACCGTCCTATCAAAGTGATTTATATTCCCACATTAATTGCACCTAAAACGCTATAAATAGAACCCACCCCTCTTAGGAGGGGGGAAGGGTGCTTGAGGCCTTATGAGAGCTTGAGGCTTGAAGAAGGGCTTGAAGCATGTAGAACGAGTTGAAGTCTAACACCACTCTGACCGTCGTCGTCCACCACCAACCATCGTCGATCGCCACCACCGCCATCGACATTCGCCTACAACTATCAAGCACTCTTGTCGCTGTCAACCACCTTTGATAGTTGTCGAGCACCATCTATTATTGTCGAGCATCGACAACCGCCATCGACAATCGTCGATCACCGTCAACCAACAGCTGTCGGACACCTTCGATTGCTATTGGTTGTCATATGTTCCTTGCAAAATGATCATCTGCACACCAACGCTGTAACTTGAGAGATTTTTTAACTCTTTCCCTGCTGTAAAACAATGGGTTTTACTTGTAATCATCATTTACAATGTAATTCTTTAGCTAAAACAGACCCTGTGGTTTTTTCCTTTCCATGTTTTCCACACTAGAACTTATGGCGTCATTACTAATTGATTTTCTCTCCTCTGAATGTGCGTTAAATCTTCTTACCACACCAAGGGCTTGTTTGGCGCAGCTGCAACTTATCAATAAGCTACTACATAGCAGTTGCCCCAGGAAGTTGTTGCGTAAAATCTACTATGAATAAGCTGGCTCGCTGTTTGTTTTTTTTGTAGTTTGAAAATAACTGTGTGACAGTTGTTTCTGAACAAATGACCACTTTACCTCTGTTGGAAAGTCTTGAACGATTCCCAAGGCATTCACATACACTCCACATAATTCTTATATACACACATATGTAGTACCTACACTTTGATATTTACACACATGCCATTGAAATTGTTAACGTCTCAGTAAGAATATCACAATTGCATGATTGTTATACATACCTAACCAAGTTCAACAAAGGTTTAAGAAAACCTCCAAACAATGAGGTTCAAAATAAAAGCATCTCTTTGGGATGTTGTGTATGTAATTATCCCTTAAAAGGAAAAAATTGGGCATTAGATGGTTAAAAAAACATTTTGTTTCTTCAATTGAAGACTATAGAACTAGTAAATCCAACAGTTAGCAATATATATATATATATATATATATATATATGTTAAACCAAAGAGCAAGCATCCCTGTAGATCCTAATCCCAAAATAATGAAGTTCTAATTGGTCGACAAGAGAACCTCATCCTTCTCCTTTCTTCCTCGCAGTTCCCTATAGAAACGAGATACGAAATCATCCCTTCGAGCCCCAATGTGCCACCCCTTTCCCGCTTTATTATGGACGGAGAGAGGCATAAAATCCCTAAATGACGAGTCTTGTTCTCTCCCAAAGATGCGGACTGCGCCCTCTTTCGGTTGACATCGGCTTCGATCAAAGACTCGATTACCTATAACAAATTTGAGCTTCATCTCTGTCGGAGACCATTAGCCTATTTGAAAGGAAGAGCTCTATCACGAGAAACCACCGTTGTTTTGGCTAAGAAGAGAGGGAAGAATCGCGAGAGAGGGCTCGCGCGCCAGGGGCGACATAGGAAAGGCAGTAAAAAAAAAGGAACGGAAACATGGGTCGCGGGGTCTGACCTACAGGCATGCTAGAAATTTTCGCGTCAGACTTGCACTTTCCGCAGAAATTTTCGCGCACATCACGAAAACGCGGAAGCCAAACGACAAAAAAAGGGCTACTTGAGGCCGCGTCATGCTAGAAATTCAGCGCCAAATGAAGCCCAAGTCAATAATCTCCTACCATACTACTACTGAGAATTTCTAACACACATCAATAAGAGTGAACTCTGACATCTTGTCAAGAAGAACACATCAAATTCATGGTTGGGAATTGATGACAAGAATAAATTAGGGTTATTATAGTCTTTTAACTTTTGACTTTATAATTAATAGTGTAAAAAATACACATAAAATTTTTATTCAAACATCCATGTTATTTTATTGGTGATAATTTTATAGAAATGCTTTTTTGGACTTTGCCTTTAAATAAAATTTCCTCAAACCGTGAACTTGGGCTCTTGATAAGAAAGAAAAATGCCAAACCCTACTAGTGATGGCACTGTTAACATAATTCAGACTCAAGCCAACACAAATCAAACAATTCCTGCAGTGTCGTTCAATTATACAAATAAAGCCCTTTAGGGTTTTGTCGAGGTGCCTCTCGTCACATTTCTTGCTCCCTCGGTAGACAGAAAGCTTGCGGCGGAGAATCAGAGGCAGAGGAAGCAGCCATGGCGACCACCAAAGTCCAGAGGATTATGACACAACCCATCGTACGTGTGCCGAAGCATATATTCTGTTCACTCTTTGTTCCCATCTTCTTCTAACCAACCTTCCCAATTACCATTCTAATTTGTTTTTGCTTCTGTTGACTGGGTTTGTTTCCGGGCGGCTGATTGCAGAATCTGATCTTTAGGTTCCTCCAGAGCGTAAGTTTTATTTGATTATTTGATTATTTCTCTTTTGATTTTATTGCTAGCTTCTGAGCCTTGATTGCTGAACTGCCTCAGAAAGCGCGAATTCAGATCTGGCTTTTTGAGCAGAAGGATCTTAGAATTGAGGGGCGCATTATTGTAAGTTATCACTCCTTGCAATTTAACGCTGAAGATGACCTTTTCTTTTCAAATTTATTTTTTTCATTGCGATTTCTGCTTTGAGGATTGGCGTTAGCTAGCATTGCCTGTCTTTGTGGCTACATGGAGGAGACCTGGGCTATTCTTTTTTTAAAAAAAATTCATAAAGAAACCCATGTGGGTTGCCTTTCGATGTAATAGGCAGCATTTCTATTAGTTCGCTATTTTGGTGATGAGGACAACCCTTTTCGCTATTGGTGATATAGACAATATAAGTGAAGAACCTATATGTTTTTTGGTTTTGTTGGAACTCAAGCTTGTACTGCTGGTTACAATCTTGCCAAGTTTTTGGGAGCATAATATACAAGTTTTTAGCAACCTTGGTATTGCTACTCAGGTTCCAAGATATCAAGTCATCATCACTTGGATTTCAATTTTGCCTTAGTTTTGGGAACCCTAGCCTTGATGTTGGAGTTTTTAGCAATTCTTGCTCATTGACTTGAGAATTACTAGCAACCTAGACAACAAAGTCTCAATTTCAATCCATGGTGTCCAAACTTAGGGGTTGTTTAGTAGCACACTCTTAACAAGATTTAGCCATGAATTCAACCTAAATCCAACCAAACACCAAAAAAAGGGAAAACAAAAACCAATTCTTCGTTAAATCTATATCGCTCTTGTTTCGTCTCTTTTGCCCTGTTCCGTTTGTTGTGTACATAATTCCGGATTTATCAAATCCAACTGTGAGACAGATTAAACGGATTTACTTCGCCATTGCTTGAGTGCTCCATCTCTGTTGTGAGCTCGCAGGATTTTGCAGATTTGATAAATCCTATTTAATGTAAATCTGCATCGCAGCCAAACACTGCCTTAGTGTTATTGTCTGTGTTTATTACCTTGAAATCAACATCAAAGTAGCATATGACACTATGATTGCATGCATGCTTATGTGACAATAATCAAGCAATAGATAAAGATGAAAAAGATAGGTCAATGTTTGTCAATCAACACATGCTTGCCATGATAGGTTAAATCTCTACTTTGAGGATCATTCACGAGCTTGTACAGGCAACATGAACTCATTGATCATCAAAGTTGTTAAATATCCGATTTCGAACTGAGCTGGGGCCGACTTGAAAAAAATTAAATCCAAGATTTTGGCTCGTAGCTCGGCTCGTTTATTTTTATTCGAACCACAATTTTAATAAATTTTTGAGCGATTAATGATCGTCGAGCTAAATTCACACCCTATTGATCATGCAATCTCAAATCTCTATAGTTAGATTTGTAATATCTAATCATGAACATCAAAATGCATATTCTAGATATACATGATTTTGTCGCTAACCTTTCATGGAGTTAGCCTGAATATATCTTGTCTCTTTTTTTAAAAAAGATTTTAGAAACTGTCTTGAAGACTGTTTAGTTCTGAGGTGTTGGCTATAAGATTTCAAAACTATTTTTCCCACAATCTTTCAAATCCCTCATTTTTATTTTGAATCTAAGTGTTTAAAAACCCACAAAAGAGTTGGTTTATAATTGCTTAAAATTTAAAATTTTAATATATTTTTAATTAAAAAAACAAAATTTTGGTTGCTACACTGAATTCTTACAATCACCCTTCATTCAAATTATAGATCAAATAAAATGTTAAAACTCTCAAGGATGCTACAATAACCTAATGCTGCCTCTCGTCCTCTGTCGAGTCTCGATCATTTTTCACAACCTTTAGCCTCTTTCTCGTTGGTCCTTTCTCGGAGTGTAAAAGAGCCAAAGCTTAAGCGAGCACAAGGCTTGTTCATGTTCGGCTCATTCAAATTTAATTTTGTTCATGTTTGACTCGTTCAAATTTAATTTTGTTCATGTTTAGCTCTTTTATAATTCGAGCATAAAAAAATGTTTGTGTTTGAATTGTTTACTTAACGAACAATTCAAACACGAGCTGTTTGCGAACAATGACCTGTCGTGAGTGGATTGGGCTTAGGTTTTTTTTTTCTTTTGGGCATGTAAATACTTACCATCCAATTCCTATCTATTTACATATCCAACATCTAAATTTTACTTTTTGCATTTCTACCACCCAAATCTCTTATATGCCATTTTTTTCTTAAATACAATATAAAAATTAATATAATATAAATAAATATCATTATTTAATTATTTAATTATTTCGAGCCTAAACAAGTAGAACACGAACAAACAAACAAACTTTTGTTCGGCTCATTTATAAATCGAGCTAAAAAAATTGTTTGTGCTTTGCTCGCTTTGTTAATGAACGAATCGAACACGGGCTATTTAACGAGTTGAACACGAGCTGTTTGCGAACGAATAACATTTTGGACAGCCCTACTCCTTCCTGTCCTTTAATCCTTCTCTTGATCTCGAATATCTACTTCTCATCCTTTCTTTCTCCTGATTGCTTACCTCACGGTCTTTGGTACCTCTCTTATCACCCCTTTCTACTCTCTTTTTATCCCTATCTCAATTTCTATCTCCCTCTCTGTTCTCTCTCTCACACAAGAGGAGCCGCTCATCTTTCACCCCAAGCACACTTCATTCATTCACATAGTATAGATTTAAGCAAAGATAACAATAAAACAATTGAATTTTTTTTCACTTATTTAATCATAATTTTCCAATTATTGAATGATTTAAATGCATTAACCTTGAGGTGTAAATTTACTAAAATTGTACCATTCATATTTTTTTGATCTTATATTTATGAATGATAATGTTGGTTTATTCCATATATTGAATTTAATTAAGTCATTTCTTATTTCCTTTGCAAGCTTATTTTTTTAATGATTTGTTTCACTATAAAACTTGATTTACAAAATTTTCGTTGTAAAGTTTTAGAATCAGTTTTAGAATCATACCAAAGATAATCACCATTCAAAATTTGTTTTTGAGCATGGCATATGATTGAATGCACATTCAGTCTGTTATAATATGTAGTAAATTTATTAGTTTATTTAACTCTATTATTAAACATTGATGAATGGCATCATTTTAGGCAATCGAAGTAGTTTATATTGTACTCACATGTCCTTCAATAAATGATTATTTTATAAAATTTGTTTATTAGGGTATTTTATTTGAACATTTTATAATTAATTTCTTAGATTTTTTTTTTTGATTTTCTACTAGGTTTTTGTAAACTGCAATGGTGAAAGTTGTTAAGAGAAAAGATTTTGCTTAGAAGTACGGGCTGGAGTTGAATTTGACACAGAGATGGTCAAGAAAGGCTGCATGCATATTAAAAGTAAAATTTTGCAGCAAAATTATTTTAAGTGCTAAATGACTAAAGGATCATCTTGCTTAGATTCATAAGGATTTGAGACCATGCGAGAAAGTTCTAGATAAAGTTAAGCGAGATATATTGAGCTATTTGAGTTCCCTTACAATGAGAAAGATTCAACACCAAAAAAATATATATGAAATTATTGAGCATTCTTTCTTTAGCTTTTAGACCTCTGGTCCTACCGATAGTTCTATTGGTGGTCTTACTAGTGGTACAGATGGTAAATTTTTTTTATAGAGAGGAATTAGAGGCATTGTGGATTAATTTATTGAATATTTGGGTCATGTAATTAAGGATTGAAGTCAAAATATACCAATAGTCCCTCTAAAAAATGTTGGAATTAAGTTTCTATGGATATTAAAATATTTTTCTATAAATTATAGATTTTCTTTTAATGTTACAAGGCGTCCATTCTTTTGTAGTATAGTACAATCCATTGGGAATCATGTCTGATGATTGAATCCTCCAAACATGCATGAGATTTGATTATAAATATTGAAGAAAGAAGTGAATAATAATGACAAGATATTTCAAAAATAAAGAATACATGCCATCAAATGGTTGGAATAAAATAAGTAGTTGAAGCTTGATTGAATTCTTAGTGAACAATCCTAATGGAACAATATATTTGAGATGTGTTGACACATTTAAGTTTATTAAAGATGCACCATTTTTATTCACAATGCTTGATGATATTGTTGTGGTGATTGGAGGATATTTAATTGTTCAAGTTTTAGTAGATAATGCAAGTTTATATAAGGAGTCGGGAAGGATGTTAATTTTCAAAAGAAACCATTTATATTTGATTCCTTTGCAACCCACTATTTTGATTTATTTGTAAAAAAGCTCGTAGTCTTTCCACAATCTAAAAAAGCTTTGATTAAACAAAAAAATTAGCAATTTTATCTACAATTCTAATTGGGTATTGAGTTTAATGTGATAATTTACAAATAAAGATCTTATTAGATCAGCAATCATAATGTTTGTTATTGCTTGTTTGACTTTACAAAACATTCATGGAGTAAGGATTCAATCAGTCGCAATTTTTACTTTGGATTAATGGAGTTATAGTACATGACCCAAAAAATCTGAAGGGAACAAGTGAAAAAAAGGGATTTTAAGAGATGATATGTTTTAGCAATATTTTAAGGTATAATACGTTTTTGCAGTGTGTGACATACACTTTTGAAATCTCAAAGCTTTCATTGAAGTGTTGAGAATGGTTGATGGTGAAAAGTGTTTTACAATGGGCTTTATCTTTGGTGCCATAGAGGAGGCAAAATAAAAAATAACGAAGAACTTAGGTGGAGAAGAATCAACTTATAAAAAGATTTTAATAGTTATTAATTAAAAATGTTACAACAAATCACATCATGATTTTCATTATGTTGGATGTTTTTTAAACAATTTGTTTATTTTCGTTGTAGCATCTTTTTATGCACGGAAGTTAAAATTTGTTTTATAAATATATGGAGAGTATAATAAGCTATTAATAAGAACTTGAGAAGGTTAATTCAAAGAGCGGAATGCTTTGCATGATAACTTCCTAATTATCATACAAAACACAGTTATCAATAGTATATTTATCAACTTTACTTTACATTAAATTTATTTTCAGATTTCTTAAATGTATAATTAATATTATTCTCATTCTATTTTTTTCTAACTTGTGAATCATAGTGCACATTGGAGATGAAACACTAAAATTAAAAAGAGTTGGTAGTTAGTCTTGAGTTTAACATGTTTATCTTCTACGTGTGAACAAATTTGAAGCACATTTAACTAAGTGCATATACAACAACAACAATGACAACAACGACAATAACAAAAATCCTTTATCCCACTAAGTGGGGTTGGCTACATGAATCATTTTTTCTCCATCGTGTCCTATTGAGTGTCCTATTTTCATTTAAGCTCATTCAACTAAGTGCATATAAAATGAACAAATCATTTGATTTTAGTTGTGATGAATAAATTTGTTTATGCCATTTACTATAAGAAATTGAAAAATAGAGACCTTTGATTAACTTCATACAAAGATGATGATTGTTTGATTCTTGATGATTTGCTTTCACATGATCAATGGTGGTTAACCAAGATGAGAAAGGAAATGAAGAAAGTATTGTGATATTAGATAATAATGAAGATATTTGTTTTTATGCTATTAATGTAACAAAAAAGTTGTGAAAGTTGGTGAAGATCCACCAAATGCAAACGAGTTCAAATACCAAATATCTCAAAAGGTTGTTAAAGTATATTCTTTATGAATTATGTAATAAATTGTTGTTTACTATTTTTTTTATTATATTTGTACTTATTATGTTAATCTTGATGCAATAAAGAAGAAATCGGTAGTCTTAGAGAGGAAGAAGAATAATATTCACAATGCTTGATGATATTGTTGTGGTGATTGGAGGATATTTAATTGTTCAAGTTTTAGTAGATAATGCAAGTTTATATAAGGAGTCGGGAAGGATGTTAATTTTCAAAAGAAACCATTTATATTTGATTCCTTTGCAACCCACTATTTTGATTTATTTGTAAAAAAGTTCGTAGTCTTTCCACAATCTAAAAAAGCTTTGATTAAACAAAAAAATTAGCAATTTTATCTACAATTCTAATTGGGTATTGAGTTTAATGTGATAATTTACAAATAAAGATCTTATTAGATCAACAATCATAATGTTTGTTATTGCTTGTTTGACTTTACAAAACATTCATGGTGTAAGGATTCAATCAGTCGCAATTTTTACTTTGGATTAATGGAGTTATAGTACATGACCCAAAAAATCTGAAGGTCGTATAGCTGCTTTATCTCGCTTCTTAGCTCGTTCTGGGGATAAGTATCTGCCGTTCTTCAAGATACTCAAATGTGTTCGGAACATTGATTTTCAGTGGACAGATGATTGTCAGATTGCTTTCGAGCAACTCTAGACATATTTGGCTTCACCGCCCCTCCTCTCAAAACTCATCTAAGGAGAGATATTATATATATATTTGGCTATTTCATCTCATGAAATAAGCTCCGTTCTTGTCAGAACAGAAAACTTAATCAAGAAACCTGTATATTATTTTAGCAAGATTCTTTCTGATACAGAAAGTCGCTATCCGATGACAGACAAGACTGTGCTAGCCCTGATATTCTCAACAAGGAGACTTCGTCCGTACTTCCAGGCTCACACTATTGACGTCTACACGTAACTCCCTTTGAAGGATATCTTACAAAAACCAAAAGTATCGAGAAGATTATTAAATGGTCAGTAGAATTGAGAGAATTTCACATCGAGTATTTACCACGACCAAACATCAAATCACAGGTGTTGGCCGATTTTGTGGTAGAATGTACAGTGCTTATCTTTTATGAACCACCCTCTTCTCTTTCACGGTCACCTTAGTGGACACTATACGTAGCGGAACATCCAAAAATTAGGAGCTGGTGCAGGAATAGTACTTTGGAGTACAAACTTTGTTTGAAATTCTCAGCCACTAATAATGTTGCAAAATTTGATGCACTTGTCGCTGGATTAAAGCTTGCCATCAATTGTGAAGTATGAAACATAATTCTCAACTCATCGCATCCGAAGTAGGAGAATTTGACGCTCATAACCCATAACCGGTGCAGTATATGAGTCTGGTAAAAACGCTTCTCGCCCAAATTCAAACATGCCAGCTCATTCACATACTTTAAAAGCATAACACCCGAGCTGATGCCCTCTCCAAACTTGCAACTTCAGCAACTGAAGATCTTTATAAAAAGTGTATTATGGAGATACATTTTCCTAGCATACATGGCCGATGGTTGATACTTTCTATAGGTGATTTAAGGGAGCCATCTTGGATGGATCTCATCATCTCCTTCCTCCAAGACGGAACACTACCAGATGATGCTACTACATTAATTCACATCCGACGCATGACTACCAACTTCATCCTTATAGGGGACGAACTGTATAAAAAGACATTTGTAGGTCCATATCTCAAGTGTCTTCCTCCATATGAAACTGATTACGCTCTACGAGATGTTTATTTCGGAATATGCAAGGAGCATTTTGGTGGCAGGACACTTGCTCTTAAAATAATAAGGCAAGACTTTTACTGACCCACGATCAAACAAGATGCATTAGAGTTTGTGCAAAAATGTTGGAATTGCTAGCTACACTCCAATCTTACCCATGCAGCGCCAGTAGAACTCACATCTTTTCTGAGTCCTTGGCCTTTCGTCCGATGGGGGTGGATATTTTCGGTTTATTTCCGATAGCTACTGAACAATGAAAATTCATCATCTTAGCTATCAACTACTTCACTAAATGGGTAGAAGCAAAGCCTCTTACCAAGATCACTGAGGCAAATGCCAAACATTTTTTCTGGAAAAACATCTTCTGATAATTTTATAGTGAATTAATTAAAGGGTAGTGGATGTATAGTTCAAATCTAGGCCAAGAATAAATTCACTTAAGCTAAGTAATTCTCTAGTGTTGTGATTTATAAGTTCTTCTTAATCTAAACAATTTTTATTTCTTCATTATTTGTTCTTAACACGTGCATTCTATGTTTGATAAAAACTGTAAAAAATATGATTTTAATATAAGACAACAAATAAAGAAAAAATTAATATTTTATTAGATTAATTATTAATTTAATTAATTAATTAGTGACAACCCGATCAAGATGTCTATAGCTCCGTCGTTTTGAGACGCTGTGTGCCATAGTTTACTTAGTCTGAAAGGTAGTTGCCCGAAAGGACCGAAAATTTTTTGTCAACATCCACAAAATGTATCGTCCAAGAAATCTTCTTGAACTAGAAAAAAAATTGGGTTTAAGTTGCATTATATGATATGTATGATTAAGATTTAATTAATTCTTGAATTACTTTATTTATTTTAAAGTTGAAATATTTTAGGTTGTTTACATCTTGTTGTCAGATTTTAAGTGTTTTATTTTAATTATTTTTATTAATTTATTATTATTTATGTGAATTTGACGACTTAGAAGCTGACTTAACCTACCAAGTTATGCTTTAAAGCCTTGTTACATTTGATTTGATTTATGTTTAAGTTTTAATATGTTTTATGTAAATTTTACCCATCCCAATGTATTTTATTTTATTTCTTAATTGATGTTCAAGTTGAGGGGTTTAGGTTTAACTTATGTTTGATATTACACCTAATAAAAAAAAGTTTCTTATGTTTAATCTATGGGTTAGGTTTTGATTTAAGGCTTAGGGTAGGTCTAGCTTAATGCTAAGCTATGATTTATATTTATTTTACCTAAAAATTAGGGTTGGATTAGGGTTAACTAGCCTAAGGTTTAGGTTAATTAATCATATTGGTTTAGGGTTAACTAACCAGAGGTTTATGTTAACTAATCCTATTAGTTTGGGATTAACAAACATAGAGTTTATGTTAAATGATCTTATTGGTTTAATGTTAACTAACTTAAGGTTTTGGTTAACTAATCCCATTGGTTTAGGGTTAACTAACATAAGGTTTAAGTTAGCTAATCATATTGGTTTGAGGTTAAGTAACCTTAACTAGTCTAAGGTTTAGGTTAACTATTCCTATTGGTTTAGGGTTAACTAACTTAAGGTTTATGTTAACTAATCGTATTGGTTTAGGGTTAATTAACCTAAGGTTTAGGTTGGCAAATTTTATTGGTTTAGGATTACTAACCTAAGGCTTATGTTAACTAATCTTATTGGTTTATCGTTAACTAACTTAAGGTTTAGGTTAACTAATTATATTGGTTTAGGGTTAACTAATCTAAGGTTTATGTTAACTAACCTTAACTAACATAAGGTTTAGGTTAATTAATCCTATTGATTTATGATTTACTAACATAAGGTTTATATTAACTAATCCTATTAGTTCAGGGTTAACTTACACAAAGTTTATGTTAACTAATCCTATTCCTATTGGTCTAGGATGATCAATGCTCAGGTTTGGGCTTACCTACATTAGGTTGGTGGCTAAGTAATCCAACCCTGTAGTTGACTAACCAAGACTTGGGTTTAAATTGGGTTAATCCTAAGGGAAAGAATTCAAATCAGTCCCACCAATGTTAGGAGACCGACATGAACCCTAAATAGGTTAAACTAGGTTTAACTTTAGCTCGGGTTGTGCTAACCTAACCTAACTCAAACCTACTCCAATAATTAGTGAATTATATTTATTAAAATGATTTTAAACATGGTTTTAATGTGTCCAATATCTGTTTATAGTCATTTGTTCAATCAGAGAGAGTTTTATATTTTTATAATTTTTTTTAGTTTTTAATTTACATAAACATGTCATTTTTTTCAAAAATCAAATTACAAATATGAAGACATTAAGATTATTAGGAAAAATTAGAGAAGGTTCCCCAAGGTCATTTAATATCTCTATCAAATTTCATATTTTTCCAATTTATATTTTAATTTTTATGATTTAAATATTTTAGAACTTCAAAAATTGATTTAAAAATATTTAATTGATGAAAAAGTGTGATTCCAATGTTAAAAAATTCTTCTCATTTTTCTGAGTTCATATCATATTTTGGTTTATTTTTTGAGTTTTCTATCAAAAGTTATGTAATTTTGAAGTTAAGTTATATTGTCTCGAATTAAAAAAATAAAAAAAGCTACCCTCACGACGCTACCTGCGACGCACACATAGGAGAAATCAATGGCCGAAAATTTTTGGGTATCGCTCTCCTCCGATTCTCAACTAAATTTTGCATTCTTGGGCTCATTTTATTCAGCTCGAAGAGTAGATTATATCCATACGGATACTTGAGTGTTTTGCGATCTATTTTTCGATATGAAAGGGAAGATAATTCTGGATTATCGTTTTTATTTAAGACATATACCTGAGCCTAAAATGATTGTCCTCAATTAAGTTTAAATAAATATACTTTCTTGAACGTATCAGGCTTCTTGTAGCGCCGATTTGATGCTGTTTTTACGCCGTTTTTACGTCGGATTGACTTAACCTTGCTTGGAGGAGGAAGAGAAGCGAGCCAGCCAACTTTCCATAAAGCCTCCCAAACCTTCTGCATTCTTAACAAAATTTATAGCCCTTTACTTGAACAACCCAACCCACGCCATTGCTGCCGCCGGAAAAGCCCTCTAAAGCTCACGCTACATTTCAATTTTGCACGAAAAACTTTTCCAAAAACCGCCCAAATTGTTATATTCGCCTTCTTAGGTCCTTAGGAAGCCAAATCAATTCTTTCCCATCGTTTTTGCGGTTGCTAACGCCTCCTAAACCAATAAGATTAGTTTTTCTAGCCACGGTGGCGACGGCGGTTGGGTTGTTCAGGTTAAGAACTATAAATTTCGTTAAAGATGCAAAATGTTTGGGATGCTCTATGGAAAGTTGGCTAACTCTTTTCTCTTCCTCCTCCAAGCGAGATTAAATCAACTCCAACGAACTTCCAATCCGACGTAAAGACGACATCAAATCGACGTGCTATAAGGAGTCTGATACATTCAAGGAAGTCTATTTATTCAAACCTAATTGAGGACAAACTTCTTAGGCTTAGTTATATGTCTTAAATCAAAACAATAGTTCCGAATTATGCTCTCTTTCAGATAAAAAAATAGATCATAAAACACCCAAGTATTCTTATGGATGTGATATGTTCTGCGAGCTGAATAAAATGAGCCCAAGAACGTGAAATTTGATTGAGAATCATAGGAGAACAAAGTCCGGGAAGTTTTGATCATTGATTTCTCCTTTGCGTGAGTCACATGTGGCGTCGTGAGGGAGACAAAGTATTGTAGTTTTTTTTAATTTTTTTTTTAATTTGAGAAAATTTAACTTAACTTCAAAATTACATAACTTTTTGTAAAAAATTCAAAAAAATAAATCGAAATATGCTATGAACTAGGGGAAATGAGAAGAATTTTAAAAATTAAAATCACAATTTTTCATTAATTAAATATTTTTAAATTAATTTTTGAAGTTCTGGGGTATTTAAATCATAAAAATTAAAATATAAATGAGAAAAATATGAAATTTGACAAAGATTTTAAATGGCCTTAGGGAAATCTTCTCTGATTTTTCAAGCCTTCTCTATGCCTCTATATTTGTATTTTGATTTTTGAACAAAATGACATGTTTATTTAAATTAAAAATAAAAAAAAAATTATAAAAATTATAAAACTCCCTCTGATTGAACATTTGACTATAAACAGATATTGAACTACTTAAAACTTTGTTTAAAACCATTTTAATAATCATAATTCATTAATTAGGGGAATAAGTTTGAGTTATGTTAGATTAGCCTAACCCAAGCTCAAGTTAAACCTAGTCTAGCCTATTTAGGGTTTTTTTCTATCTTCTAATATTAGTGAGACCGATCTGAATTCTTTCTCTTGGAGTTAACCCAATTTAAACCCAATTCTTGGTTAATCAATTTTAGGGTTGGATTATTTAGCTACCAAACCTAATGTAGGTAAGCCAAAACCTTAGAATTGGTCATCCTAAACCAATAAGATTAGTCAACCTAAACTTTTAAGTTAGTTAACCTTAAACCAATATGATTAATTAACATAAATCTTAAGTTAGCTAACCCTAAACAAATATGATTAATTAACCTAAACCTTAGGTTAGTAAATGTTAGTTAACTCTAAACGAATAAGATTAATTAACCTAAACCTTAGGCTAATTAACCATAATCCTACCCTAATCTTTAGGTAAAGCAAACCTAAATCATAGCTTAACATTAAGCTAAACCTACCCTAAGCCTTAAGTCAAAACCTAACCCATAGGTTGAACATAAGAAACATTTTTTTTATTAAGTGTAATATTAAACCTAAGTTAAATCTAAAGCACTCAAATTAACATCAATTAAGAAATAAAATAGAACACATTGGGATGGGTAAAAATTTACATAAAATATATTAAAACTTAAACCAAATCAAATATAACAAGGGTTTAAAACATGACTTTGTAGGTTAAGTCAGCTTCTAAGTCGTCAACTTCACATAAATAATAACAAATGAACAAAAATAACTAAAATAAAATACTTAAAATCCGACAAGATGTAAACAACCTAAAATATTTCAACCTTAAAATCAATAAAGTAATTCAAGAATTAATTAAAGCTTGATCAAATAGATCACATAATGCAAATTAAATCCCCTTTTTATTCTAGTTCATGAAGATTTTTTAGACGATGCATTCTGCGAATGTTGACAAAAATCTTCCGGTCCTATTGAGCAACTACCTTTCAGAGTAAGTAAACTAGGTCACTTAGCGTCCTTGAACGACGGAGCCATTGACATCTTGACCGGGTTGCCGCTAATTAATTCATTAAATTTAATAATTATTCTATTAAAATATTGTTTATTTTTCTTATTTTCTGTCTTATATTAAAATAAATGTTTTTTTACTGATTTTATCAGTCATAGAATGCATGTGTTAAGGACAAATAATGAAGGAATAAAAGTTATTTAGATTATGGAGAACCTAGAAATCACAACATTAGGGAATTACTTAGTTTATGTGAACTTAGCCTGACCTAGGTTTGAACTATACCTCCACTACCTTTTAATTAATTCACTATAAAATTATCGAAACAAATAAAACTTTTAATAATGAGACTGGAAGACCTGAAAACTTGAAGGCTGAAGACATTTCAATATGAAGTTTGGAGCAGACTTTGTGAGAAGCTTGTGCAAGACATTTCTTTAGTTTAAGTAACAATTCTTAGGATTCCGAGACTGTCTTTTATGACATAAATCCTTTTTTTGTTAGGCTTCTGCATAGTCTTGTTATGCATCATGTCCTAACTTTTAGGATTCTGAGGTAGCCTCTCGACGTAAAACTTTCTATCTTTCTAGGTTTTTTATGTAAATAACCATTACACAAATCTAAACCCTAATTAATAAAACTGACAAGAGTTAACCTAAATTAATATCATCTTAAATTGAGTCAAACATTATGATAGTTTGGGGGATTACCAAAAACCTATTCTGAACTTTTAATCTCCCATATTTTTCTTTCTTTGATTCTTAAAATAAAATTTTTTACATTTGAATCAATCCCTATTGAAAATTTCACAATCATGTTCGTTAAAAATCAATTATTTTGAATTCATGAAAACAAAAGATTTCTGATTTTTATCGAGTTTTCTTAAGTGATCTGTTCGCTTAAAATTTAATTTATTATAGGGCTTGATCTTATAAGGAACTTAAAAGAACCCAAACGTAAAATAAACCCTATTTGACTTCCATATCGAATACGAGAATCTGTCGGTCGTCATGCAAACTTGCAAATCAAAAGGTCATTTTTTTCTATAGTTTATTTAATTGAGTTTATTTTCAAGTAGTGTATCACCTTTTAGGGTGGTACATTACTCGTGGTTAGCTAAATTATTCAAATTGTAGGAATCAATATGATCACTTATTTTATTCAAATTAAAATACCTAATTTCTAAATACTATATTATACTAAATTAAACCGCATCCGTATGACGACCGACAAATTCTGGCAACTTCGCTAGGTAAATTTCAAAAGGGTGCGATGAATATCATTTTGCCAGTTTGTTTTGTGTTCGAAGTGTTTTTGGAAATTTTCGTATTTTTGAAAAGAAATTATTTTTTGAAAATACATATGCAATCAAAATATTTTAAATGAAATAATACTCTTAATTAACTTATATTTTCTTATTTTTTATCGTTTTTTACTTTTTAAAACTGAATTGACATTCAGCTAGGTGGCTTTCAAATGATCGCACAACAACCAACTTAAAAGTACTGAAATTGACTTAATACTGAAATTGACTTAATTTCTGTCAAATCTAAAAAATACAAAATTTATGACGAATACAAGCGTTTGCATTGATGATAACAAAATCAACTGCTGATGCTGATAGACTAATCGAAGAAACTAACAGACATATCATCACACATGCTGACAAAAGGGCTGAAGCAGACAAAATAGTCTAACATTTGTGGCTGAAGTGACTAAGTCACCCCTCTAGGTATTTTCTCCAGAAAGACTCCCTTTGCACACATCCACGCGTAGACTTGAGTCACAGCTCGAGAGGCCGTAGCTCTTCTAATTCTGGATCAGGCTTGAACCAACGAGGAGTTTTCTCAGGATCCGTCCTCTTGAAAGTAACTGAAAACCGTCTGGTGGGAACTCTATGAATGTAATGTTTGGCCATACCCGCACCGTTTCCCTGTAAAGCCACTACTGATCCAATTTAAAGGGGAATCTTAAATGATGCTTGAAACTCACCAGGTCCTAATAAGACAATCTCTTTGCCTAATAGTATGTCACACTCGGTCAGGAAAAAAATTGTAGAAAGGGGTCGTTCAAAGTCGTGGTGGTTGATGTGGGGAGGAATGCAGTCCCCTCAGTCGTATATGTTAATTATACAGTTGTTGGGGATGCAATCCACTGGTAACACCTTCCATCGAACCATCCTCTTTATCTTTTTCTTTATTACTGCGGACATCAAATCCACTTGGTCATGCTGGAGTATCTCAGGGGGAACACCATCTTTAATTGCGCAGTTGTAACAATATTCGCACTGGATGGTAATTCTTCCCTTTCCTCGCCTCCATTTCTTTGGCTCAAAATATGTTTTCTAGTGTAAGCGACCTGCCCTGCCCAAATATCTTAGACGAAAGACACAGTCTAAGATATATTTCTGATCCTCTTTCGAGAATACATTAGCGTGCAACTCTTATCCTTCTACCAGTTTGACTCGCTTCCCATCAATCTTGACCTGATACTCAAGTTTTACATCGGACTTTCTTGATTCTTCTTATTTCCCGCTGATGATGATCTGATCCGGGTGCATAATCCATGTGTCGTGGTATATAAGGCTCTATCTCTTGTTCTTTCTTTTTCTTATATGTTGGCATGTTGACTATGTAATAATCCAACGTCTTATAATTCTGCAGAAATAACACATTGCATTTTGGACTTTCTATGAACGTTTCTTGTATGCGCCCCTGAGGGACTCCCCCCGGGCATTCCCCACAAGGGTTCATATTCCCGTCCTCTTTAAAGTATGTAGGAGACATGCACCCGTCATAATCATTGCACCCCTGACAAGGCGATGTCAGCGTGTACATAGGCAAACCGAAAACAATAGTCTTGACCTCTTCATCTTGCTCCGCTGTAGAGGCTTGGTGACTGCTCTTTCTTTATCTTTGACAATTTGATCAAACTTGTCTTTAACAGGTGTGTCGTGTACTGCCGCCTCAATAGCTAAAACTTTCTCAGCCCTTTCCAGGACATTCTTCTTGCGACGAGCAACGTTGCGTCGATAAGCTCTCCTCTTAGCTTGAGTCTCAAAGCCCCATGCCACAGAGCTAATCATGCGACCATCGGTGGTTGCTACCATTGATTTCAAACGGTGAGCTTTAGAATTCTGAGATGACCCCTTCATAATTGGGGTGCGATGCAAGCCGTATAAGGCTGAAACTAACAGTCTCTGACCCGACATTTCCCTGTAGAAGACAGGAGAAACGTTAGCACTTTCCAGTTTAGGTAAAACTCAGAACGATAAAAATGTTATTAGAATCCTTATATTTATTTTAATAAAATTTTGAAAAACATATCCAAGAAGGTGTGAGAAGAAGTGACTTGCCGAATTTTGTTCATGACAATTTTGAGTTTTATTACAATTTTAGTTATTGATGCCCAAAACAGACAAAAGACCCAAAAGGTAACAAAAGGTCGCTAAAAGTGTCAGGTTGCGTATTATTTGTTTAAATATCTCTCATTGATCGGGAGCATCGGTCTCTCGTCTTGACAATCCACTAGTTGATATTCTCCTTCGGTGAAGACTCTCAACGACAATGGTCCATCCCAAGTAAACTCAAAATTTCCACCCATTTTGCGGTGTGCAATGATAGGTCTTCTGAGAATTAGAACGAGCTCACCGACATTAAAAGTCCTTGGGTGGACTAACTTATCGCATGCTTGTACCATTTTGGCTTAATAAAGCTCTTGATTCTGTTGCGCTGCCAGTATTCGTCCTTCTAAGCTTTCTAATTCTTCTAGCCGAAGTTTGGACTTGTTCTTTGTAGTAATCTTGTTTGCCACGACCACTCGAAGAAGATAATTGTATGTCTAAAGGGAGTATACACTAGAATATATGGTATAGACCCAGTGGGGGACCTGACCGTTATCTTATAGGCCCACAATTCCTCCAACAATTTCTTGTGGCATTGTCTCTTATTGATGTGAAGGGTTTTCTTTAGAATTTGTACTAAAGTTTTGTTGAAAGCTTCTATCAGGCCGCTTGTTCTTGGATCGTTGAATACATTCAATCTATTCCATGTTGCCTGACGAAGTTGTTGATTTTGGTGTTTTTGAATGTTGCTCAATTGTTTGAGATTATCCTGTGTGGTACTCGAAAACGGTAAACAACCTAATTCTTGAAAAACTATAGAACATGATGTGCTGTAACTGCTCGTAGCGGATTCACTTCTGCACATTTCGAGAATTAATGTTGCTGCAAGAATAAATTTGTGTTCCAACACTCGGATGACCACGAGGCGACAATTGGGTGTATCACATTTAGTGGTTGGTGTAGGACCACCCCGTGTATCTGACACTGATGACACCTTTTGGTCGTTTCCATGCAGTCTGTCATTCTAGCAAGCCAATAGTAGCCCAGTTTTTGGATCTTCATCTTCATCTTTGGTCTTGATTGATGTGCAGCACACATCCCGACATGAACCTCTTTAACAAGATCCCGTGTCTCCTTACGGCCCAAGCACCTCAACCACATCTGATTGAATGCTCTTTTGAAAAAATGTCGTCGACCAATGCATATGACATTGCTTTCTTCAGTATCTGATACGTCGCTGACTTATCATCTGGAAGCGCACCTGTCTGCAGATATCTGACGAATGACTGTCTCCAATCCTTAATATCCTCAAGCGCTGTAGCTGCTATCACCGAATCCTTTTTCTCCGCTTCACATAGTCTTTATGTATTGATTCTGGATAGGGGTGTAAACGAGCCGAACACGAGCGAACCATGCTCAGTTCGTGTTCGGCTCGTTTGTTTAACGAGCCGAACACGAGCTGTTCACAAACAAAGTGTTATTTTAACAACCCTAATCATGTAGCCATAAGACAATAAGGGTTTAAGCAAGATTTAAAAATTGTTATTTATATTAAAACATCATTTGAATCTAATTTAATAATTTTTATTCTATTTTCTTAATCAATATTTTAATTGATTGTAAATCTTTGTAGCCTTGTAGTCAATTAGATTTTTTTAAAAT
>NEWO01000004.1:246230-301563 GCA_003013225.1 Phalaenopsis aphrodite
TTAACGAGCCGAACACGAGCTGTTCGCGAACAACGAGCCGTTTTGATAGCCCTAATTCTGGATAACACTTGTCTTCCTCTAACGACAATATCAACTGAATCTGTTGGTGGGTATGCAAGTTCTTTAGCTAACTTTGCTAAAGCGTCCGCATGCGAGTTATTCCCTCGAGGAATCTTGTACAAAGTAACATTCGAGGTTTGATCCAACAATTTTATGACATACTTGTAGTATTCTTCAAGTCTCTGTTTCAAAATTCTGTTTTAACTGACGATCTGCTGGATATTCAACTGCGAATCCCCATATATGTTAACATCTGTAATACCCATTGAAATTGTCAGTTCTAATCCCGTTATCATGGCCTCGTACTCCGCTTCGTTTTGTAGCACTTATCAAAGATGAATGAAGAATGAATATTCTAAAGTTGACTCCAAATAGTTTGGATACGGCTAGAAGATAATGATGACAACTTCCCTTGAAATGGTAGAGCTAGAGTCGAGAGAGTTTTACGTTTGTTTTGGGTCAAATTTAGAAGACAAAAGAGATGATAAATAAAACACTACTCATAGATTTTGCCTTTATTTTGCTAGGTCTTTAAGTTATTGGGTTCAAAATTTTTCATAGGCGCTACTCTCAATAATGAGAGATCACTTTCTATTAAGGCTTCTGATTAGGTCACTGATCAATCAACATATATTAGCAGCTGACTTAAATTTTAAAGTATAAAATTTTTCACTGTAAAATTAGAGCGAATAATGAGAGAAATGATGATGAACCCGATCAAGATCCTATGGTTTTGTCTTTCCAGATTGTTAGTCTTTGGTTCATGATTTTCAACAACTCAAATGGGCTGAAAATTTTTGAGGAACATATGAGTTGCCATCATGACTATAATATAGTAGAACATGTTTGGTCAAACCACCTGATAAGAGGACTTTAATCGTAATCACTTAATTTGTAGAGTCAACTGAAAAAACCATACGGACAAAAGTTTCGTATCATATTCTTGTTGGCATGAGATTATTTTGAGTGTGTTAATGTAGTAATATAATTAATATGATAATTTTTCCCTGTGAAATCTGGTTAATATCAACTTTATTAATCGACAAAAGATTGCAAAGGGAGGATAGAGTTTATTCTCAGATTTAATGATAAAATTTTAGTTAAAATTTGTTAAATCATTAATTTAAAATTTTGATTTTGAAAATAGACCCTTCCTTCTGAAATTCAATTTCAACATATAAGTATCTTGTGAATAATTTTGTTTTGAATTGTTTATACATGAATCAATTTTGTCGGATGTCAGTTTTTTTAAGGAGGATCAAACTTAGTAGAGACTCAATTATGTAAACTCCTGTCCATATGAGGAGGATTTGATTTTCCAAGATGTTGACTTAGACTTTGTTACAAGGAGTATTGCACCAGCTGATGTGTGACTTACGACCTTGTCATATAGACAGAGTTGCCCGCTCGAGAGCACGAATCATTAAATGACTTTAAGTTTGATTTTGAAAATAAAATTTTTTGCAAAGTTTGGAAATTTTTGCTTTTTGGGCGAATTTAATTTTAGTTCAATTTATTTGGGCGCAGTATCAGTTCGTATGATTGAGTGTTTAGAATGTTAGTTAGAGCACATGTGTGTGTTGAGTCTTAATAATATGCAGACCTTAGGCATTTAAGCTATGCACTTATAAGAATCTCAATGATTTACAAAAGGTACTTTTACACGCACTTCATAGCATTTTAAAGGTCGCCAAACTACTCGTGTCCGCGTCTTAAAAGTGCTAAAAGTTAAGTACTTGCACATTCTTCAAGATGCTACATTTAAGCTGAAAAATCTCGAGAAATGTGTCAGCCCTAGAATTGTTTAAAATTTGAACATTTTGATGTATATTTGAGTCATTGAGATGCGAGTAAGTTTTCATTTTTGAGTCACAATTTTGTCATTTTTCTGTTAGTACGTTTCTGTTGCGGATGCGATGGGTAATTAGGCTAGTAGAGGTCTTTCAGGTTATATTGTGTTGTCATTTTTGTTATATGATTATAATTTATTATGTCGTGGCTCGCAGGGCATGAAGTTTGGGTTATAAATGTGACCCCCTTTGCTCAATTTATCTTTTATCTCTAAGTTATTTGCTTCAAAATTCTAATGGCCCTAAACTATTAGCTCAGAATGAGAATGTTTTGTTGGCGTTTGTAAGCAACCTACCAAATTCTTTACAGATTTTATTCGTTCTTGTTGAGGAGCTATCCAATCTCCTGTATGTTCTGCTCAAAGCTCAATTTTTGTAAATATACTCATGTTAAACCTTTTTATTTATATTTGGTAATTCATATTTTAACTTGGTCATTTATTCATTTTGTGCGCATATAAGTTTTTTTATTTTGTTCTGTTCAAGTCTTCCCTTAGTCAAAAGTTTGGTAGCACTTTGACGTCTCTCTCATAGTGGGCATTTTCAAGAGAGCTAGACTTTCCCTTTTGCCTACAAAGTGGCATGGTTAGTGTTTTGTCACACCATGACTGTGTGTTTTAATCTATCCGTATAGAAAATATGCATAAACTTTCTAGTACTTTCGTCAGAGGAATTTAAAATTTTTTTGCCATGTTAAAACAACCCTAACATGTCTCTAAAACAAATTTTACCGCAATTTTGGAAAATTACGAACTTCTGTTTAAGAAGGCGTTTTGATTCTTACATCATACCTCGAGGTGTTTAAGATAGCGTCTCAATCAGTTGTGCAAAAAAGTATAATATATTATATTCTACTATTATATATTATAATGTATCATACTATATTATATGTAATATATCTGATGTCTCAAAATAGTCAAAAACTGTTTTAAGCATGATTCCTTAATTATGTTATTGATTTGTTATTTTATTTCAAATTATATTGTATTTAAGATTAATTGTTATAATAAGTAAATCATTGTGAATTAATAATATTTTAAGTTGCCAACGAGATAGAATTAGATATAATAAATAGGATTCTTCTTTTGAAAATGTTTAAAGCAAGGACGTGGCCACTATGAGTTTTGAACTTCATTGATTATTTATATTCTAAGTGAATGCTTATTCAGAATCACATTTAAATTTTTTCTTTTATATGAAAATTTAAGATTAAGATTTGTGCTTTATTTCGTTATAATAATATACTAAATCAATATATCAATAGATTGTCATATTTAAAAATTATTTTTGCTTTTTTGAGTTCTTTTCCTTTTTGAGGCTTACACCTCGATTCAACTTGAGGCTTACATTTTGCCTCACTAAGGCAAAAAATGCATCTGTTCTCAATTTCTCTCTTTTAAAATTTGAAGTGAACAGGTGCGTAATATCAAAACCTATTTTCCTGCTGCATTTGAAAAACACAAACGAATCCTTAATGGTTCTTGTGTATACTTTATTCATGAGACCAAATTTGAGAAGACAAAGTGACGAATCTGTGAAACAAAGATACAAATATATGTTATATTATTCTCGATTTTTTCTCTTTTTTGTAGAGAGTGAAATTAAGTGTGAGTGACTGAGGCTGCTGAAATTTTGAGGGAGGAGGTAATAACTCAAGTAGCAGAGAGGTATTTGATGGTAATATTGTAGAGGTTGTTGGGTTTCTGTGTGGAGGGATGGTGTGAGGTTAGAAAAAGAGGTGGATTTTGGTGTACCAAGTAGGAGATGAGCCAATGAGCTCATGGTTGGTGGCTATTTGGATTCAGATGGTCGGCCAGAGGAGTTGTAGATGGTTTTATTCAAATTGTAAGGTAGCAACTGGGTTTTTGGGTAGGGTGGTGAGTTTTGTGGCTGTTGGGAAGTATTTGGTGGCAATTCGGTGGTTTTACGAGCATGTAGAGGGTTTGTTGAGGCAGTGGGGGCGGGGCTTGGGATTATGAGATGCAGACGTCGAACTTGGCAGCTATGAGGGAGAGGAGTGCGGGGAGATTCGAGAACTGATGTTGCTGTGAGAACAGAAAAAATTGTTTTTTTTTTTAGTTTTCGTGTGAGGGGAGTGATAAAATAGGTTGTGTGAGCATTCAGGCAAGTGTCGACGAGGTTGGGTTCAAATGGAGGAGGATGGGTTTGACTGGTGCATGGAAGAACGATCGGTTTCAAACAGGGAGGAATGAAGGGATCTTCAACCTGCTGCAATGAGAAAGAGTTCTTGAACGCGAGGGAGCTCAGTGGTGTTGTTTTGGTCTTTGTTGGAGCTCAAGGATGGGAGTCATCATAAAATTGTGTTTTAACTACTCACGAAATTTTGGAATAAAATAACATATTTAAGTAAGTCAATAACAGGAGAAGAATTTTATTTTGCATGGGAGAAAAATTTTGCATGATTACTTAATTATGTTATTGATTTGTTATTTTATTTCAAATTATATTGTAGACTTACTTAAATATGTTCTTTGAAATCATAATACAGTTCTTGCACGATGTTCTGAGAATTATAAAAGGAAAAGGAAATCAGGAGAAGAGAGTTTGGTTCCATCAGGAGTTGCCGGGAGTAGCGAGATTTGCGTTAATAATATATTAGATCTCTCGTATATTCTGGCTACAGCCTTTCCTCAAATTATGCATTGTTTTGACATTTTCTTTGCATCGAGATATATGCAAAATTTGTATTTTGCTCATGTTGTAGATAGGTTGTCTTGTCACGATCATGTCACAATCATGCTTGGAAATTTTCTTGGAAATTTTCACGATCGTGTTTTTTCTTGGAAATTTTCATGTCACGATCATGCTTGTGTATGTTTTACGGGTGTCATTTGAATAACTTTTGTAATCAAGGCGATTTGGGCCCTATTCAAGTGACATTTTCTTGTTCGTTGTTTTCATTATGTTTTCAACTTTTGATAAATAAGGCTCTTTGGCTAAACTTAATGGTTTGGATGCAATGGGGTTGTCTGTTTTGCTATTAGGCGATATTTTGGGTGGTTTCAAGTGTGATTGAGACATTTCAACCACGATTTACTTTAAACCATATTCAATGTTCATTTCTGTAATGTGTTTGACATTGTCAAGTGGTGAAACTTGTATCGAGGTCAACATATATGATATGAGCAATAATTGATCTTAGCACAAGAAAATACTATTGAATTTTCATATTAACGCTTGACAAGGATAAGTGGATAATGAAGATTCCAAAGTCAACTTCAAAAAGTTTGGATAAGGCTAGTAATGCTGGTGATATGGTATTATATTAGCATAAACTGGTCTTAGCACTATAAGAAAGCATTGAGGAATTGTCATCTCAGCCTAAATGTTTTAAAGATCAAAGTGTTGCTTCACAGTGATCTGTGCTTTCAAGTACAAACACGTTTCATGTCACTTTGATTCTCCAACTTAGTTTTTAGTCTCCATAGCGGCATCTATTGCTTAACATCATTAAAAATAGTTTTTAAGTATGATCATATGACCACTCTTATGAACATTTACAAAATTGGTTATTTAAAGTCGCAAAAAAGCTCCTTTCCTCTATAAAATTGTGTTTTAACCTTGTTAGCAATCATTCCAGTCTCGTTGAGTTGCTTGATTTCGTGATGTCACCTGGATGTTTATTATCATTTTTGGCTCATGGCAATGGTTTCCCACAGAGAAGATCAAAAGCATGACCGGTAGCGTCTCACCTATTTCAGTCTTATGATTTAAGAATAAGTTTTCCACATTCATTCCACATGGAACATCAAAGATATTTGAATTTGTTATAGATTTAGACATGTTTCATTTTACTTTTCAAAACAAATTTTTTGGATCTTTCAATGGCTTACGGCTTACATCATTAGCCTTATTCTGTTGTTCCTAACAAAACCAAAGAACTCATTAAGTTCCAACAAACATGTAGGATTGAAAGGTGGACTAGATTATATTAATAAAAATATCTAGTGTGATGTAATATTGGATGATCTGGAATCGGGGCAGTGATTCTATGAAATGATTGAAAAAATTAGGTTAATCTGTTAATCAATTCAGGCATTCAATGTTTTTGGCGTATTCATCTTCTACGCATTATTTGGATGATGCAAGTTTGAGTTTCTGATGCAAAAATAAAAATAAAAAAAAATAATAAAAATAAAGACAATCTATTCAACAGAGGGAATATAGATTCGAGGCTTGCTTCTTGGAACTGATGCCCTTGGTTTTTTGGATGAACTTGGATTGCATGCCAAAGGCGGAAAAGAAAGTGGGCATCTTCAGTTGAATCCTAGTGGGAGAGAAAGGAGATTGAGGAAACATTTACTTCATTTACTTTTAGCCTAATTCTTACATCCCAAGGTCCATTGTTTATAGAAAAAGAAGAGTCCAATGATTTTTTTTCCATTTTTTATATCAAATGTGCTAATTTATAAATTCTATTACTAAATTCTTTACATTCATTATAAATTCTATTACTAAATTCTTTACATTCATTTAAGTTATATGGATAACCATAGAGTTATTAATTTAGAAATAAGATCAACGTGTCTAATGAGGTTATTATTAATTAAATTATAACTTGAGTTATTTTTTTTAATTCAGGCTAAGTAGCTTGCCCATTTGATGTGTCCATCCCATATGATGTTTTTTTTTGACAAAATCTATCTGGATGATTTATTTGGCTGAACCCATCTGTATCATGCCCAATCTTTTAATGTGGCTATCGTGTTTTTATTTATAACAAATTGATCAATTTTGAGTGAAGCTGAAGCTAAGATACTATCCCAAGTAGTGAATTGTATCTGCATAAAGAATTAGAACAAACTTTTTTTTAAACTCCTTTTAAGCACATTAATGAAAGTTTGTTGTCTCATTAAAAAACATCGAACTTGCTCTGACATTTTGTCTTCTTACATGGGTATATGATTGACCTCTTTTTAGATTCACCATATGGTCCATTCTGGTACTTTGTGATCCTCTCAGTCTCTTGCGTGAACTATGGAGTCCTTTGAAACAAAAAAATGTTTGCTGATTTGCCTCTTCATCTTCTCTTTTTATAGATCAACTCTCATTTTCCTTATGCTGTATTGATGGTACTTTGTAGTAAGCTTGTCAAAAGCAACGATCATGGTGCCTGTTACATGTTTGAACTCGGATTAAAGTCATCATATTCTTTTAAACTTATCTTGACTATATTTTTTCTTGATTTATGAATTTTTTTCTTAAAATTTTCTAGGCATTATCTTTGTCATGCATAAAACATAATAAAATCTTTATAAATTCAAACTGTGCTATGACACTAAATTTGATTTGGAATTTTGAGGTGTGCAGAGGACTTGTGGAAGTGATAGGAAAACTATGGTATGGATGTGCCAAGGAAATTTGGTTAATCCACTAATCTAGCCATAAGAAATAGGATTTTCGAACAAACCTTGGTGCCTGCCAAAGGAGGAAGAGAGATATAAGGGGCTAAGTAAGAGCCTCTTATGTCCATTCCAATTTAAAAGAAATTGAAGAGGAATGTACTACATTTATTTTTAGCTTAAGTTTTACATGCCTTATATTCATACCTAATAGCCAATCATGTTCGTCTACAATTCCAACTAAATGTATTAGTTTAAGAATCTTCATCCTTAATTTCCTACCTCCTTTTAAGCTATGGATAACCATTGCTTAAATTAAAGGGAATGTTATGAATTTGGTCTACCATGAAAAATCATATAGAGAAAATTAGGAGAGGATATTGAGTTATTTCCTTGTTTTTCTATACGTGAACTATTCTCCTATACTAATTTTCCCACCTACTTCTAATGTTGACAATTCTCTTTGTGATTTTTATTTACAATTTATCCTCCTGAAGTTGAACTTGAATGCATGCACAAGTGATTTTGGAAAATGTAGCATAATTCAATCTGTGCTTTTTTCTGCCTAATGTTTGTGATGTGATGTTTCATTCTTTTAAATTTTATGAATGCAGTTACACAATAATAAAAGTTAGATTTGTTTCATGTCATTTAAACAAGGTTACTAATTGTAACTAAATAATTATCACTTAGATAGAGCATCCGATTATACACGAAAAAATATTTACGTTGATGTTTTAAAGTGCTGAGCACAATTTGATATGCATTATTTTATTTTTTTTATCATTGATGTACAAAGCAAAGTGAAACTTTTACTAATTAGAGTTCTTATAATTTGTTTATTTTGTAACAATTTTTGAGCTAATATAATTTTAGTAAAAAATGTAAAATCTGAATTATTTAATAAATGAACAAACCTTGATATGAAATAAAAAAAAATACATACGACATTTGACAATGATTTTCAACAGTGAACCAATAAATATAATATTATATCAATTTCTATAGTATATAAGAATTAATAAAAGACCAAAAGTAGTCTATTAGTTTGATATAAAATGTAGGAATTTCAAGATAAAAAAATGGTAAACATATTTAATTAGCACAAAAAATATAGTTATATTTAGTTGTTCTTTCTTTCATTCAATCTTTTCATCTTTAAAGCAGTTTTCTTTTTTTTTTAATTTTATTTTCAAAACCTTATTATATTTCTGGGTCATCAATCTGATCTTCTGTTTCTTAAATAACAATAGAATTAGATGTTAGTCGAAATGAACTAGCTATCATTGTGGATGAATCTTACCTTATCTTTGACCTCTTAAATCTTATATATCACTTTTAATGACCTTCTCTTACTGTGTCTTTTACGTGTCTTCAACTTAGGCCTTCATTAAGAAAACATTCTTTCAACATTTTCAATCTTCCAATTATCCTCTTACAAAATTAGTAATAAAATTTAGACTAATTTGACCTGTAACATCATTTAAATCAAATTTCTTTTTAAAGTTTGATTGTACTTCTTCATAAGTACTTAATTATTTGGATTTTTTGATTCAATTGATTTATCTTTTTTTATGTCTTTGTGAAAAGCAATCAAAATGAATTTTTTTTAAAAAATTGTATTGTTTGGTATATTTAAAATTAATAATTCTTTAACCTTCACGAAGAAACTTTAATTTGAAGCTCAAACTATATAATAAATTAAACATGATTCAAATGACTTTTGGACGAAGTAATATTTTTTTCATTAATTTAAAAACCAAAATATATGTATTTATAAAAACATTATCAAATATTTCAAGCTCAAACTATACACATTTTTTTAAAAAATTGCCTGTCAGAGGAATTGAAGTTTCTTCGTGAAGGTTAAAGAATTATCACATTACAAAATTATCAGCATCACAACTTTATCAATTATTTCAAGCTCAAACTATACTCATAAAATTTTAAGCTCAAACTATATAATAAATTAAACATGATTCAAATGACTTTTGGACGAAGTAATATTTTTTTCATTAATTTAAAAACCAAAATATATGTATTTATAAAAACATTATCAAATATTTCAAAATCACTAAATCAACGTTCACAATTGTAGTTAGCATATAATAAATATGTAATTAGACATTGTGCATGAAAATAATCTCTTATGTAATCAAAATTAAACTTATCAAATTTTAATTGTGTTTATCATCCTTTAGAATACTGTTAAATGAAACTCAGTTAAGAACATTAAAGAGTAACATATTAAGACGTTTATTTTGGAATTTTCAATCGTTCATTTAGTTTTCTTGAACTATGCATCTTGAGCTTATCTTTAATTTGTGGAGGTTCCAAATAATTCTAATGCTACATGCCTTCTTTGCCTTTCTTATTAGTTTGAATATTAGCGTCATTAAATAGTTAGCAAATCATACTATGTCACTATAAAAGTTTTTTATTCATACCCTGTAAGTTAGGCGTTAAGGCTCATGTGTCATCCTATTACTCATTCCATCTATTATTTGGTTTTACATGAAACCAAAAATTTTTGTTTTCTAAGAGAGGTAGTTGAGTTGTAACTATGGGTGATCAAATCATTAAAATGTGTGAACGTTTTAGATGTCTCAGGTCTATGATTCAAAGTGATGGTGATATAGATGAGGATGTTATTCGTAGCTCTAGTGGTAGACAAGTTTAGAGAGAGTCGTCTTAGATGGTTTGGTCACGTTAAACTTCGACCATTTGATGATCCGATTAGGAGAGCAGATGTTTTAGATTCTCTTTATGATAAGAAAGGCAGTGGTTGACCTAAAAAATGTTGGGATATTGTATAAAAAATGTTCTTAATCTATTAGAATTAAATGAAAATATGACACTCAGTAGGATGTAAGAGAGAAAAATGATTCATGTAGATGACCACTTAGTGGGATAAAGGCTTGTTATTGTTGTTGTTGTTGTTGTAGGAGAGGCACCTGAGAGGAAAAAATGTTGTTTGTTCGTTATAGCCATTTGGTTCACCACCATCTCTCATCTTTTCTGCTACGCAATATAATAACGAACAGATAATTTTGTCCACACAGCTCCATTATATGCTTCACATCTGTATCATACAAAAGTCACTGTCTATTAGTCTCTCTCCATCATTATCTCTGACCGCATCTTTTACTTATTATCCTGTCTCTCTTCTAAAAAATTTCTTCACATGCCTTCCATTGTTTTGTTTACTAGTAAAAAAAGGCTTATTATTTAGGCAGATAGCTTAGAAAATTTCTAAACCACTAGGTTCCCCACCATCTCTCATCTCCTTCTTCACTAGCAATGCCAATGAATGAATAGTATTATTGAAAATTTTATCATAATATGCTTTACAACAAAACATTCAATTGGTCCTTACTGCATGACTGCATAAAATAAAGGATCTACGTACTGAATTTTGATAACTGATTACCTTTGATACAATTAGACTGTAAATTTTGGAAATAGGAATTGAATTCCAATTTACATGCAAAGTATTTATTGATCTCAAGCAAACATTAATAAGGAATAACTTTGTTACATTTGGTTGATTGCACGGAGGTTTCTGTTCACTGGATCTTCCTTGAACTGTTTTTCGATGGGTCACCATTTCATTTTTATGAAAAATATGTCAATTTAAACTTTATTAATTATATCAGCTGCAAGCAGTATGTTTTGATCAATTTGACATTGGACTCACGGGTGCCCTTCATTCCTTTCCTTTTTATAGGGCTTTGATGAGTACATGAATTTGGTTTTGGAGGATGCCGATGAACTAAACATCAAGAAAAATACAAGAAAACCTTTAGGTGAGGCTACTTTGCTTTTTTTTTTTTAATCTACTTTCTTTCATTTCTTATATTCTTGTTTCTCCGTATGTTTTTGTTGCATTTTTTGCAGGGAGAATTCTCTTGAAAGGAGACAACATAACCTTGATGATGAACACGTAAGTAAATCTTTAACTTCTTTACTTGCACATCAATTCTCTGCTTTTATCTGCCCCTGCAACGCGTTTCTACTTAATGCTCTTATTTTACAGTGGAAAATGATTTCCGAAGCTGATTCTAGACATAATATTTTTCTGTGAGAATTGTGATCGGATGAACCTCTGTTATGAACCTGAACTTTTTGGTATATACTGCTAGACCATTAGGAGGTAGGAAATGGCTTAAAGGTGTCTTTTCTTCTCTTATCTTTGCTCATGCTCAACAAAGCTGCCATCTGTTGGTATTGTATTGTATTTTATCTTTTTGTTTATTACAATCCATCTTTTTTACATTAGTGATATTTTGCATTCTATAGTCTATTAAATAACGTAATTTTTTTTCGGGGACAAGGGGTAAAAAAAAAAGATTTGAGCATGGAATAAATCTCTTAGTTTTACTCATTCCTTTGGTAATTTCAAATTTTGTTTTAATTTTTTTTTCTTAATTTATAATTCACAATCTTCAACACAGATTTTTAGTTTTTTATTATATTTTTTAACAAATGAACATCTTTCAATTCTAATATTAGGCATGCGGTTTTGAGGCAATGCTATCTGAGTTATTTTGTATGCTGTGTTTTTATATCCCCTGACTTGACCGCGGCTGTTTTTCTGCATGTTCTATGGTTTTGTGCTCCGGTGTAATCCAGCAAAATGTATGGTCTATGTTTTTCGGGAAAGCTGGCATAGAATAAATATTATATTTAGAGTCCGGATGTGTGTGTGTGTGTCTATATATATATATATATATATATATATATATATATATATATATATATATATATATATATATATATATATATATATACATTAATCATATCATGATGCTTGACATATATAAATGTGTTCCAGGTATAAGTAGGGTAATAACTTTTGTATTCTGTTTATACATTTTGTACATTATTTGTATAGATACAAGCATGGTAGTTTTGCAGCTGCTTGTATACGAACCCGATTTATGTCATGCATCACGATGTCATTGAAGTCTGGATGTAATTTTTTTTTGTTATAATAGATGGGGTTATATTTTTCTTCAAGAAATAAAAGAAAATATTATAGAGCATCACTAATAACTGAAGGGGTTACGCTTGTTCAAAAAATAAAAGCAAATATATGTATTGAGATCATATATATGAAATGAGCCTATAGATTTTAAAAAGGCATTATAAATTAAACAAACACGCACATTTTAAGCTCGACAGATTAATGTAGCAAAAGCTGAGCTTTTTAAACCTTGCTCTTGGTTTGTGAAAAGGATTCTAAGATAATTGAATTTAATAGCCAAGCAACGAGTGAAGTGTCTTTGGATTACAAAAATGAGGCGATTATCTTCACATATCTATTAACAGCCCCTCCTAAAATTTGAACATCTTATGGCATTATAGCAAAGATCCAGAAGATGAGCAATCCAAGGTCATAACGGCATCATGCAATGAAGACCAAATATCTATCTAAAATGCAGATGAAGGCTTTGGGACAACAGATGGTATAAAGAAGAAACCAATTAAGCCTAAAATAGCTGCATGATATCATCGTACCTCATAAAATTAGAAGCATAACCGACAGCCATAGGAAGATTATGGAATCAGCTCAATCAAAGAAAGAAATTGATGGTCGCTATACAGAGTAGAACTAACCACCAAAAACCCATAAATGAACAACAAATTTAAGCATTGAAGGAATAGCAATGACTTGAGGGAGTGTAAAATGTGGGAATATCGTATCAGGAACGTAAAACAGGCCCGGCCATTAAAAAAATTAGAGAGCTCATGTGAAGTAGAGGTTGCTGATGCTTACTGGAATGACCTCCTTTAAATACTATTTGCTAGTCTTTGATCTAATGAAAAAGTGAATCTTGCAAAATATAATATTAACTGAGGTGCTCCTGTAAAGGCAAAATATAGCGAGCTGCAATATGAACGAGCATGAAAATTTGCATCTCAAAGTATCTGCATAGATAAGGACTTTGAGAAAAGTAGCAACCCAAATGAAATGCATAATTATTGGGACTACTGCCTTTAAGTATGGTAAAGGAAAATAGATGGCGACTCAAAAAAATAATTGGGAGAGTCCCATGTTGGTAAATGCAAAGGTTGTGAGGCTAGCAAGTAATTGGGCTAGTAGAAACTTTCCAAAATATAAGTAAATCATCAACCTAAGTGAACGGAGAGATGCATTGATTCTTATTTTCAATACAACTGAAGAGGTTTTGGCATTGACTGTCCATTAGCTTGGATAAAATATTTGTAATAATAATGGAGAGATAGAATTATAGCCCTTAAGATTATCATTGATACTAAGATTTTTAATATTATAAATGTTTATGCTCCTCAAGTAGCTTTAGATACAATGTCTAAAGATAAATTTTGGAATGACTTAGAAGACTTAATACAAATGATACCTCTTGAAGAAAGAATTTTTATTGGAGGAGATTTAAATGAACATGTCGGTTGAGTGGTAGAAGATTTCAACAATATTCATGGTGGCTACGGTTTTGGAGTAACTAATGAAGAAGATATAGTTATTTTAGATTTTGTTTTAGCATATGATTTTGTTATTACTATTACTTTATTCAAAAAAAGAGATGAACATCTTATTACTTATAAGAGTGGATCTAATAAAACATAAATTGATTATTTTCTTATGAGAAGAAGAGATCGTCGCAATTGTAAAGATTGTAAGGTCATTCAAAGTGAAAATTTAAGTACCCAACATCGTTTATTGGTTTTAGATTTTAAAATTAAGAGTTGTAAAATAAAAAATACTAGGACTCATCATTGCAGAATTAGATGGAGAAACTTAAAAGACACAAATAAATTTATTTTTATGAGTAAAATTCAAGATTTCAAAATTTGGGATATTTATGAAGAAGCAAATGTGATGTAGGATGAAGTAACGAACACTATTAAACAAGTAGCAAAAGATGTGCTTGGAGAATCAAAAGCAAAAAGTATTTACAAATAAAAATAGTTGGTGGTGAAATAATAATGTGCATGAAAAGATAAAATATAAGAAATTATGTTATAAAAATTGGTTTAAATATAAAAGCTTACAGAACTGGGAAAAATATCAAACGACCCGCAGGGAGTCTAAAGAACAATCAGTGACGCTAAAAATTCTGCTTTTAATGATCTTTATAATAGATTAGATATTAAGGAGGGTGAAAAATATATGTATAAACTAGTCAAACAAAGAGAAAAGAAAAGTAAAGATTTAACTCAGGTAAAGTGTATTAAAGATGAAAATCAAAAAGTACTCTTCTTAGGAAAAGATATTCAACATAGGTGGGTGAGTTACTTTGATAAACTTTTTAATCAAGTTTTTGAAGATACGATTGACCTTAGTGATTTTAATATCGTGAATAATAATAAAACGTTTCATTTTTACCGTCGCATTAGCAAAAAAGTTGAAGAGGCTTTAAAGAAAACCAAGGGTGGAAAGTCTGTAGGACCTGATGATATCCCAATTGAAGTGTGGAAATATTTGGGAGATTTGGGAGTTTCTTGGCTTATTAAACTCTTTAGTATTATTTTAAAAACTAAAAAGATGTCTGAGGAGTGGAGAAAGAGTATTTTGGTCTCCATTTTTAAGAATAAAGGGGATGCACAAGAGTGTGCAAATTATAGGGGAATTAAGTTGATGTNTACATATAAATCTGGTGCTCCCTCGTGAGCCCTCTAGTGGCAATATGCGGGCCCTGCCAGTGATTGACTGCTATCATGACTGGGCCTAATTGGCCAACCATTTTGTCAACTTGCATAAAGCCCAATGCAAAGAATCACGAAATTCCGAAAATAACCTCACCAGTGTTTAATATTGACGTACATACTTCTTATCCGGACAACGCATCAACACAGGGCTAATTTCCCAAAAAATAAGAAAAAAGAATTTAAAAGAAAAAACAAGTTAACTTGTAGTTATCACCTAACAAAGTTATTATAAAAGTTGGTTGGTTTAAATAAAAATTAAAAAGATTCAATTTTATTTCATTGATTTCATTTGATTGATATAGAACTAAAAAGGATGACTTTGATTTTTTATTTGAAAATTAAACTTAATTAAATTGTTGTTGTTGTTGAAGACTTGATTTTAAAATAAAATAAAAATTTGTTCAACGAAAAATTAAAATTATATTTAAAAATAATCAAATATTATTTACTCTTTAGAAACCCTAACCACCTTATTAGGAACAAGCACCTAATGAGTTAAATGTCTAAATAGTTTCTCATTATTTATATGAAGTCATTTTAGTCTCATAATTTATAGAATTACTGACATAATATTCGATTATTTTAAGATTGAAATATAATAATCCTCCACAAGGACTATTTCAATCTCAATTTAAATAGTCTTGATATTATTTTGACAATTCTATAAACCTGGGGACTTAAAAAAATCATACATAAATAATCGAGGACTATTTTGACACTTTATTAAATCCAATATTATCGAAAAAATTTCTCTAAACTAGTGTTGAATTTCATATTATAAAAATTTATCTTTTCTTATTTTTTTTAGATAATACTCTAGAAATTTATTTAATAAGATATAAGAAATTAGATAAATTATATCTAAATTAAATATTTGAAATTAACCTTAATCAAACTAAATGAAAGAAGAAAGTAAAAGCATTATCGAGCTTCTACTTTCTCTCCCCCACAAAATTTCTGTCCCTTCAAGGCCTCATTTGGGACCACTTCTCCATTCTAAAAAGCTCTTTTAAACTTCACTAGAACAAGCAATAGCATTAAGGAGCTTTTTTAAAGATAATGACAAAATTACCCAACAAAGTAAAAGCATCATCGAGCTTCTACTTTCTGTTCCATGACTTCCTACAGTACATATTTCTCTCTCTGTTTCCTTATGTATAGGTTTAGTTATGTATGAGCATAAATATGTTTAAATAATAATAATAATTTAATTAAAAACATATATATTTATATACATATAGATATGATCTAATGTTGACATAAGCTACTTCTAGTATGATCTAAGCCTTGTTTTATAAGGTGGCAAAACTCATACATCACTTTCTCAAATATATTGGATTACTTGTCATTTATAATTTAATTATATTTTCAGTTATATTTTTTATGTAATTCAAGCTTATTGGTTGTAGAATGATAGCCTAAAAAGCATGCATTTAACTTTTCCTAGCGTGCTTTGAATTCCATTGCAAATTTCATCCAGCCAACTAGGATTATCCCGTTTCGCGATTCGGGGTTCGGACAATGAGGCCAACGGTGCGGAGCAAACCAGAGGAAGCAGGGAGAAAATTTACGTACATAAGACGTACGCAGAGCTGCGTACGTCTGTAACCTGAAAACAGGTTACAGAGAGAATTTCAGGAGGTTATAACCGCGTTATACATCCTGTAACTTCTTTGTAACTTACCTGTACCTTCGAGTAAGTTCTGCGCTTCTGCGTGCTTCTGTTTTCATATATAGATAGGTTACAGAGAGGTTACAGAGTGTATAACGCGATTATAACCTCCTGAAATCCTCTGTAACATGCTTGCAAGATACAGACATACGCAGCTCTGCGTACGCCTTATATAGGATTTTTTCCAGAGGCAGTTAACGCACGGGGAAGCGAATGGCAATTATCAGGATCGAAAAAGTCGAAATATCCAAAAAGTATACAATAATTAAGAAGGCTGCAAAAACAAGGAGCCTTTATCTGCTCCGACTACGATGATTTCACTCCCACAAACGGCAATACGCTTCTTGCAGTCAATCATGGCGAAAGCAGAGTGATAAGAGTTCGCATGATGTCTTAGAAGGATGGAACTACGCCGTAGTCTTGAACAGATTCCATGAAAGCAGCCGTGGCGGCCGCCGCCGAAGAGTAGATCTGATCGATATCCAACTCCACTTCCGTCCTTTTCGCAAACCTCCCCTTTATTCTCGGTCTCGTCTCTGCGTACGCCTTCCTCGACGCGTAGCGTATTGTTTTCTCAAACCGCCTGTTCTTTCTCTTTTCCCTGTATCTCATCACCCTCGCCTCCCGATCCATCATCGCCGATCTCTCCCCCACGCCGCCGCTGCCGCCGGCACAATTAGACACGTCCGCCAAGGCGCTACCGCCACCGTCCGGTACCACTGCCACCTCTGATGACGACATCTGCAAACAATTTTAGATCTCACCGTAAGAAAACTTGGCCTAAAACAAAAACAAGAAAGGGATCGGATGAAATCAATCCAGATCTGCTTGTTCAGGGGGAGATTACGCTGTGGCTGATGGTGTAGCTATGAGTCTTCGGCTTGGATTTACCGAAATCGAGCATGATGAGACCTGACGAAGCTCCCGCTCCCGCCGGCACGACGCTGTCAGACTGATAAATCCCGGCTTCCACCGACGAAGCGTACTCCAGATCCAGGTACGGATGGACATCGGCGAAGCAGTCCGCCGATTTCATTATTCCTTGAACCGTATCCTTCGCCGGAGCAGGCAGTATCCAAGATGCAGCACCAGCGCTGTCTTCTTCGCCATCATCGGCATCATAAAGGAGGTCCGGGTCGGGGACAGGGGATTCAAACAAGGGAACCACAGGCACTCGTTGGTGGCGGCTTGCGAGGGGATTGGCTGTGTGGATATCAGCGTCGCAAGCGGAGCAGAGTGCGGCGGCGTCAGCCTTGCAGGTTACGGCGGCCGGCGCTTGCTCGCACACCTCGCAGAGCCAGACGCGCTCGTGCCGGGAAGCGAGCTTATTCGCGCCGTGCACGCGCGCATCGCAAGTAGCGCAGAGGAAAGCGGCATCAGCCCTGCAGAAGAGCACCGCCGCCGCCGGCGGCCCCTTGCAGCCGTCGCACTTCCGCGCTTCTAGTTCCCAGTAGGCTCCCCCGCCTTCCACACCTTTGCCTCCCATTTTTCTATCTCGATTCTCTCCGCGGTGGCTGAAATAAACGATGGAGGGAAGGTAGGAGGCTGTGCCGCCCAGATGGAATGAATGGGATAGTGGAGGGGATATCCTTCTGGGAGAGGGAGAGGATTTCAACGAATTGTAGACGCACACGTGTCAGGAACGTGCCTTCTAAAATGTTTTCGCGGTATAAAATAGGACGGGATTAGTTGTGCTGAAATAGTCGGCAAGCGGGTTGGAATATGGACGGCTGAGATGAATGCGCAGATGGGGTGATATAAGAGTCGCATGGGAAGAGAGATATCGGGAGCAAAGCGTAGCTGTCGAGGCAGGTCCCACCGGAGAGAAAATATTATTAAGTGCGTTGTCTGGACATTATCTAGACCCACGGCCTAATCACATCATTTTTATATACATAATAATGGCGATATGTATTACATCATATTCATATACATAAGGGCGTGGTGTGGTCCTCACAATATGATCGTGTTGAATTCAAATGGGTTGGGGAGGCCTCCTTAAAGAAAGAGTGCTTTAGGAAGAGAGAAAGATGAACTCCTTATCGGTAGGAATGAGTTATTATACATTTACATATTGCACTCTTACAACATGTAGTTGCATTTGGGCATTTTAGTCCCTAGCGACTATTAGGCTGAGGGGTTACTAAGGTGGGTGATTATTAGGTCGGGAGACTGTTCGTCTAAGCAGCTATATGCGGAGGATTCACGACTCCTGCCCTGTGACTGTGAGGTTTATCTTTATTCTCTCTGTCTATATGGGTTGGAAGGTGATTTGTCTATTTAGATGGATCTGGTTTGATGGATTCTTCAGGCGTGGAATGCCTTTTATCTTCCTGAGATGTACCGTCCTTCCGACACGCGTGGGTTGTCAGTCGATTTGTTCTTGGTAGGTTCCACCGGGCCACGTCACTCCTTTCATCCGTGAGATATTTTGTGATCCACGCAGACACATTTTTGATGTATAAATATATATTGATCGTTTTTAGAATGAGCTTATTGCTTAGTTTAGCGGAGTTTCAAGATATTTTAAACAAGATTTTAAAGCCGGTTTTGTATTTTTGTGGAAAGTGTCATGATCATTAACATAATTGCATTGAAATACATATAACGACACAAGGAGAGGGGCCAGAAGAGCATGAGCAAAATACATAGCATTTAGGCTTTAGAAAAGTCTAGTTAGTCATCTAATACTTTATAGCAGTTCACTTGACAATTAAATAGCTCTGACTGAGGGGTTAGTGATCCTTTCATTTTCATCTTCCCATTTTATAAGCCAAGCAATTTTTAACGTTGATCACAAGGGCCAGTATTTATCTATCATGTTTTTTTTAATCTCCAAATGTTAAAATAACAGCTTTATGAATTAGAAGTTAGAATTTCTTTTAACATTATAAGGTCATCCGCATTGGCAACCTTCAAAATTGGATATAAAATAAGCTTCATGTAGAAAGAATTGTCTTTTCATCTTCAAATTCAATATATATATATATATATATATATATATATATATTAAAAAAAGAAGTCAATATTTAGCAGAGGCCCAAATATCAATTTCTCATGCGCTTTTTGGCTCCATGATGAGAGCCTGCGCCATGTGCCTAAAATTCCAGAGCCTCCGCGCCACGCTGGGATCGAACTCTTAATCTGAGGGGACTTACAGTGACCCCGCCACCAACAAGCTAAAACTTACACATGCGCGCACACACAAATGAAGCTAGCCGTGACCTGTTGGTTGGCAGGGTTCACTGTAATTCCCCTCAGGTCATGGGTTCGATCCCTAGTGGCGTTGGGTTTTCAAATATTTAGGCATATGACGCGGGCTCTCGTCATGGGGCATAAGACATGGGAAATCGATATTTGGGCCCCAAATAATGATTTCCTTTTAAGGTATATATATATATATATATATATATATATATATATATATATATATATATATATATATATATATATATATATATATATATATATATATATCTTTATTAACTATGCAACAATTAAGAGAATTTCAGTTATCTAGAAGATAACAGTTAAAAATACTCTTCTTTGAACAATACTTGGCCAAAATCTATACCAGATGAAAACATGAAAATTCAGCTATGCTTCTTTTCCTTACAAGACATGATATTGCAAAGGCCAAATATTTTAATATGATTTTTAATCAAGCAATTTCTTGGGAAGATAAAGATTGAAATCAAGTCATTCATTTATGAAGTGTTCAAACAATCTCTAACTTGCAAGAATTTAATGTGTTTTGCTATATTATGAAATTGTAAGGAAAGATTGAATAAAAAGTATAACAACTATGTAACATAAAGTGGATTAGAATAGATTTAATTAATACAATAGAATTATAATGTTGATGGTTCTTTTTTATTAAGAGAGTTTAATGAGTCTTCTTAAAATTAAAATGTATATTGATACTATTTTTTATTATGAATAATATTGTAGCACTTTTCTTTGACATGCCTCCCTTCCTTTATACTCATATCTTATCCTTCATGCTTTGGCTTGATCTCTTTTATTTCACATTAGTTTACATCATAATCAAAATGCTTATTGATACATCCTAAAAAAATCTTCTTTATTAGACACAAATATCAACACACATTGGGACTATATGCTTCCAAAATTAAATTAAAACTTTTTACAATAAAATTTATAATTAACTGTAAAAAACATACTGGTGGCTACAACAACAATTTTAAGGGTACAAATACTGTATTTGGTGGCTACAAAAACTGCAGCAGGCCACAATAGTTATTGGTGTTGTTAGACAACGGCCGTTGGTCATTCACCTACACATTCTTCTTAAGTCTTCTTTTCAATAAAATAATAATTTGAATGTAACAAATAGATTGCCTGATTATAAACGCGCCCAGGGGATTAACGAACAAAATTCTTAAGGTTGTAAAAAGTTGTCCCCAATCCACGATTATTTTGCCTTGGAGTTATAAATATCTATCTGTAAAAAATTGATGTGAATATTATTTTGAGGTTGTAGTACCAATGACAATTTGATGATGGAGATGAGGTTGCTCGGGATAGATATGTAAAACAAATGTTGTCTAAGAGGAGGATAATTTGTTATTGTGAATAGAAAAATTCGACCTTATGGTAAATGTGCATGGTCCATAATCTTCTAAAAATAGACTAAATTTGTTTTTACCAATAAAATTATGTATGTCTATAAGGGAAGGAGTTATTTGATCTAATGTGTTTTTTACCATCATGTATATGCATGTTTACAAAGTAAGGAGTAAAGATTTGATTTGATGTGACTTTTACCATCAAACTTATGTATGTCTGGGAATGTCCTTGGCTTAGAGATTATTTATTAGAAAAAGGGGGCTAGAAATGTTTTTGCCTTGTAGATTATTTATTCGAGAAAGAGGCTTTATTGTTACAAGTATTATGCTCGTTGGTGATCACATGAATGTTTGAGAAGTTTGTCAATGTGAGATAAGTTCCCACAGATGATACCAAATAATTGCATGCTGAAAAATTCTTAATGATGGAAAAATCTTAAGCTCTAGCTCAATATAACTTTTTCAACACAAACACATATATATATGCAAGTGACAACCAAATTTTAATGTGAAAAAAACTTGGAAATGAAAAAAACTACGGGACTGTCATAGTAATCCACTAGAAAGTTAAAAGTTATACATATATCTGCCCTTCACCTAAAATGGAGGAGATAAGATTAGAAATGATGATCACAACTATATGGTAGTTTGGCTATAACAACCATGATTGGACTGAAAAATCTTTAGTTGATGGTTACAACTGTCTTAGTCGGTTATAAGAGCCATAATTGGTGGATACAACAGTCATAGTTGAACTATATTAATTATAATTGGTTGCAACAATTGTGGGTGCTGATTGGAAATGACTGGTGGTCGTTCGCTTGCACTTCTCTCCACAAGCCAAGTCATAGTTGTTAGCTTGCTCTTATATTCTCCTCCCAACTTAAATGTTAAGGAATAAGAGCTTATTTATAGTTTTTGAGAGACATATATTGATAAATTTAGCCAAGATCCCAAAATAATATAATAAAGTCCATGTTGATTCCTTTAATCATGTGATTCTTTTTGGCATTTTAGTATCTTAATGAATTTGAAATTAATCTTATGCTCATTGGATTCCTCTTGCCTAGCTACTAGGTTGACTAATTAATGCATGCCAAATTTAAAGGGTGTCTGGCCTTCCAATTAATGCACTAAAGCCTTCAATTACACTTCAAAAATTTCATCTATGCTTATTTGGACTAACATTGTATCACTTTCAGTGTAATTATACTTGTATTATCGAGGCGTTCAATTTAACTATAAATTTGTTATTATAGCTTAGATGATCTTGAATTCAATGTTAAAAGCACTTCTATCCAAATCACATCAAGTTTCATGCCTAAATGTACATTTATTGACGACATAACAAATATTATTATTATTATTATTTTAAACGAAAATGTTAAGAATTTTTATTTATTTTATGTATCACAGGCCAATAATAATAATTTTATTTTATGCCTAAATATGCATTTATTGGTGACGTAATAAATATTATTATTTTTGATAAACTTTTAAATGAAGTTTCTGAAAATGCGATTGACTTTAGTGATAATAATATCATTAATAATAATAAAATGTTTCATTTTTACCGTTGTATTAGTAAAAAAGAAGTTGATGAGACATTAAAGAAAACTAATGGTGGAAAGTCTGTAAGACTTGATGATATCCCAATTGAAGTATGGAAATATTTAGAAGATTTGGGAGTTTTTTTGCTTACTAAACACTTTAATTTCATTTTAAATACTAAAAAGATCCTTGAGGAGTGAACAAAGAGTATTTTGGTCCCCATTGTTAAAAATAAAGGGGATGTGCAAGAGTGTGCAAATTATAGATGAACTAAGTTAATGTGTCTAACTTTAAAATTATGGGGGAGGTAACTGAACATAAGTTAAGACGTATTACAAGCATTTCTCATAATCAATTTGGATTTGGGTCGAGCATGCCTACTATGGAAGCTATACATTTATTGAGAGGTTTGAGAGAAGTTCAAAGGTAATAAGAAAAATCTACATTTGATTTTTATTGATTTATTAAAAGCTTACGATAAGGTTCCAAGAGAAATCCTTTTGAGAGTTCTTGAGAAGAAAGGTGTTCATATGACTTACATTCAAGTAGGGCTGTCAAAAAAGCTCGTTGTTCGTGTTCGGCTCGTCAAGGAGTTCTTGTTCGATTTATTTGATAAGCAAAAGAGTCGAACATGAACACTTTTTTTTTTTCATTTGGTTTATAAATGAAACAAACACGAATAGTCATTTGTTCAATCATGTTCAAATCTTTATTGTTCGAAATATAAAAAAAAATAAAAAAAATTATATGTAAAAATTTATTTTATTTTAAAAATAATTATATACTCTAAAAATTTATCCTATTTTAAAAAATTAAATCATATTAATTATAATATGATCATTAAGTTCTCCTCTTAGCTTATATTAAATTCTATAATTTTGTATTTATCTTCAGGTTCGTCTCTTAGCTTAAATTTTCTTATATTTCTTTTAGGTTTATTTAGTTTGTTTGAGTGAAACATAGATTTTGGAAGTGAAATCTCACATATTTCCTCTAGATCTGAATTTTTTTATGGATGAGATATGATATATGATTTTATTGTGAGTTGTACTTCAGGTATTTTGCATTTTTGTTATGATTCATACATGTTTAATCATTAATTTCATATAGTTTTAAGTTTTTGAAAGATTTCTAACAATTCGAATAATACAAATAAATTTGTAAGATTTCGAACAATTCAAACAATTCGAATAATTCAAATAATTTGAAGAATTCGAACATTTCAAACATATTTCAAACAAATCAAACCAAACACGAATAGTAACTTCAGGAACAATTTCAAACACGACCTATTTCAAACACACATAATTTCAAACGTAGCGAACACGAACACGAGCACTGTTTGTTCGTGTTCGGTTCATTTACACCCCCACGTTCAAGTCATTAAAGATATGTATACTAGAGTCATTACTTGTGTTCGAACTGAAGGAGGATTGACCAAATATTTTCCTATTTTTTTGGATTACATCAGGGATTGGCTTTAAGACCATATCTTTTTGCTTTAGTTATTGATGGTCTTACTAGACATTTACAGGAGGATGTAACTTGTTGTATGTTTTTTGCTGATGATATCCTTCTCCAGGATATGACGAGAGAAAAAATCCAAGAAAAAACTTGAATTATTGAGGTCTTCATTAGAGTCTAAAGGTCTTCATTTGAATAAAACTAAAGCTGATTACATGGAATGTAAATTTAGTAGTAGTAGCTCTAGTGGTAGAATTGTAACTTTGGGCGATCAAATTATTAAAAGGTGTGAACGATTTAGATATCTTGGGTCTGTTGCTCAAAGCAGTGGTGATATAGATGAGGATGTTAATAATAGAGTTCAAGTTGGTTAAAGTGGAGGAATGCTTCGGGCCTTTTGTGTGATACAAAAGTACCGCTTAGACTGAAAGGAAAATTTTATAAGATGGTGGTGAGACCTGCAATGCTCTATGACGCTAAATGTTGGCCTTTAAAAGAGAACCATAATACCAAGTAAAGTGCGGCTGAGATGAGAATGATTAGGTGGATGAGTGGCTTTACACTTAGAGACAAAAATACGAAATGAATATATCTGTGATAGAGTTGGTGTAGCTCCTATAACGAACAAAATTAGAGAAAGTCGTCTTAGATGGTTTGGTCACATTAAACGTCGACTATCTGATGATCCGATCAGGATAGTAGATGTTTTAGATTCAGCTTATGTTATGAAAGACGGAGGTAAACTTTGCAAGACTTGGACTTATTATATAAAAAATGATCTTAATTTATTAGAACTACATAAAAATATGACACTAAATAGGACGCAATGGAGAAAAAAGGATTCATGTAGTAGTTGTTGTTGTTGATGTACATAGGCCAATGGCTCATCTTTCTTGTATGTTTGTCTATTAAAAGGGATCTTTTTCCTTCCTTATTTAAGTATTAAAACATTGCCATCATCATGCTATCAAAATCAATCAAGTGATGCGTCATAGCAAGCAAATATTTGGATACTATTTAATTTGTTCCAACAGCTGAACTTTTTATAATTGATGTAGATAACATTCAAATTTAACTGGCGGCGCTCCGGTTAAATTTGCGGTTAGGGGATTCTTCTTTTTATGTTTATTGAATTTATAACTTAAATATGTCATATAATTTAATTGTTTTAAAAATAACTCTGATTTCACGATTTCACCCAGCGTGAAGATACGCTACAAAATAATCTAAAGACAGCGTGAAAGGCTTAGGGTCCGTTTGGGGCAGCTTGCGGGCAGCGTTTTTAAAACGCCACCGTACCGTTTGGTTCGTGCTTTTCGCCAGCTTATCCAAAATTGTGTTTGGATTTTTACACTAAAAGCAGGACAAACGCACAGGCTGCCCCAAATAGACCCTTAATTTCGGGTTGGGTTGTTGATATGTCTGGTTGCATGAGAATATCTCATCCCCATTTATGAAGAAGTTCGTGCTCGATTCGTTTATGAAGTTAACAAGCTGAAGAAAAAAATTCTTTTTTGTGCTCAACGAGATGAACACGACAAAGATTTACTTGTCCGTGTTAGACTCATTTTGACTTGAAATACTACTCATCAATTAAGTATGTATAAATATATAAATAAATAAATAAATATATATATATATATATATATATATACACACACACAGAGTGACATTAATGACTAGTATTTTTAAAAGAATTAATTGACTACAAAGCTTCAAAGATTTATAATCAATTAAAATTATTAATTAAATAATAAAATTAAAATATATTAAATTATATTTAAATAATATTTTAATATAATTTACAAGATTTAAATCTTGTCTAAATTTTTAACATCCTACGACTGTGTGATTAGGATTGTCAAAACTATTCTTTGTTCATGTATAGCTCCTATTAGACTCGCTAAACAAATAAATCAAACCCTAACATATTTTTTATGTTCAAAATATAAATGAATCTAACTAACGCTTTGCTCACTCTTATTTGTGTCGTTTAAGCCCCTAATTTCGGGAGATTTCTGAGGGGTTTTTCGTCATTCGTAAATAAAACGTGACGACTGCACTGACCGTTGCAAGTTTAAAACTCATGCAGTGGGTGTAATTTACAACGTTATTCTTCGGAGATCTCAGCGCTCCATTCTCGCCCATCAATTCTTCGTGATATTTAAAGTACACGTTTCAAGAAAATATGATGTTGTTATCCTAATTTATTGGGACCCACTCGTGTTAGCCTGCTGGAGATGATGAACTGGAATAAAAAATCGCATCTTGGAGTTAGATTGGAAAGATGGCAGTGATATCTATTACCAACAGGCCACTTTGTAGTTGGGCCCACGGAAAAGGAAGCATGTTTCACCTTTGGTTGCGGGCCCATTACTGGATCCATATACCATGGTCAAAATTTGCAAGTTTGGTCTGAAATATAAGGTAAATAAATTATCATTCTTCTCATAAGTATTTTTATTAATAAATTTAAATTTTTTAATAATGAAATATAAATAACTTTGTAATTACTAAAAAAAAAATCATATTTGAATTAAATGGATAACCGATGTTTTTTCTTTCACAACTTTAGAAATTAAATCTCAATAGATTCATCTACATATTACTCGTTCTGTCAAAATTTTTATAACTTTCATTTATGATGATAATAATGCCGCTATTAGAAATGATATTTCAAATTATATTGTTATATATAAAAAATATGATCACACGAATCTCGAAAAAATTCAACTGATCTCGTTAAGACGATATTAAAGGATTGCATTGGAACAGTCGAAAGAGAGGCGTCAAGCATCGTTTCATTTGGTCGGAATCACGGGTTGACTGAAGAAACATAGAATCGAGCGAATAAATATTATGCACCTGAGGGAAAGCCTCAATAATTCTGGATCCTTCATAAATAAGACCAATGGTCACTCCCTAGAAAATCTTTCTAATCTTCTTTGAAGACCTCTTATCCAAAGGAAAGCTGCCCCACCAAATTACTATAACACACCCTATACCTGATGGTTTAAGTTCATCTTAACGATAAGAAGGTCTCTACAGTAGATCTCTCGAGAAGGCCGACCGAGGACCTTTCAGCAGACCGAAGAACTTTCAGCTGACCAAAGGCCTTACATCCAACTGAACGATTATCAGACGACTGAATGTTAACATCGGTGGATCATTAATACCCAATTTCAAATAGTTATGAATACAAAATAGGGTCAACGACGGTCACAAATATTAAAGAATCCTGTAATCAGTTATAAATATGTGAAAATGTAACGACACATAAATAACTTGTAACGTTTCTATTAGAACAAGGACAAATATGTAACTTATGACACCCCATAGGATTTATAAATAGGGGGTCATTTCTTCAAGAAAGGACTACTAAACCAATTCTAAAAGAGCTTGTGTTATTGTGCGATCTACGTCTCTTTCTCTCTTTATTCCTCTCAATGGTTCAACACTCCATTCCTTGAGTGTGGTCCACATAATAGTTTTGGATTCAACATCTTAACAAATGCGGTGAGCATAGAACCATACTATTAACAAGAAGAAGAGGTGTCACAGAGAAGAAACCCATTTGGGGGAACATTCTAACATGGAATCAGTATGAGATACTGTGCAACAACAAATTCAAGAGCTCCAAGACCGAATAGCAGAACAAAAGGTGAATTGACCCACACTATATTTGAAGGGAGGGCACAAGCTCCTATAGAACCAAAACTTTGAGCGCTTGAACCTCAAGAAGATCAGACGGCTTAGGGAGCTAAACGAGTTGAAGAATCCTAGTAGTAAGAAAATGTAATGTCCATACCAATGAAGAGACCACAAGTGTGGTGAATGGAAGTTTGTTGTCGGCCGCAGAATGCATTCTCCCGACAAATAATGATGCTGAGCCCTGACGGCCGAAATGTTACTGCAAGTTAAGTCAGTCAATCACACAACTATATGTGTCAAGTAATATGTGGTATCAGAGTCTGCTTATCAAGCCCATGAGGAAATGACTAACAATAATTCTTGACAAAAATCTCTAGTTTACTAACTTTGGAAACTTAGCTTGGTGTGATCACAACAAATGGTTGAAATTCTAAAATCCTAACATAAAATAAATCAAGACAGAAAAAAAGCTGAAAATTGAAAATAAAAAAGAAACTTGGTGTTCGTCAAAAGCGATGAGGCTTGTGCCTTTGTGATTTGGGCATCATGGAAGTTCATGTTTCTCCTTAATGTTCTTCTAAGTGATAATTGTTGATTATGGATAAGTTTTCTTTTTAAGCCTATGCCCACATCAGAAAAATAATCATAAATCCATGAAGTAAAGTTTGCTTGACCCCATGAAATTTCCTAGGATTCCCCCAATCCTTTATCTAGGTAGCAAACTCCTACTAGAATATGTTTTTTTTATCAAGCTTTTGTGGTTAACCTATTTGTTACACTATACGATAGACATAAGTCATAGATCACGGAAAATATTAATTTCCTAATTGACCAGACTAGGAGTAATGAAATCTAAAAGATTAACCAACAACATACAAACATAAAAACTCAAAGAATGCTACAAGAATCATCTTAAAAAATCAAGATAAAACAACTAAGCCTACTTCATAAAGACATGAAAATAGGATTTTGTCACACATAATGAAGAAAACTAAAATCCATGCAGATTATCATTGCAAGAAACAAATAATTGTAAGACTTACAATCAATACTTGTTGTCTCCACAAGGGTAGAAGATCCCTCTCACATGCACAAAGTATAACGAACAGGAACAACAAAAGAGGAGAAAAAAGGTAAAAACACCCCTTAAGGTTTCCACCCAAAAAGAGAAGAAAACTCTAGGGGATAACTCTTTCTCATAAAATTTCATCTCCAACTACAGTTTTCAGCTGCTCAATACTCTAGGCTCATCCATATGAGCATATATATATTGAAAGCTCAACAAAGGCAAGAAAAATCCTTACAAAATTGATCTAGCAAATTGGGTGTGGGTGTTCCGCAATGCCGACGCGGGTGCGTTGAATCTGTAATTTTTGGCTGCAGCCACATCGCAATATGAGCATTGACCCTTTGACTAGGCACGAGTACACCAACTTTTGGGAGCTGGTGCGCTAGCCTAAACAAAACTGTATTTATTTTCTTAAATTCATCATTTTTGTTCCAGAACAACACCGAACCTATTACCTACACAAATCAGATAAAAAATATCTTTCTCATCCATAATATCATTATAAAATATGTAAAAAAAGGATAAATACGTCAAAATTCATCATATATTTTACTCACACCAAATCTCCCAAACTTATCTATTACATACATGCCCTTGAGTAATCCTACAACTAAGCTCAGATTTGGAAAATCAACCGTTAGCATTTTCTTAGGGGTATCCTAGCCCTTTTAATAACATGTGGTAAAAAATTGTTAAGGTCTTGTGATTTCCATCTTTGATGGGAATTTCTGTTCATTGATAATATCTTTTACCTTTAATCATTTTTCTCTTGACACAATTCTTTTCAATCCACTTGATCCGGTGTGATTATAATCTTTTTCACTCTTCCAAGTGTTTTTAAATACTCAAATCTTGGTAAAAGAATATATCCTTATTCTACTTAGGTTTATAGGATTCTACGTTTTATTAAGAGATTAAATCTTCTAATTTGGGTAGGTAGCTAGAAAATAGAAGTTGGATTACTCATATATTTAACCTCAAGCTTTTTTTCCCATAGATTTTTCATTCAATTTTTTTCTTTCAACATTTTGGTTTGTAATGAGGTTCTTCTCACTTTTTTTATTTTTCTTTTGTTTTTTTTTTCTTTTCCTTTTTTAGGAAAACTATTATATCTAGTTAAACATAGTTTTTTAAAGAATTTTGATTTTCAAGTGTTCCCTAAGTTAAAAATTTTAATTACCCCTTAATATTAGTCCTGATGATTGTATCAATTGATTATAAATTAGGTTAGTTCTATTATTTGTATCAATACTTTAGACTAAAAACACCATAGATTAACTACTCAATTTTATAGGCACATTTTTCTGATTTTTTTGAACATTTTATGCTATAAAAATGATTAATGTTTAGTATTAGCCAATTATCAAAACACTTCAGCTCCAAGTTTAACTAAATTTCACATTAACTTACAAAAATTTTACCTTCTATTATCAATTATGAAGGGTCCACGAAGTGTCAAATCAAATATGAGCGAAGTAAGAAGATTATTTTTTGGCTATCACATGTGAAAAATCTCCTCCCCCAAACTTGTTTTCTATCTAACTCTATTAACATAACAAATTACCAATAAAAACAGGAAAAATAGAACAAGAAATGAAATAGCACAATCATGCAATCGTAATAAGAAACCTGATGCAATCAAGAAGTACAAAAAAAACCATATATGCCAAACATCTCAAGTAGACGCAAATTTTAGGAATCTAATGAAAGCTGGAAAAATAACGAAAACAACATCACATTAATCAATAATTTTCATGCGTAGTATTATCAAAACATCCACAATAAATACAAACACAAATATCTCCACATGCGTTGTTCCATGGCAGTCTGACGCAGGTGCGCTCTATTTGCGGTGCGGGAGTCAACACCGACAAGCTTTTCACTTGCTACAACAAGCAAAGGGTCATCATAGAAAAAGAATTTAATCATAATGGACCGTTTCAACATATCCATGTATCAATCTATTTAAGACCATCTCTAAGAAGGGCAACTCTCACTAGGAACCAATGGGACGCCCTTCAGATATCTCCCAAAGTTCAACTCCAGCACCACAATTGGTCCAGCCTTGTCCATAAGGCCTAATACAAAAAAGAGGGCTAGCATTGGGGAGCTCCAACAACTTCACCCTCAGGTGGTTTCAAGTTCAAGGCTTCAGTCGCTCTTCAAATCGAATGTTCAGCTGGAAAATTATGGGGCACCATAAGGGCTAGAGTCGAAACACCAACAGGCAATCCACCTATCCTAACTCCTTCCTGTTGTTCAACAAATCTGTTGGCCCAACTTCATCGTTGTCCACTATCCGCCTCTTCTTCGATGTCAGCTACTTCTTCCGATTTATGCCTTTAGGTTGGGTCTTAACCTTCTAGTTCTTTGCTGCCACGAGCTTCTTCACAGCCTTGGGGCAACTCCCTTTAAAGGCCCCCTTTAACTCATTCTCGATAAAATTGTCCAACAAAAATTTCTTGCTGCTCTCCAAGGAAACTCCCTCAAAATGAGTCGATCGAACTGATGTGCACTTGAGAAATGTGGATGACTAAGATGCCCTATGTGTTCTAAATATAGAAGACCACAAATATAGATATCCAAGGACTTCAATTATTAAAGCACTAATTTTGACATAAATGAATCAACTTTTTCTATAAAATTCTATTGTTTTTATTGCAATACAACTTTGAAAAAGCAAAAAAAATAGGGAACTAAATATGTAAGCCCAAAATACATCAACACAAATCTTGAGATCCTGTGGATTGATAAACAAGCATGATCAAAGATGGCCCACTAGGGATCAAAGGTCAAATAAATATGAGCCCACGTGATCTAGTACCCATACATGGTCCCCATGAAACCATATCCAAAGCTTGCAGATAGAAAGCACCTAAGTTCAAAAGATTTGAACTTGCTCAACAAAGGAAAGGGATCTCCAAAACTCTCTAAAAAAACATCACAGATCACCTCAGAGAAACCCTTGAGACTCATAAGGAATATTCAAGTGCCCAATGCGATACCCACATAAATCCCCCACAGGTTCTCCTGTTAAATGGGTGGAATACCTGTTGGATTATGGAAATGTGTCCTCTGTCCGACAACCTAGTTTTATTTTATCAACAGAAATTCCACTTAAGGGTTCAACAACTAACAATCAGATCAAAGGAGCTTACCGAATGAAGTCTAGTGACCTAAGGACCCTTAGAAATCGACTAACTATCCTTAGCAAAGTTGATCAATATCTTTATCCAAGCTGATCAACTAGCTTCATTGGGGTGAACTGACTGTCCTTAATAGGGTAGACCGACTCACCAGCATGTGAGAGCTAATCGTCTTCCCAGACTTAACAAAATTGATTAGGTAAGCTCGACCAACTTGAGGGCCATCAATCTTAGATGGTCGAATGATGGGGCAGCTAAGTAAGAGACTTTTTATTTATTTATACATTTATTTACTTATTTATGCATTTACTTATGACCAAAATATCATGTTCCATCCTTAATCAAACAAAGGCAAGTAATTGAACATTGAATACCCATTTTATCTATAAATAAGCGATCACTTCTACAATAAAAGACGAATGAATCAACCACATAAATCTAGTCTCATATTTAGTATACTATTCTCTTTCTCCTTATTTTTTCTTATCATACACTTTATTCCTTAGGTGTGATTCATAGAACAATTTCAGATTCAACCTTCAGATTTTTAATTAAGTTATTGTGAAAATCTTATTTAATTGTATGGATTTACAAGTTTATATAATTATATTGATTTGCCTAATTTTAAGGAAAAATATTTCATGGATACAATAAAATTATTTAAAATTATTTTCTTGTGAGAAAACTTAATAATGAGTAATTGTTATTAAAAAAATTGAATGGTTAAATTAATTGTGAACAAAATTTATTTATAGGTGACATCAATATCTTACAATCAAAATTAAATGGTTAAATGGTTAAATTGATTGCAATATAAAAGATAAATTAAAAAAGCAATGTGCCCACTAAATATAGTAATTCATAGAAAACAATAACTTAAATATAATATATAAAAAATATGAAACTAATGCCTCTCATGTATGCTTGAAATGACATCAGTCTCAAGTTTGTAATGATCATTGAGCTTGAAGTATATTGTTAACATAAATGATGCTCTCTTGTGTCTTAAAAAATGACCTCCCTCTTCTTATATGTTGTGACTAGGATTTGTATCATTTCTTGTGGTAGCTTAGGTTGCCATGAAGTTAGCATCCAATAAAATCTACATAATGTGATACCAAAAATATTTGGTTATATGGCACCCCAAAATGTGAAAGTAAGAACTCAAATGGTGTTGTATGTAGTTGTGCAAAGTATCCTAACAACCGCAAGTCCAGAAGAAACTAGGAGGATGGTACACATATTAATTGGATGTTAAATGATTGCATCTTTACCTCTTCCAAAGAAGACAAGAGCTATCCCTCATACTCCAAGAAATATGTATGTTATGAATTCAAAGATAATACTTTAAATAGATATGTATAATTACATGAACTTCCTTGATAAAATAGAAGGATTATATCAACGTACCATCACCCTCTCTACTCTAGGTAATAATTTATGGGTGGTTCTATTACTGATATTAATAAATATAATAATGCTCATGACTTATACCATCGCATGATCATCCGAAGTATCTATTATTATCACCAAGGATTTCATCATCTTAAATTAACAATGCATGTTTGTTCTCCCCAAGTTGGATATGGATTGCATGGTAGTAAACCTAGTCAATATATGTCCTACCCCTGCTAAACACTATTGTAAAACTAAACTTAGCATGCTCTCAAATCAAAACTTAGGGGAGGTTTTTGTAGCCAGAAAATTCGAGATTGGTTGGCTTGATGGCATCTTTCAATCTATTTATAAATGTGCTAGCATAACTCAACCTAGAGAATACTTCAAGGATTCAAGTAACTCCTCCAAAAATGATAAAGGTTAAGGTTTATCTTATATCTCAAAAAGCAAATAAAAAGAAAATGTCAAGTATGAAAAGAATATAAGCATGAACATGCCACAATAACTGAATAGAGCCCATATTCTTATACGAGTCATGATAAAATGTCCAATGAAACCAACTAAGTAGCATCCATGTCTGTGCATGGGCCTGACAACCCGTGTCTCTAGACAGCTCTTAAGTAGACATCATAACACTAAGATCATGAAGTTCATATATGCCAATTCTTAATAACAAGATGACCAACAAGAGCATGATTGTTAATGGAAATGCTTAGGATCAACCGAACAGCAGGTAATGTTAAGTTCATCGCCTTAATTAGGATATAAAAGTATCTCTGACGACCAACACTTTACTAGTATAGTTAGTAAATGCTGGTTTAATATAATATAGAACATATCTATGATACAATCTGAGGAAGTTATCCTGAAGCCTTCGTTCTTGAGTAGGAATGTGATGGGCCACTCCTTGAGTATCAACGGGTATAAAATATAATATAAAGTGGTGCCCTTGTGAGAACACATTATATATATATGTAATAATAAATAAATTTATTAGATTAAGATGTTTTGCATGATGAGAACCACATAATCTTACAATACCAAGGTTGGCCGCTTATAGAAGAAGATCCCGGGATAGACTTCTGCTTCCTCTCTCCATTATATAGAATAATATGAATATAGATTTTAGAGAGATGAATACAGATTTTGCAGAAAAACATACCTGGGATGACTGCTTCTGCAAGAGGCCAAAACCCATTGAACAAAGTCAGAAACCTTGAATATAAAATGGAATTTAAAGTTTAGCAAATTAATTTAAATGGAATTTGTTACATAATGATGCATTACCTACCATTCTATGGATTATATGGACAAGTAGATTTATTATGACGGAAAATTGCATAAATATTCCAAATTCTATTATTGTTTACTGCAGATTCTTCGATTGTGCGTTTATACCATATACTGTGTGGATGATCTGATCTGCATCTAAGTTTCGGCTGGAGAAGTTCTAACCCAACTTTGTGAAGTGTTGTTAATTCTGCACTATTTTTGCATCTAATATGATAATTCTACACTTTGAGGAAGGTTTTTGTTAGCGGCAGCAGGAAAGAAGAAGAACAGGAATCAAATTGGACTAGAATGGAGATTGAAGCAAGAGCCTGATTATTGGGAGCCTAGGTGCTTGGCCACTGGTGCTTAGGCGCTAGAAACATCCTAGCACAAGCTGTTACTCGAGAGGTTGGCGCTTAGGCGCCCAATACAAGTTCCTACCCAGGAGGCTGCGACAAGCGCCCTACCTTGAATGTGACAGCTAGTCTAGTTCAGACTATGAGAAGAACGTAAAGAAATATCTAAGCTTTGACGTCGAAGTGAAGGGGGCTCTTCGATCTCAGTCATTTTTCTGAGAGGGAAATTGAAGAAGAAATTCAAGGAAGATCAATCAAGTTGAGAGAAATGAGAATTTGAGAGATTTTGTGTGATCGAATGCTTGTAATCTCAACTTCTCAGGATTGAAGGAAAGGAGATTAGTTTTGAAGTTTTATTTTATAATTGCTTTCATTTTTTTTTTGTAAGACTTATATTGTTATTTCTCTTTCAATCAATTGATCAAGTTGGTGTGTTAAAACATGCATACTGAATAAATTAGTCATTCTTTCTTGGAATGGAGAGATAGGAAAGACGAATGTGGAAGTTTCTTTATAGATTTGTGTTGACTAATAATTGATGATGATTAAGTTGTTTCACTTTATTTATATTTCACTTTGATCAAGTGGGGTATTGATATTTGTGGTGAGTTACCAATTTCGGAAGAGGAAATAGAATCGATCAAGTTAATCACATTAATATGGTGGAATACCAATATATGTACTAAATTAATGCAAACTTCTAAGAAGATATTTGAGCATGGGTAAAAAGTTGGTATGAAGGAACTACTCTAATTTTTAGCAACTTTTTCTTATTCCACCGGAAGGGCATGGCATAAGGAAGGTTTCTGCTTCTGTTTGTCATCCATATATTCAGTTAACTTTCTCATTTATTAACTTATTGAACAATTCCAAGGGAGTTCTTCTCAAATACTTGAAGAACTTTTTGCTTACTTTGTTGACAACTTGAAATTTTCTTTTACGACTAAAGTGAATTCAACATTTATGGCTACGATCAATATTTATAGGCTACAACTTTTCTTAATTAGATCCATCTCATTCCCTGTGAGATCGACAATCAGACTCTAATCCTGATACTACATGAGCCGCCCGTGCTTTGCAGCACCAGGATCGTGTCAAGTTTTTAACACCATTGTCAGGGAACGATGGTGAATTTGATTTAGGAAAATTTTAGTTGAAATTTTAGGGCTTAGACTTGAAAATTGTAGTATTTAGTGTTTTCCATTCTCTAATTTTTCTGTGTTACCTTGTAAATTCCAAAAACATCTTGTTTTCAATTTGTTTGATTGTACACTTGCTTTGCTTCTTACTTTTATTTCCTACATAAAACTTTTTGTTTACGTGTTCTTGATTTGGTAATTTATTTTGATTTTGTTGTTTTTGTTTGAATTGTCTGTTATTCTCTTTAGCATAGGGATACCTTGTTAGTTAAACGTAGTTAGCGTATACGTAGTTCAGGACCTTTAAGACTTAACCCTACGACCTTGAGTTAGAGAGAACAGTTAAAAAAATCATAAAACTAAAAAGATGACAATAAACTTTAGGAGAAATGACTGACACACCCGATAATAATCCTAAACTCCATAATTAGAACAACATGCCTCAACCTTTAAGAGTTTATGCCAATCCTACGGTAGACGAAATCCATTTTAGACTGCACCCCTGCCGTAGAAGCCAACACCTTCGAACTGAAGCTTGCTATCATTCAAATGGTGCAGAGTAATCAGTTTGGGGGACATATTCTGATGATCATAACTTACATTTAACGAGCTTTTTAAAAATATGCGCTATATTTCGTTACAACAGTATCTCAAAAGATGTCGTGAGGCTCAGTCTTGTCTCTTTTTCCTTGAGGGATAAAGCTAAAATGTGGCTAAACTCCTTAGCTCCTGAATCAATTAAGACTTTGAATGAGCTTGCCCGAAAATCTTTAGCAAAGTATTTTCAACCTTTGAAAACTACCAAACTTAGGAACAACATTTCCCCCAGCATGAAGATGAATTTATTTATGAAGTCTGGGAAAGGTTCACAGAACTCTTTAAGAAGTGCCCCCGCCATGCTTTATCAGATTGGTTGAAAAATTTAGATTTTTTATTATGGCTTAATAGGATTTCTTAGGTCAATCATAGAAGCTACCACATGTGGTTCTCTCATGTTTAAACCTTTCGATGAGGCTTATTCTTTGATTAAGAAGATGACGACTAAAAATTTTTAATGGCCTTTTGATCAAGTGAATCCTAGGAAGGAAGCTAGCGTACATGACACATATGTCTTTTCAATCTTGACTTCCCAAGTAGCGACTATCTCTAAGAAGTTAGACCAGTTAGGGTTACTTGACACACATCTGGTGCTGCAGAACACGGGGGGCTCATGCAAGTATATGTGGCGTATCAGTAGTACCGAGATTAGAGACCAGTTATCGATTCTACAGGAAACGAGATCAGTCTAAGAAGAAAAGTTTTAGCCTATAAATGTTGATCCTAACTTGAAATGTTGATTTAATTTAAGTCCTGAAAGAAAATTCTAAGTTGACAACAAATAAAAACAAAGAGTTCAGGCATTTGAGAAGATCTCCCTTGAAATTGTTCAATAAGTCAATGGATGAAAAAGTTAACTGAATATATGGATGACAATCGGGAGCAAAAGCTCTCCTTATCCCCTTTCGGTGAAATAAGGAAAAAGTGGTTAAAAATCAGATTAGTTCCCTAATACTAACCTTTAACCCATGCTCAAATATCTCCCAATAAGTTTGCATTAATTTAGTAGATATATTCTTATTCCACCAATTAATGTGATCAACCCTATCCATTCTATTACCATCTCTTCCGAGATCGATAACTCAAGATAAATATTAACACCTCACTTGGCCAAAATAAAATGTAAATGAAGTGCAACAAGTTAATGATCATCCATTATTAGTCAATACAAATATATAAAGAAACTTTTACATTCATCTTTCATATCTACCCATTCCAAGGAAGAAGGGATGGTTTATTCACTATACATGTTTGAACATACCAACTTGATTAATTGATTGAAAGAGAAATAACAATACAAAAGTCATACAAAGAAAATAAAAGCAATTACAAAATAAAACTTCAGAACTTATCTCCCTTCAATCCTGAGAAGTTGAGATTACGGGCATTCAATCACACAAAATCTCTCAAATTCTCACTTCTCTCAACTTAATTGATCTTCCTTGGACTTCTCATTCAATTTCTCTCTCAGAAATTTGACAGAAGAAAATGTAATCGAAGAGTCCTCTTCACTTTGACGTCAGGGCTTATATATTTCTTCACATTTTCCTCAAAGTCCGAACTGCACTAACTGTCACTTTCAAGTTAGGGCGCATAGGTTTCTGCTTCTTTTCACTTAAGCACAAGCCTCTCGGGTAACAACTTGTGCTAGGACGTTTCTGGCGCCTATGTGCCAGTGGAAAAGCGCCTAAGCGCCCAATAATCAAGTTCTTACTTCAATCTCCATTATGGTCCAATTTGATTCATGTTCTTCTCCTTTCCTGCTACCATTAACAAAAATAACAAAAACCTTCCTAAATTCCAAAATACATATAACAACAAGTGCAAAATTAACAACACATCAAAACCCCCCAAAAAGAGTTACTTATCCCTAAATAACAAAAAAACATAAGTAATAGACCATGTTGGACATAAGTGAAAAGAAATCAAACAAGTGACCACTTACAATCAAATTTCTAAATAGATAGAGTTTATATTGAAAAGCTTCTATTGAATTATTCTAACACATGTGCTTCATAACTTTGAACATCTTCAAATGTTATTCAATCGTATATTCACTCCCAGAGATTTAATAACTTGCTAAACTAATATAATCAAGATGTAAAATTCAAGAGAATTTAGTCCCCTATAAGATAACTTGTGAATAATTTATAAACATATAAAAAAAATTAATTAAAAGAATGTTAAAGAGTTTTTAATTTAAAAGAATAGAAGTAAAACCAATTTTTATTAAGGTATCTCAAGTTTCTCCTTGATGTTTTTCATTTATAACTTTTATCTTTTTCTTTTCTTTTTTCTTTATTTCCATGGGATGAATATTTTCAATCCCATTTCTTTTTAAATAATTATTTTTTTTTCATTCACATCCTAGAGGATCACTATATTTGGATTAGCCTTTAATAATTTTGAATTTTATTACAATCTCTTTAAACTAAAATAGTCCAAATTTTTTTTCATTCACATCTACTGTCTACAATTAACATACCTATTAATTAAATCTTCTTGAAAATTAATTATGACGTTTAAATAATCATTTGGAGAATTTTCAAAGATCATTCTGCATCTAGATCAATTTATTTCAATAAGATTATATTCGTTATAAAACTAAGCTCCTTTTTCTATTAAGATTATTGTGGTTCCAAATTCATTTCATTTTAAATATGTCCAATTTATAGTGTTTTGTTTACGGAGAAACAAATTCTAACAGTATTCATCCCCCTACACTTAATCACATGAAATTAGAAAAATAAAACACAATGAAAAACATAGAACAATAGCAACAAAAATACATGTGTCACATTTACAAGTTAACAATTCACAAGAAATTAATATAAATAAAAAAAACAACACAACACATAAAATTTGCATCGGTACAACAACTGAAAATACATAACAGAGTTCCAATTAATGACAAACATTAATATCCAACAACAAATATATAGAAATAAAAGTTCCATCACATTTCAGCATGACATATTACCAAAATAACATATTTCAACAAGAACATAAACAAATCAACAAAAAACTAAAATGAAACAAGCAACAAGAAAAATAACAACAGTCTAGCAAAGCACAACAGTCAGCAAAACCCCAAGCTCAAATCAATAAAATGTTCCTAAGAGAACAACCCATATAACTCATCCCCTATTCATCATCTCCTTCCTCTTCTTCTTCCTGTTCCTCCTCCATGGGCTAGCGAGTGTTCTTATAAGGCACATATGGAGACTGAAAAAACAATAGAATTTTCATCTCCTAACAAGCGGTTTCTTCCATGCATCTTTAATTGGGCTGCCTGAAAACTGACAACCTACTCAAATTGACTTTTATTCTGTCCTAACAGTTCGGCAAATCATACATCTCCTCCTATGTAATGGAGCCATCATCCTCTAGCCTCTCCAATCGCTCAGTTATAGAAGCCCATATTAGAAGGGGTGCGAGGCCTGGTGGCAGAGGAACTTTCACCTCGCTCAAAAACATTATGTCGCCTATAAATCCCAATATTTTTCTTAGAAATGGGCTTCAAGGGGTGGGAGCTGCTCCTCCCAACTCTCAAAAGCAACACCAGAGTTTTGACGCAGAGTGAAGACAGTAAAGGGGTGGCCAGGACCGATAGTAAATCTCCCTTTTGCCAGATTCAGGAAAAAATGATGGATTAGGGATACTACATCTATGAATTTTCTCGTTTGAATATAAAATTTTAATGCAGCCCTATCTCTAAAAACTTCACTTAAATTTGTAGAAGGGAGAAGCTTGACAGAAATGAAATAGTGCAAAGCTTTGGACATAACGTTCAAAGCAGAGGAAGGAAAATTAATTTTAATATCATTTCCCACCCTTCACACACCCCTATCATGAGTCAAAAAGTTTATGATTTCTACCAAATCAGAATCATGAGTAAAATTGCTCCCAATTGCTTCTACATATCATAACTTTTACCTCACCTTCCACACACCGACTACCTGGATTTAAGTATTCTTGGGAATATTTTCAATTAAGAATTGTACAACAACACTTTCTGTCCAGGCTCAAAATTTTTTCTATGAATCTTTTGATCATGTCATTTCTTTAATTTTTTCTTATATATTTTAGCACTTTCATAAGATTATTCCCTAATCTCATCAAGTTCATTTAGTTGTAGTAATCGTTTCTCAATAGCATCTTTCATATTAAAATTGAATTTTTTTAATCACCTAATATGTTTTATGTTCAAGTACAACAGGTAAATGACAGACCTAATGAAATATGAGCTTATAAGGAGACATTCCTATATAAGTATTATAATTAGTCCTATAGGCCCATAAAACATCATCAAATCTTAAAGCTCAATCCTTCCTATTGAGGTTAAAAGCCTTTTCTATGACTCTCTTTATCTCCCTATTAATTACCTCTGCTAGTCCGCTGGTCTGAGGGTAGTAAGCAGTGCATATCTTATAAAATTCCATATTTTTCAATTAGTGTCTCAATTCTCTTATTCCTAAAGTGCCCCCATCACTAATAATCACCCCTACGTTTCAAATTTGCTAAATATATTCTTCTTCAAGAATTTAGAAACACTCTGAGCCTCACAATCCATAGTCTCAATCCACTTTGACACAGAATCTACTGTCACCAAAACATAAAGATTTCCTAGTGAAGCATATCATCTAAAGCCCAAACATTAAAAATTTCCACTTCTAATGTATAGTTTAAGGGCATATCATCTCTTTTCGAAATATTATCTACTCATTAACATTTGTCACACTTCTTAATATAATCATTTACATTCTTAAATAGAGTAGGCTGGTAAAATTTAGATTGTATAATCTTAGATGCAGTTCTATAAAACCCAAAATAACCTCTAAATTCAGAATCATGACATTTCCTATTCACATCTTGGGTTCTCTTCTAAGGGTAGGCATCTCCTTACCTACCTGGCTTTAACCAAAATCAACAGTTTATGGAAAATAAGTTGTCTTTGAAGAAAGTAGTTTTTGTAAATGAGAAATCAATTGCAGAGTCAAGATGATGCCATTAGGAATATTGAAATCCAGTTGGGTCAAGTAGCAAATTCCCACCCCAAGAAACATTTCCTAGTAACACTGAGGTTAACCTGAAGGAGAAGAGTAAAGGACATGTGAAAACCATTAAGTTGAGAAGTGAAAGAGAGTTGGAGAAAGTGAGTAGGAAAGAGCCTGACGTGGTAGAGAGAACCCTGAGCCTGAAAGTTCAATTGAAAACTCTTCTAAAGACTATGGAAAACTTGCCTCACCACCCTTAGGAAAGACTTAGAAAGACCACCTCCGCTATTTCCGCAGAGATTTCAGAATCACAAAATGGATCAATAATTTTCCCGATTCTTAAAAGTGTTTAAAAAGTTGACTATCAACATCCCTTTTGTTGAGGCTTTAGAGCAGATAACTAGCTATGTTAAGTTTATGAAGGATATCCTGAATAAGAAGAGAAAGCTAGGAGACTTTGAGACTGTAGCACTTAGCGAGGAGTGCAGTGCTATCATACAGAAAAAAACTCCCTAAAAAACTTAAGAACACTGATAGTTTATCATTCCCTAAAAAACTTAATAGGAGATAAATTTTGGGAATGCCTAAGGCGACACAGACGCCAGTATTAATCTCATGTTATTGTCGACTTTTAAAAGGTTAAGATTAGGAGAAGTCCAGCCTACAACTGTAACCCTTCAGCTTGCTGAATGATCTTTGACTTATCCTAGGGGGTTATAGAGGATTTACTTGTTAAGGTGGATAAGTTTATCTTCCCTGTTGACTTTATTTTTTAGATATGGAGGATAAAGAGATACACATCCTCTTAAGCAGACCTTTCCTAACCACTGGTAGGACGATGATTGATGTGCAGAAGGGAGAGATGATTATGAGGGTGAATGATCAAAAGGTTATTTTTAATATCTTAAAATCTATGAAATTCCCTTCTGAATTGAATGAGGATTCCATTTTAGGATGAATTTAGTGGACCGACTTTGCAGAAGCCAAATTCAGGAAAGTTGTGAAGTTGATCCAGTAGAGCAGAGCATAATTGAGGACGATAGACATGACCTTATGGAAGAATCATCTCTACTTTTAGAGGCCAATCCGAGGATTTATAGAGAGAGATTTGAATTGTTGGACACCACTGGAAATTTCATACCTTTAGTTCTTTCCATAGAAGAACCGTCTGAATTACAAATGAAAATCTTTCTAAAATATCTAAAGTATACTTTCTTAGAGGACTCAACTACTTTGTTTGTTATTATATCCTCAGAACTCAATAGTTTATAGGAGGAGAAATTGATGAGAGTTTTGAGAAGTTTTAAGAAAACTTTTGGATGAACCCTAGCAGACATTAAGTAATTAGTCATTCAATATGCATGTATAGGATCCTTATGGAAAATAATCATAAACCTAGTGTGGAACCTCAATGAAAATTAAACCCTATTGTGAAAGAAGTTGTTCAGAAGGAGGTTGTGAAGTGGTTAGATGCAAAAATTATCTATCCCATCTCAGATAATGTCTGGGTTAGCCCTATCTATTGTGTACCTAAGAAAGGATGAGTGACTGTTGTAGTTAATAAATAAAATGAGTTAATTCCTACTAAGCATTTCATTGGGTGACATATATGCATTGACTATAAAAAACTAAACTCAACCACTATAAAAGATCAATTCCACTTACTCTTTCTTGACCATATATTGGATAGGTTAGCTGGCCACCCATTTTAATGTTTTTTAGATGGATATTCAGGGTACCATCAAATTCCCATAGCTTCATAGGATCAAGATAAGACTACATTCACGAGCCCTTATGAAACTTTCGCCTTTATGAGGATGTCTTTTGGCCTAGCAATGCGCCTGACTTTTCAGAGCTGCATGATGTCCATATTTTGCGACATTATTGAACAAGGAATTTAAGTGTTTATGAATGACTTCTCTGTTTTGGGCCCTTCCTTTGATTCTTGCTTAGATCATCTTATCAGGGTTTTGAGAAGATGCGAGGAGACCATTCCAGCGCCTAGGCGCCTAGATCTATATAAAAACAAAATTTAGCCCTTTACAGGTCATTTCACCCAGTTCTCCTTCTGAGCTTTCCTCTTCCTCTTGCTTTCCAATCTAGGGCTTCCTTTAACTCCTATTTTTCGCTCGATTGCTACAAGGAAAAGAGAGATTTAACATCTTTAGATAATATTGTGTCGTTAACTCTTTTCCTTCACCTTTGTTCGACAAATTTTGGTATTTTAGTTAGAGATCTTGGGATGGGTTTGTGATTATGAAGTTTTTAACTTGAGATCTTAAATTTGCACGTGACTTACTCGTTCTATCTTAAAAACTAGCATCTTGACATTTGCATTCCTTGCTTTAATCATCAATCGATTATAATTTTTCTTCTCTGATTCATGGCACCTAAAACTAAAGGAGGAAAATCTAAGTCTTTCTTTGATAACAAGAAATTCGTTAGCACAAAAGAGGAAGAATGCTATAATGATTTCTTGATATCGAAGAAATTCATCCCAGACAGGAGATTTTTGTCTCCGAGTGGGGAGGTAGAAGCTATAATAGGTAGAAGGGATTGGGAGCAATTTCACTTCAACATAAGTGTCACTGATTCCTATTGTGCGGGAATTCTATGTGAACTTGCCTGAAGCCACCATTAATTTTGTTTATGTTTGAGGGAAACAAGTTGATTTCTCTTCTTCCAGGATCAATGCCTTGTATTCTTTGCGAGAATTTCTTGATAGTTTCTACCACAAATTTACTCTTTTTGATTCTGATTTGGTAGAAATTATGGTAGGGGTGTGTGAAAGGTGAGACATGATATTAAAATCAATTTCCCTTCCTCTACTTTGAATGTTGTGTCCAAAGCTCGGCAATATTTCATATCAGTCAAACTTCTTCCCTCGACAAATTTGAGTGAAGTTACTAAAGATAGGGCTGCATTAAACTTTTGAATTCAAACGGAGAAATCCATAGATGTAGGATCCCTAATCCATCATTCTACCTTGAAAATGAAAAAATGGGATCTACTATCAGTCTTAGCCACCCATCTACTACCTTCAATCTGTGTCAAACCTCTAGTGTTTCCTTTGAGAGTTTGGAGGAGCAGATTCACCCCTTGAAGCCCATTTCTAAGAAAAATATTGGGATTTATAGGCGACATGCAGTTTTCGAGCAAGGTGAAAGTTCATTCCGATCTTCATCCTCTACCTCTACGCCTCGCCCTCCTTCTACTATGACTTCTATAGCTGAGCGAGTTGAGAGGTTAGAGGATGATGCCTCCATTATACAGGAGGAGATATATGATTTGTCAGACCGGGTGGCGCATATAGAATGGCAGAATAAAAACTAATTTGATTAGATTGTCAGTTTACAGGTTGCTCAATTGGAGATGTATAGGAGAAATCCATGGTTAGGAGATGAGAATCCAATTGTTTTCCGGCTCACTCTCCATATGCGCGTTATAAGAACACACGCCAGCCTATGGAGTAGGATCAGGAGGAAGAAGATGAGGAAGAAGATGAAGAAGAAGGAGATGATTGAAGAGGGGACAAGTGATATTGTTGTTCTCTTAGAGATCTTTAGTTGATTTCACCTTTGGTGTTGCTGACTGTTGTGTTTTGCTGGACTACTGTTATTTTTCGTGCTACTTGTTTCATTTTAGTTTTTGTTGAAGTTGATTTATGTTCTTGTTGAAATATGTTATTGTTGTAAAATGTCATGTTGAATTGCGGTGGAACTTTTATTTCTGTATCTTTGTTGTTGGATGTTAATTGTTGTAGTAAATTAAAACTCTATTATGTATTTTCAGTTGTTGTACCGATGCAAATTTTATATATATTGCTGTTGTTTTTTAATTTATATTCACTTTTTGTGAAGTGTTAACTTGTACATGTGACACATGAATTTTTGCTGCTATTATTATATCTTTTCCATTATGCTTTATTTTTGTAGTTTCATATCATTAAGTTTGGGGGGATGAATGTTGTTAGAATTTTTCCTCTATAAAAAAAAACACTATAATTTGATACTTGTTTACATATTTAGAATGGAATGAATTTGAGACTACAATAATCTTAATAGAAAAATAAAATTAGTTATATAACAAATAGACTCCTATTGAATTAAACTGAATAAGAAGCAGAATGATCTTTGAAAATTCATCAGATGATTATTTAACTGTCATATTTAATTTTTAAGAAGATTTTATTAATGGGCAAGTTAACTATGAATAAATATGTTTTTTTTTTAAATTTTAGCCTCCATTTTATTTGCATTTGTTGTTAATAATTTATAACTAATAAGACTTTAATTCTAAAAGAGATGTTGCAGTATTTTAGTTTAAAATGATTGTAGTAAAATTAAAATTTATTAAATTGCTAATCCAGATAAAGTAATCATTTAGGATGTGAATGAAAAAAAAGATTATTTAAAAAGAAATGGGAAAGAAAATATTCATCAGGAAAGAAACAAGAAAAGAAAAATAAAAAAATTATAAATAAAAAACTTCGCGGAGAAGCTTGAGGAGAAGCCTTCACAAAAATTAATATTACTATTATTCTTTTAAATTGAAAACTCTTTAACATTCTTGTAATTAAATTTGTTTATATGTTTATAAATTATTAACAAATTATTTTATGGATGATTAAATTCTCTTGAACATTACATATAAACTATATTAGCTTAGCAAGTTATTAAATCCCTTCGAGTGAATATGCAATTAATTAACGTTTGAAGAAGTTCAAAGTTTTATGAAGCACATGTGTCTGAATAATTCAATGGAAGCTTTTCGTTATAAACTCTATCTAATTGGAAATTTGATTGTAAATGGTCACTTATTCAATTTCATTTCACTTATGTCCAACAAGATCTATTACTTATATTTTGATGTTTTGTTAATTTAACATTTGTTGTTACATGTTTTTTTGAATTTTATATGATGAAACTGCACTTTAATGAAGGTTTTTGTTGTTTTTATTGGTGGTAGCAGGAAAGGAGAAGAACAGGAATCAAATTGGATCAGAATAGAGATTGAAGCATGAACCTGACTATTAGGCGCTTAGGCTCCAAACACCTCCCAACAAAAGCTATTACCCGAGAGGCTAAGGTTTAGGCGCCAGCCAACGGGCACTTAGGCTCCCAATACAAACTCCTATACAAGAGGCTAACCTCTAGGTGCCCAATACAAGCTCCTATCCAAGAGGCTGACGCCTAGGCGCCCTAACTTAAAACTGACAATTAGTGCAATTCAAACTTTGAGAAGAATATGAAGAAATATATAAGCTTTGACATTGAAGTGAAGGGGGCTCTTCGATTACATTTTCTTTTGTCATTTTTTTGAGAGGGGAATTGAAGGAGAAGTCTAAGAAAGATCAATCATGTTGAGAGAAGCGAGAAGTTGAGAGATTTTGTGTGATTGAATGCTTGTAATCTCAACTTTTCAGGGTTGAAGGAAGGGAGATAAGTTCTGAAGTTTTATTTTTTAATTGTTTTTATTTTCTTTGTAAAACTTCTGTATTGTTATTTCTCTTTTAATCGATTAATCAGGTTGGTGTATTCAAGAATACATAGTGAGTAAACTATCTTTCTTCGTTGGAATGGAGAGATAGTAAATATTAATGTGGAAGTTTCTTTATAGATTTTGTTGATTATATTGAATGATGATTGACTTTTGGCACTCCATTTACATTTCATTTTGACCAAGTGGGGTTGTAATATTTGTCATGAGTTACCATTATTGGAAGAGATGGTATAGAATCAATAGAGTTAATCACATTAATTTGATGGAATAGGAATATATCTACTAAATTGATGCAAACTTGTAGGGAGATATTTGAGCATGGCTTAAAGGTTGGTATTAGGGAACTAATATAATTTTTAGCCACTTTTTTTATTCCACCAGCAGGGAGTAAGGAGAGCTTTTGCTCCTGTTTGTCATCCACATTTTTAGTTAACTTTCTCACTCATTAATTTATTGAACCATTCCAAGGAAGAGCTTATCAAATGCTTGAAGAACTCTTTTGCTTTCTTTGTTGATAATTTAGAATTTTCTTTTAGGACTTAAATTAAATCAACATTTCAAGCTAGGATCAACATTTATAGGCTAGAACTTTTCTTAATTAGAATCATCTCATTGCCTGTGGGATTGACAACCAGACTCTAATCCCGGTACTACTGATATGCCACGTATACTTGTGTGAGCCGCCGGTGATTTGCAGCACCAGGTGCGTATCACTTTGCACCGGAAAACATATGTATACATATCGACAAAGTAAATATAGTGTATTTAAGTATGAGATCATTTCCATGAGTGATGTGGCACATCGGACCAATCAAATTTAAAGAGAATCACTGTCAAAAGACGAATCCAAGCCAAGCGATCAAAACATAGAATGTATGAATAATTGTCACTTATATGTGTATGTATTGTTTGGAGTCTATTGAGTCATTTTATGTTGTATTTTTGTGTAAAACCTTATGTTTTAATTTTTTGGGTTGTTATGTGTGCTTTAGAGTGCATTTAGGAGAGTAAATTGAGGGTTGCCATATGATTATGGAGTGGTTATAGTCAATTGCATGTGAAGGAGAGTGGTAGTTATATGTGGTTTAGTTATTTTCTAAGTAGTTCCAAGGGGGACAACATTAGTTACTAAAGCCCAAAGTTGCATACTATCTTACACTAGATCAATGGAAAACAACATTTGAGTGGGTGAATTCTTTGAAGTTTCCCAATGGTTGTTTCAAACTTGCAGGTGGTCAGCCACAGGTATGTGCAGGTAGTCAGCAAGACAGCAACCTCAGAGGCCGGGCGTTCCGGGGACACAAGAGACTACCTACCGTAGCAGGAAGTGGGGGTCATCTGCTTTTGCTAATACTCCCTTGCCTGCAACTGCCACTCCTCTTGTGACACTTGTTGCTGACACCCCTCCTGTTACATCTGGTCCAACACCTGCTACTGCCACCCCTCTTATGTCACCTGCTCCCGCACCTGCTACTCTTCTGCCTACTGTGACACATGCTGCTCCCCCACGGGCTGCTTCCCTGCCGGTTGCTTCCGCACCTACTCCACCACCTGCTACGACTGCTACTGCTGCTGGCACATCTACCGCACCACTACTTCCAGCCCCACCTGCTTCAACACCTCATGAGCCTGACCACTCAACTCCTGCCCCTCAAGGGTACATTTTCTGTCAGAGGAGGACTCATAAATTTATTTTAACATTATATTATGTTTATTCTTCATTCTATATATTTTTTTGTGACCAAATTTTTTTCTTAAGTAGATACATTCCCCACAAGTTGTTCGTTACCTGCATCACGGAGATTATCAAGAGTATGTACGATCAGTCCTATCACTCATGGAAGCGGATCCCTGCAGCCACTCGGAACTTGTGGTTGAGAGAGTTCGAGGTACGATCATGTAATTTGAATTAGATTTGTAAATTTAATTTATTTTTTTATACTAATACATTGATTATTATTTACATTGCAAAAGTCCTTTGCCTAACTCCCAGAGCATCGCCATTAGATCCGCCGAATCTTCGAGATTTGGGGCAGGCATCGACATGTTCACGAAAGCCCGCCGGAGGGGCGAGCGACATGCCTGGATCGGTGAGGAGACCTGGGGTCAATTAACCAAAGCCTAGAGTTATCTAGCTATGAGAGAAAGAGACAGACGAACCAGGCGAACCGGACAACGGAGAGGGTTGGGGGAGTTGTCCTCCACATTGGCAAATCAGTCCCCCATACTGAGCACTATAGGAGGCTGGTAGGATTCTTAAATATTTAAAAATTCAATCTTTGAACAGATTTTATGGCACTAACCAATTGTATACGTTGCACAGGTGAAGGAGTTGAGCCGCGAGCCCTCCATTGCAAAACTACACGTTCGAATTCATCGGCGCCCAGGGACATAACAATGGGTCTCAGAGCATTTCCGTCGGGTTGCTATAACTATATAAAAGAAATTTAAAACTTTATTGACTTATATTATTAAAAGTGTGAATTAAACATTGGTTTTAATTTTCCAGAATGAGTTTAAGTAGCCCCGGGAGAGGCACTCGGCCACTCAGGCCCAAACGTTCGCCAGCAACAGTGGTAGTCAATCTATCACTGTGCAGTCCAAGTACGAGCTTTGGACTTAAGGCGACTAGTAAGAAGAATAGAGGGTTTATGGCCTTGGTGCGAAAGGAATAGCCTCCGAGGCCGATGTCTCACGTGGCCCAGTACTTAGTTCCCCGAGCTCCTCACAGCCAGATTAAGAAAGTCAAACAGGTCGCTACAATGAACAAATAGCTCCGCCAATTGCATTGACTAGATGCTAAAGGGCCAACATCGAGTCGAGGACTCTATAGTGTGCATGGCAGAGAGTCTAGCAGATCGTTGGGGCAAGCGGCAGGTGATAGCCATAGAGGAGAAAGAGGAGGACAAGGAGGGAGATGATGAGGAGTTTCTTTTATGTTTTTTTTTAATTTTTCAACATTAACTTGAACATTTACGGTAGAATTTTTGGTTAATTTTATTATTTTTATTTGGACAATTTGTTACAATATCTTCATTTTCATTAATGATATGTATTTGAGTTTTGATTTGTTCTGATATAGCTGGATAAAATGTGGTTGAGATGTAAATTTTTTATTACATGCAAGTTGTGAAAATGTAATTGCTCTTTTAAATTTTTTTCGGTGTTGCAAGTTTGCGTCTGATTTGTATCAGTTTTACGTTAAATAATCTGATGTTAAATTGACAAAAATATTCTACCGTTCTTCGATATGTGTAGCCTAAACAAAACTAACGGTAATACGACGTAAAAGCCGACGCAAATACTTTAAGTCTAAATATTTTGATGCAAAATGAATGGAACTATCATTATCAACCCTCAATTTACCTGTGAAAAACATCAAACGTAAATCAGACACAAATCTGACGATAAACCTCGAATATTGTCAGATTTGCGTTCCATTTACGTCTGATATGGCCAACGCAAATTTACTTATTTCCTGTAGTGAACCCCAATCTAAAAAACTAAAATCTTATACCAAAATTCTTGAATCAAAACTTATAATATGTCATAAAGCTTTTATTTCACATATAATTTAATGGAGACAATTATCATATTTCTTCTCCTTGGACAAGCCTTAAACAATATCTTGGAAACAACTTGTTTCCCCGAGAATATACGTATGACACAAATATTTATGAAGCTATTCTAATCTCATTAAATTGTGTTGAAATCAAAAACAATTTTAATGAATTAAACAAATCAATTGCTTATAGCAAAGTAACTATTCAATGCTTTCCATCATATGAAATGGGGTCTTTGTCCTTATCAAGTTAAAACAATTCAATATAAAAAACTAGAATCTAACTATCAAAGGACAATTTAATTTAACTATTCAACATATATAGAGAACATGAATAACGTTTTTCATATTCTTTATCCAAGAATAAAACATTAGTTGATGTTTGTAATTATGATGAAAATCTTGTCTGACGATACATCACACTGGATTTATCAAGGATAAGATAATTGTGGAGCAATTATTAAAATCCTTCTTGCTCCAATTAAATCAAAAGACTCTGAATAGATAGAAACTTCTATGACAACCTAATCTGATAGCTTAAAACTAAAGAAGTAAGAAATTGTGAATTGATGGTATTATCCTTTTTATTTTATTTTATTTTATAAAAATAAACCATCATAACTTCCAATAATAAAAAAAGCCGCTAAAAAATTACAAAATACACTAAATAATAATTAAATTCAACCAAAGCAACAAAATTGTCAGAAAGTAAAGCAATATCATAATTCAACCGACAATAGTCCAACAATACTAAAAACTAAGTAATATAAGAATCTAGAACCATAACACACAATATACTATCTAGTAGCAGGGGTTCTCTTCCCAACTCCCTCCTATCAGTCATACCCATCTATAATTTTGCCTGCAAGAAATAATTAATTTTAACAGTAAGTTTGTTATCACTTAGTGAGCAATTATAATCTCATTATTCATTAAATTAACACTTCATGTTTCCATTTAAGTATTTACCATTTTAACTTTTTGAAAAAGTCATATCATGATCACCATCATATCCAAAGGTATCATCAAAAAGTTTTACCTATAGATATCCTCAATATTTTGCACTTAAAAGTACATCTTTACCATTTTCATGCACAGGTACAACCTTCCCAACTAATATAATAAAGAGATAAATCCTAATTAACAAAATGATTTTTATTTTCTTTACTTTTTACTTTATCCATTTGAAGTTATTGTACAACAATTTACTCATTTCTATTTCATTTATTTTCATTTTAAAGATTCTTTAACTTTCAATATGCATATAATAATAAAGGCAGGTATTTTTAAGACAATAATGCAAGTCCTTTTTATATAAATCATTAATTTAATACAAAAAAGAAAGCAATTAATCAACCTAACTCTTCAAAAACCTCTGTATAGGCTTATTCCTCTACTTTCTTTCTCCAATAATCACTCACATCCATTAAAAGTGTATATATAATAATTTTATTTCTAAGATCACTCTAACATATGATTCATTAATTTAAATATGTCTCCCCAATTACCTTTTAATCAAATACTCTTCCATGATATTCATATACTCTACATAATGACATTTAATTAAAATCATAAACATAAATAATATATAAATCTTTCCCTTTTATTTCTTTGATGTCACTTCTTCTAAATATTCAATAAAAAAACATTCCTATTTTACTTATAACCTAAATAATAGAAATGGTAATTAGTAGATTTAATTTATTATTAACAATTCTATATTGAGATTAATCATAAGTATGCCTTCACCGCCTCTTATTTTTACTTCTTTTCATGCACAGAGATTCACCCTATACTATAAGGAGGAGCAAATGAAGATATGTCTGATAATTGAGAAGATTTATGACAAACTTTCCTCCAAAAAACTCATGATTTCAAAGAATGACTACAACAGCAGTCATCACTTCAAAAGCAGAACAAATCAGGACCCCGCCAATAGCAATCTCCATGCTAATCCAATATACTTTCTAGCTCAAAATCACGAAGCAATCTACCTTGCTAATTAAGCCTCCACTAAGAAAAAAGTCTGTCACTTTTTACTAGTCATTGTAATTTATGATATATTTTGAAGTCCGGTTGTTTCGAAGTTTATATATCGATGTAATTTCTAATACTAGTGTGCAAGTTTGAAGTCTCTGCCTAAGGAGCAAGCAATTGTGAGTCCTATTGTGGTTCCAGCCTCCTGTAAGTTTTATGTTATTTATTCTAATTCTGTTCTATTTAGTATTTCTATTTCTTAAAAAGTATAGTTTTTACTTCTATTTTCTGTTAATTTAATTTCTTGTAAAATCTAAGAATTGTTATATATACATACATATATATATATATATATATATATATATATATATATATATANATATATATATATATATATATATATATATATATATATATATATATATATATATATATATATATATATATATATATATATATATATATATAGTAGATCTTTCCGGAAAGGCTACTAGATTTCTTGTAACATTAGTGAAATGATTCATAAATTTAAGTTTTGGCAATAAAGAGAACAACTTTTCCAATCATGTACACGCATAAAAGAAAGGCATAATAAGCACATATCAAGAAATATTTATTTTGGTTCAGATCTTCATTACCCAAATTATCAAACCAATGCACAACTCAAATTCTTCATAACAAGAATTTTGGGTTAGAATATCTGGTATGTTCATGGCTATACTTTAAGAAAATGATATAAGTACCTCAATGATAAAGACCGACCATCTTTTCCCTCCAAGAAAGCTTGTAGGGGAGCTGAAGCTGCGTGGCATCTTTAATTTAAGCACATAGATGAGTTGCTAAGAAACCTATTTCACTCTCTAAAAGACAGAGAGCGATAAAAAAGTTGACCAGTATCTCAACTTGTGACATGGTACATAGCAGAAATATAATGTTAAAAATGCATTCGCTTGTTGGTTTAAAATGTAGTTTTCTTTCAAATTGTATCTATCTCTCAATAAATTGATCAGATAAAAATTTCCAAGACACAGAAAGCTTTGAAAGTTTTCAGTGAGGCATGCTATTGAAAATATGGACGCTGACACGAGAATCATTATGATTCTTAACAAGAACAAACGACTAAAAATTCCATTTTCAGGGAGACAAAAAGATCATACTTCATAGTAACACTCGGCACTTAACTACGATCATTCAAACCAAAAACAAACGACTAAATTACATTTTCATATCATCAACCATATCAAGGAGCGCATTCAATGCAATTTATGTTTTATAAGAAAAATGAGCGATAAATCTCAACCATTATAATAAGTTACCATTGGATGATGGATCTAGGATTACAAATTATAAGGGACTGAAAACTCCAAATTTTCCACTTGCGTTCTTTACTGGAGATTACTGTAAGGAGCATTTCATCAAACAGGTACCAGGCACTACCAAGTCGTGTCATTTAAAAGTTAAAAGGGAAACAAGTAAAAGAAGAAAGATAACCTGGCTTATTCAGAAAAGCAAGAAATTTGCATTTTTGAAAGCCGAGTTGGAGCGAGCTAAATAGCGTCACACCTACACGTACGATGTGTTCGCCAAAGAAGACGATGAATCAGCAGAAGGCCATAAATGCAGGTGAATTTCTATTCTAGCTACAGCGAAATTGAAAGGTAGTTGAAGAAGATATGAAGAGAGCTGTCCTTGTTCGTTCGAGGAGAAGATGGCCGGGAGAGAAATCAGCCCTTTAGGCTAACGGAGATGCTTTCTGCTAGCTCCACTATTTAAATTACTTGGAGGAAATACTGAAAATCCGAATTTACTGAATTTTATATGGGCAAAATCTTGAATTTTACTTAAATTTTAATTTATAATACCTAAAACAAGGTAAAGATTTGTGTGTTTTGTTGTGCATTTATTTTGTATATTTATATACTTATTTTAATTACTCATTTAGTGGCACTTTCACTTAAACTCTCATTTGCTTTTATAAGTTCAACATGTAACTAATTTACATGCTCCATAAAGCACATTTCAATAGAAAATAAATAGTTCAATTATATTAATTATTAGTTTGTTAATAAGTTTCATTTGATTAAAAAATAGATAGCATCATGATTACAGTATTTTTAATTTGTTCAGTAAAGATCCGTCAGATAAAAATTAAGTTGTTCGATAATAATATGCATTAATTTGCTCGATAATAACTCGATTATCATCATATCTAATAAACATCCACTAAACTCAAATAGTTAAAACGACAAATGAACTAAACATAAAAATAAATACAAAAACTAGATTAAAGTTTGAATTTTATAACCAAGCCCAATTTTATAGTTGGATCAAACACCTCGGAAGTTCGATTCATAATCGAACCGTAAACTAGCACTGCGTACCAATTTTTAAAATAGAACATTCTGAAGTAGATTTGGATTGGGAAG
>NEWO01000004.1:302409-324230 GCA_003013225.1 Phalaenopsis aphrodite
TGCCAATAACATCACCATACCTTCTTCTCTAAAATTTTTCATGAGCAACATTAAATCTGTTGCAAACACCACTCTGACTGCAGATAACTATCCCACATGGAGCTCACAACTATCCAAATTATTCGAAGCCGATAGCTTCGACTGTTTCCTTGTTGGTTCTTCCATTTGCCCTTCCAAATACATTTTCGATTCAAATGGCCAACCAGCACCCATCCCAAACTACCAAGCCTTCAAAACATCCAATCGCACCTGCTCCCATCCTATCAGCCTAGAATATCTTTACGTCCTTTGAATCAGTGAAGAAATCACCCAGCAGCCAAAGAGCAAACCTAATCATAACTGGCCTTGCTTTCCACGCGCGGAAGAGGAGCTCGCTCTTCATCTAGAGGCAGGGGAAGATGGAACAATATCAATCTCAGGTTGAGTGGAAACAGAAACCAAAGCGGCAGGGGACAATCCAATGCAAAATCCCTGACCACTTGCCAATTTTGCAAAAAAGTGGGACAGACTGCTTTCAACTGTTGGCATTGATCAAATCTGGACTGCTTACCTACAAACAAAGCTCGTCCAAATGCAGCTCTTCTAATGGATTCCACTTCACAAACTGGCCTCTGACAATAATTGCTCAATCTCATTTGATGCCAATGGTTTTCAAATAAAGCACAATGACAACAACTGAATCCTCCTAGAGGGACGAAGCAATAAAGGTCTCAGCCCAATATCCTCAATGCTAGCCTTACATTCCACCCTTCAACCCACCGATGTCTAGCACCCAAGACTTGGGCATCCTCACAAGCCAGTTATAGCAGCCATCTCCAATAGTAATCTGAATCTACATATTACTCCACTAATACCATATGGCACAAATGTAAGGCTTCAAAGAGCCACAAACTTCATTTCTCAAAGTCTATTATTAGATCTACTACATGTTTTAATGCTGATGTATGGGGGCCTTCTCATATTGTATCCCTTCAAAGTAATAAATAATGTGTTATCTATGGACGACCATTCTAGTTTTTCTTGGATATTTCCTATGATAAGAAAATCTGAAGTTATGAATATTTCATTTGGTTCAACCAATTTGGGGAGAAGGCGGAGAATACACTTCCAACACATTTAATATCTACCTTTAAACACAAGGAATTATGCACCAAATAAGCTATCCCTATACTCCAGAACAAAACAATATAGCTGAAAGAGAGTATAACCATCTAATTGAGATAGCTTACACCCTTCTTGCTCCCCAACTACCTCATCAATTCTGGCTTGAAGCTGTCGAAACAACCCTTTACCTCATCAACGGGCTGTCGATCAAAACAAACTACATGAAATCCCCATACCATCTTCTCTATCACAAAAAATCCAAACTACAATCATGTATGCATCCTCGACTCCTCGTCCTTCCCTTGGCAACGACCACTCATACATAACAAACGATCGCCTCGAGCGCGTCACTGCATTTCTCTTGGTTATTCTGACTATCACAAGGGTTATTGCTGTCTAGAAACACTCCAACAAATTCATCATATCTCAACACGTTACATTGAATAAAACATCTTTTCCCTACAACACCATCCAAACATCACCAATAACACCCACTCTATGTATTCCTCCTACTTTGATAATTAAAACTTCACCCAATTCCACAGCTACGTTACCACCACTATCCCAACTCTCCCCCAAATCCTCACTTTCTGTCACACCCTCTCCATCACATTCTTCACATACACCATTAGAATTCTAGCCTCATAATTATACTTCAAACAGCCAACACTACCTACTACTCTTATTCACTCTCTAGACTACAAACGAAAACATCCCATCCAAAACTTTTTTTTAACTTATCTCATACACTCATATCCACCACAGATCCCACCACATATAACTATTGTACACCCTCACTGGTGTGCTGCCATGGAAGAGGAATTCTCTACCTTACAAAAACAACACACTTGGGAATTGGTTCCCCCTATATCAAGCAACTCGGTTTTCAAGTAAGTACAGCAGATCCGTCACTTTTCATCTGCACCTCCTCCACGATTCTCCTCTACCTTCCGATCTATGGCAATGACAAATTGATGAGCGGTAAAAATCCCACATCCATCTCAAACCTTATACAAAATCCAAGCCAACAATCCCACATGAAAGATCTCGGTCACATATCAACTTTTTGAGAATCAACTTCAATTGTACAGCTACAGAATTTTTTCTTAGCAAGGTTCCATATCTCACGGAACTTCTCAACCTCTCTGACTTGCAAACAACACAGTAAACCAGTCTCAACTCGTCCCACCATTCGTCGATGCCAAACAGTATCATCAACTTGCAGGTTCTCTCCAATGCCTTACAATCACAAGGCCAGATATGGCATTTGCCATTAACCAATTATATCAACATATGCACAAACCATTGCCTTCACACTATCAACTTCTAAAACAAGTTTTTCAATATCTTCAAGGAAAATGTGACTTTGGTCCACCCATCAATATAGGAGATCTCGCTCTCACCATAGTCTCAGACATGGATTGGGCTGGAAACTCAACAGATCACCAATCTTTCACAAGTTTCTACGTTTTCATTGGCTCAATTATCTTATCATGGAAAGTTCAAAAATAGCACATGGTAGCCAGATACTCCTCCGAAGTTGAATATCGGGCTCAAGCAGCGGTCACTATTGAAATTATATCGTTGCGACATCTACTTACTGAACTTCACTCCATTCCATCTCTCTCGACCACTACTCTCCGTGACAACACCTCCGCCTGTACGAATGCTTCAAATTCGATCTTCCATGCACGAACAAAGCATGTTGAGATTGATTTTCACTTCCTCCGTGATAACGTACAAGACAAAGATATCGACAGTCAGTACATATCCATTACAGAGCTAGTAGCTGGCATCTTGAGCCCGATTCAGTTTTCTTCGCACCAAGCTTACCAATCGCTTGCATACCAGATGGAGTAGCCACAACCCTCATACAGCCACTCCAACATACCTATTCCATCCACCTGCACCATTATATATATATATATATATATATATATACTCTGTATGCACCTCTCTGAATCAATGAATATCAGCTCTTACTTTATCCCATTTTTTTTCTCTTCTTCTTCTTTTAAAATAAGAATAATTTTTTATGTAATATTTGATTTGGTTGAAACATAACTAAATATTTTGACTGCTATCATTGACGGGTGAGCGTCCCGCAAATTCACGATCGAAGATTTGATAATTGCATAGACAAGAATCACATGATTCATCATCATGGTGCGGGAACTCTAGCAATCCCGCTATTCTGGGAGATCGCGAGAAGCCTCGTGATCTCGAGTTTAAAACAAGAGGCGCTGACTTTCAATTTAACATTTTTTTTCCTTTTTAATTTCTTTCATAGTTTCCTACTTCCAATTAGATTATTTTGCATAATGTAACTATTTATATATAGTCATTTCGTATTTTTTCGTACTTTTTTTTTGTTAATGTCTTTTAGAGATTGTATCTCTGATTTCTACTCTAAGGAGTGTTGGATCATTTTCTATTTGCAGGTAGAGTGTCTATCTTGCTCAGGAATAGATGGTAGAACCTCCTCATCACCTCAACATCATTGTTTCAGAATTCTCTTTATTGTTGACAGTCGGGACAATCGTTGAATAACTGCTACCCCATTCCAAATGTCGTCAACCTCTTATATGTTCCTTGCTATTCCACAACCACCTTCCCACTCAATTGAGTAGCTCTAAATAGTAAAACTAGTATTTAATACAAAATTGTTCCACCTTACATAACGTTCAAGCTAGCCGCTATTAAGTTTTTAATGAATGCTTCCTTGTACTAAGAGAATAAGAAGTGTGTATAAGATAGTAGAAAGAAATGAGTGAGGGCACCATCTGATCTAAGATGAAAAGGGAGATGCAATGCAAATATATTCTCCCATATTACCTACTTGACATGTTCATAAAACTCTATAGCATGTGCAAAAGAGACTCTTTTGTGGAGGATTATACAACTGACTTTGTTCAACTCAGACTAAAATGTGAGTTGGTGGAACTAGAGGAGCAAATAATGGCTAGGTATCTTGAAGGACTAAAACAAACTATCAGAAATGTCATACATCCTTGGGTATTTTAAGTTGTCGATTCATTCGAGCAATATAATGAAGTGTTTTGGTATGTGGATGCCCAAGCCTAGTATGTCAGAGGGGGCTGTGATGAATTGTTTATATAAGCAGTAATTGGATAGAGATCGTTAGGAGCAGTAATTGCTCTGGATCATGTACAAGAGTTTTATTAGTGAGTTGATCCTGAATTTTGAATTTTAAAGTCAAATGTAATAAAGCAATTGTTATCTTTAGTTATTGATAAACATGGATTAAATCATGTGAAATATGAGGAGCACGAAAAAGTGTGGAGAGAACAAGCTTATGGTCAGGTGTGGGTAATAAGCCCTCGCCAACGTAGGAGATTTTAGTAGTCTAATCATTGCCTATCACTGCCCTTTCTTGTCCGGTCTAGATACTTGAGCTGTGAGGATTCTCACTAAAGAGCGTGAGATGAGCGGTTGCTTTGGAGTCAAGGCCCATTCTTGATCCTTGGAAAAGGTAGTTGAGGTTAAGACAAACATTTGATGTGGCGTAGAGGGTATGTACTATAAGTTCGCGTGGTGCCAGCAGTGATCGACAGCATGGCCGTTTTTGTGACAAATTTGACAAATATTGGTAGCTTTAATTTTTCTGTTGTTACCATGAACCTTATTCTTTTGATTGAATTGCTATTTTGATTGATTTCTTGAAGGATAACTTTTGGCTTTATAATGAAGAGGCGCCCGGGGAGAGGGACTCTTGATATTTTTGTTGATTAAATTGCTTTATTCAATGTGTGGGAGAGAATAGAATTCCTTCAGTGAGATTGGTTGCAATTGAGTGTGGATTGCACTTTTAAATCCTTGGTAAGTTGATGGTAAAATGTTAAGAGTATATAAAATGATGTCTTATTTGTCAAATGTGGATCTAGCTACTGCTATGTTATCTACCATAGTTTTAATAATGGTGAGATACTACGTTATGGTGTTGTTGCCCATGATAAGATCATGTAACTCATTCTTGAGTTGAGTCACACGGGACCTATTTGTAGCTTGAAAATGTTTTCAAGAGTGATCCAAATCTCAACAGTGGTGTTGAGATTGTGAATATAAAATAATAAAGATGTTGAAATGATGGAAAGCGAAACAGCGAATAGATTTTGATCTACTAATTTCTATAATTGGAAATCTTGACCAGTAGATTGATTTGTTGTCAATTCTTGATGAGATTGAGATGAAACAAGAATATTGGGGTCTAAAAATGAACTAAATCCTTTGGCAAAAAATAATTTCTTAATTTTTACCTTCCATATGGCATAGTTTCATAAAGAAAAGGTTGGGTGACAACAGTCTTGATGTTTGTCATTAAGAGCTTTAATGTCGTAGGAATATTGATTTCCTTCTCCTTGTTGAAGTTGTTGGTTAATTGGCTGTTGCGATGCTTGAGGAGATGTTGAGGAAGAATAGTCAATGGATCTTAATGCTGTCAAACTCACTCTCTGATACCATGAGGAGAATAAAGAGGAGGAGAAAGAAGGTAATTATTCCAATGATAATTTTTCCATTACATTTGCTATTCACAAAAGCAGGTTTATATAGACCCATGAGTGGCATAATTGAAAATAAAAGGACTGACAAAAAGGAAAACAGACAATATAAGCTTTAGACCTTATTTATTACATATCTCTCTGGTATTCTTTCACAGGGATTCGAGGTGTTTGGAGCGAGCCCTAGGAAGCTCTGGCGACCATACGAACGGAACCAGAGGCGAGCCATAGGTAAGTCTAGATAAGTCTCCTTCATGCATTTTGATATTATGGTTTTTAAAAGATCAATTTTAACATCATAATTATAATCAAATGGCTAAAAATGAAATACTTAAATTAAAAATAAGAAATTTTTTATGCCTCAAAAATCTGATTTCAAACATTATTTTAAATATTAATGATTGTAGCTTCATAAATTTAAAAAAAAATGCACATTAAATTAATAAAAGCATTACTATTACAATATTATTTTAAAATTTAATCACATTAAATAATTTTAATATTCATCATGTCATCTCTGGTTCGACCCTATCAAGAGAATTAACTTTGAAAGCCTCCTTCTTTAAGGCTCAACCCCTAATCCAATTTTCATAACCCTAATCCATACAATTAAGAAAATTTTGAATAAATATAAGAAGATTTTGTTTTTACAATATTTATTAAAATCAATGAAGAATCATTACAGTAATTTAGTATTTTGGGCTTCTCCATGATGTTGAAATTGTGCCTTCATTTTGCCTACTGCTAAGCTCTCTCTCTCTCTCTCTCTTTATATATATATATATATATATATATATATATATATAAATTGCAGCTAAAATTCTTTTTTTCTTCAGTATTTTTATTTATACAAAATCCAATTTTTCCGGTGCACATAATTTACAGTTATACCCACGACCTATTTTGGGTGCCATAATCATAAATATCAAACATGAGCTGTTAGATATGCAAATACACAAAACTATATGGTATGCAAGTAAATTTCCCCATTTTTAAAGTGTATCACGTTGCCTTTTGCGGTCCCACCCTATATAATCTCCATTTTTTTCATGTTTTCCTTAATCGCAGTAGCATTCCACATCTGTTAATATGCAGCTTTTCACCACAACATAACCTAACATCTCTCATTTCCCATCACTGCTGATATAAATATATAATAACTCAAGCTTCAACCTTCTCTTTCCTTAAACTCTTCACATATGGAGGACCCAAACCTCTCCTTCAGCAAGTCTATTTCCTCTCAAGATCCCGTTTCTCCTTCTGAGGAAAGTGGATGGACATCTTACTTTGATGAGTTCTTCGCTTCCGAGAAGAGAAAAACAGCAGAAAAGTCAGGAACCAATTTTTGTGACAGCTCTTCTTTGGTTTCTGATGCTTCATGGAAACCTCAGGTTTCTTCTCCGCCATTGATGAAGAAGAAGAAGAAGAAGAAGAAGACGAGGATAGTCTTTGAGGATGATGCTTTGGAAGATACTGCAACTTCTACAGTTAATAGCCCAAAGGTTAGAAGAATTTAGTTCCTTTCATCTTGTCTTAGTTTAAAAAGGACTAATGATATTAACACATATGGCAGCCGTGTAGATATTTGTTTTGATGTGAAAAATAATAATATTAGGAGCTCTTGATGAAAATTATTTTGTTAATTAAGTGCTAATTGCTTTATTATTAATAAAAACCTATGATTAATCATATTTATTGCTTCCTCTCTCTCTCTCTCTCTTCATCATGGTAAGAATATAATGAATCAAATATTAATTAATATCCTAACTATAATAGTAATAATCTTAAGAAATTGATCAATGTACATAATTTTTTTATTAATTAATTGAACAAGTAAAATAATTATTTAAATAATATTCAATGTATTTATTTTTGGATTTTATTTCTTATAGGAGAAGATGGCTGAAGATGAACAAGGCAAAGATCTGGAGAAGAGAAGAATTGAGGAAATGAGTCATGTTGGAGGAGTTACTGAGATGTCAAAACTAAGGAAAAAAGGGCTTTGTTTTGGTCCCTTTTCTATGTTCATTAATAATCTTTGATAAATATGGTGTTTCCATAAAATAGTGAGAAAAATTCTCACCAACTATTTTCTAGTATATGTGTGCTCCTTTTCTATGTTATTTGGTTGGCTAATGAGTCTAATTTATCAATATATAAGATTTAATTAAAAAATATTGTCTTGGGAAGTGTTTATAGAGAGAAGTCTACTCTTAATAAAAGAAAATTAGTGGAAGGTAATGAAATATTAATGCTATTATCAAATGATTTCAGACATTTTGTGATTAAATAATATTAAGGGTGATGGACTTGAAACTCATGAGTGCTATTTTTTTTTATTATTGTAATGAAGCTATTTAAGAAAGTACAATAAGAAAATTGGGAAAAATGTTTTTTTTTTTTTAATATTTGGTTTCATATCAAATTAGTCTATTTGTTTTATGTAAAGTTCAAATTAGTTTTCAACTCACATATTTACATGTATGAGTGAAGACAATGATTTGATATTCTTGCACATGCAAAAATTGCTAGTAAACCTAATATCTTCTATATATTAATTGTTAAATAGGGGTTTAGATAATATAATTAGAGAAAAAAACAAAATAAAAATAGAAGAATAAAAAAATTATAAAAAATAAAATATTGCCAAACATACAAGTTGAATTGGACTATTGGCAATATTTTTTTAAAAAATCAAACCAATTAAGCTTTATTAATTTTACAATGGCCTCACTCAAGAATGATATGCACTTTAGTCCATTCAATTTAAAGTATTTTTTTCTTGCTTGAATAATACAAATTTTAAAACCTATTATTTTATTTTATTTATTTATTTTGCTTGTAAGAACCTATTATATTGAAAAAATCTTGGACTTTAAAATTAATATGAGTTGTAATGACTTTCAATTAACTAATGAAATTTAACGAAATTTTTAGATTTATTGTTTTATTAAAACAGTAATAATTTTGCTTATGCATAATATTTTAGTTGAGTTTTGAATAAAGTAGAACCCGAATTCAATTCAATTCAATTTTCTTATTTTATAAGTCTCAATGCAATGAATAAGTTTTATTTTCAAGCATTAGAATCAGATCAAATATCGATGAATTAAAAATTAAATCATCTTCTCATCTCTTATCATTTTAATTTTTTAAGCTTTTTTTTCCTATTAATGCTCGACTCAAATTGTAAGTGTAAACATGGATAATATGAAAACAACATAAACTTAGTTTTATTAAAGTTATATTGAATAATTTCCCAACGTTGTGCCATAAAATTTCAATATTTATGGAGGGAACATGAGAAATAATTTTTTTTTTTGGTAAAATACACATATTCTTGGTCTTTCATGTTTCTCATTTGAGTCTTCAACATTGATTTATGAGATTGTGGGATGAATGATTAGTGTGGATGGTCTAGAAAAAGTGGAAGACTAAATCCAAATTTTCTATATTAATGAATCTTTTGTATCTATGAACATAAAGCCCTTGGTTTTTGTGAGCTTTGTCTAAATTTCGATGCCTTGTTCTCCCCTTTGAAATCATCCCTAATGAAGGATTTTATAGTTTTCTAACAACAAATGAAAGTTAAATTGTCATAGCTACTTATCTTTTTTATATGGATGTCATTAACAACCTTCAACTATTTCTTTTATAAATAGTAGAATTTTCTCTAGCAACACTTCACAAGACAATAATTCCTAATTAAAGCTTTTATATTTACAAATTTGAACCATTAGTGAATCAAAAAATTTAAAAAAGTACATATATAGTAGAAAATAGTTAATGAGAACTCTTCTCAATATTATATGGAAACAACATATTTATCAAAGATTATTAACAAACATAGAAAAAGGAACCAAGACAAGCCCTTTCTTCCTAAGCTTCGATATCTTGGTAACTCTTCCAACATTACTCATTTCCTCAACTCTTCTATTAACCTAATCTTTTCCTTCTTCTTCTTCAACCATCTTCTTCTATAAAAAATAAGAAAATTGAGAATTTTTTAATATTTTATTTCACATTAAATAACTCAATTTGTTTTATGTAAAGTTCAAATTAGTTTTCAACCCTTATCTTTACATAAGTGAAGACAAATATTTGATATGTTTACACATGCAAAAATATCTGAGAAAATCTTATATCTTCCAAATATTAATTATTAATTGGGTTTTTAGAACTTTTAATGTGAAGAAACACAAAATAAATTAGATATTAAAAAATTTGAAAAATAAAACAATACCAAACATGAAAGTTGAATTGGACTCTTATCAATGTTGTTAAAAAAAATTCAAGCCAATTAAGCTATATTTTACAATGGCCTTATTGAAAAATAATAGGTATTTTGATCAATTAAATCATTGCTTGAATATTAAATAAGTTTTAAAATTTTTATTTTATTTTATCTATTTATTTTGCAAGCAAGAAACTGCAATATTGATGTGATTTTTTAGTTTAAAATTAATTTGAAGTTTTAATGACATTCAATTAATTAATGAAATCTAACTGAAATTTTAGATTTATTTTATCTTATAAAAATAGCAATAATTTTTCTTATGGATAATATTTCAGTTGAATTTTGAATTAAGTTGGTTTAGATAGGATTAGATTCAAATTCCAATAGATTTGATTTTACTTATTTTTGTAATTCTGAATACTATAAATAAGCTATAGATTCATGGCTTTTAATCAAATCAAATTTTGATGAGTTAAAATTAAATCATCTTCTTTTCTCCTATCAATTTAATTTAATTTCTTGAGTTTTTGTTCTCTCCTAAAACTCGATTCAAGCTACGAGAAAAATTTCAGATCAGGTGAAAAGATGAGATAAAATGAAATCTTAATAAAATCATATATATTAGATTTATATTGCATAGCGTCCTAAAGTAGTGTCATAAAATTTAAAAAAAAAATTATAGAGGGAACATGAGAGATTCAAAAGTTTTGTAAAATACACAATTTCAACTTCAGTGATATCGATTGGCCTATCATGTTTTCTCATTTCAGTCTTCAACACTGCTTGATGAGATTGTGGGATGAGTTATTAGTGTGGATGGCTTGGAAAAGATGAATACTAAATCAAAATTTTTTTTTTATCAATGAATCTTTTTTTGGGCTCTATAAACATGAAGGAAGCCCTTGGTTTTTGTGAGCTTTATCTATATTTAGATGTCTTCTTCTCCCTCTTGAAGTCATCCACAATCAATGATTCCATAGCTTTTTAACAACAAGGCCAAGTTACATAACTTCTTAAATTAATATCATAACTAATAATCTTACTTCTTGGATGTCCTTAACAACATAAAATTTAAACTAAAGATATATTTCAACATAAGATTGTAATGATTTGTGCAACTAAAATAGAGTCTTAATTTTGAGTATTAATGAGCATTGCATTATCAACCATATTGGAGTGGTACATTTTTGTAAAACAATTTTAATAGGTAAGACATGAATCACAAGTCATATGATCTTAAAATAAAAATCAATTATTCATGCAATATTAATAATAGAAGCATAAATATCTAAAATCTTACCACCATTATTCATAGAATTTAACATTGTCTAGGGCTTCTAGCAACATCATCCTCCATCTTTGTTTCAACAATGATCACAATCGAGATCTTCATGGATAACTTCTTCCCCAAATCTTAATCATGATCCCATCATTTTAAATATGTTGTAAGCTTAAACTGATGATGTTGCCTCTTATAATGTTTAGAGAAAGATCTATCTCCTTGATTGAAAGTAGATGCCTTCTGATTCAAGAAGAAATTTATAATACATCACTTCTATCATAGAAAGTTTTTGAAAGAGCACTCCATATTTCAACTTCACAACTTCTTAACTAATAATTTCAACAAAGCTTGTGGCTTTGTCTTCACGCTAAATATCATTAATTTGATTCTGATCACTGCATTAAAAATGCCCTTTGCTAAACAAAAATAAACATGTAACATAAATAGAATACTGAATCAATAGAACAATCAGAGAGTTAATTGCCTTGAAGGTAACTATAAATTAAATATATAGCTACGACTCCTCTCTCTCTTTCTCTCTAGATATCATTGCAGATTACTAAGTTATCTGTGAGTAACTGAGCATAAAGGGGAAGAAGTCCCCTCCATGTGCAGGAGAAAAGTGGGAAATGAGTACTAAGTTACTTGGGTGTCCCCAGCAGCTAATTACTGAGGTATTCCTAGCTTTTTTTTTTTGTCTTTCTTTCTTAATTTAATTTTAATTATAGATAAGAACATAACTATAATTTAATACTTGGAATATAAGCTAATGTGACTACTTATCATTGGTTTATTTAATCTTAAGAGATAATCATTTGCATGCGCCAGCCAGAAGTGCATGACATCTGGATCCCACTTGCATTGAGGGAGTAAGGTAATTTCTCGAGTAATAAAAATTTCGAGTCCGAATTTACCGTTTTGAATAGTTTCCTAAAAAAAATAAAAATAAATAAATAAATAAATAAATACTATTGTTTTTTTCATATATTTATTAAAATTATAAATCTAATTACTCAAAATTATACACGAATATTGGCTATTCTCTACAAAAATTTAGTTTAAACCGTAAGTTATATGTTTACCAACTGCTTCGCTACGACAAAGTTGGTGTAGGAAAAATGATTGTAGGTAATTCAATTACCGGTGGATTTAATGATGATTTACATTAACCGAAAGTTAACCGACGCGTCATAACCGTCGCTATAAATCTAAAAAATATTATGTTTAACTGTAGCTTAACTGTCAGTTATATAACTGACGAAACTGTTCGTATGCAGAGGCGGAACCAGTTTTTTTTTTTTTTTAAAGAGGGAAAACAATCCCCCTAGACCAAACGTGGAGATGCTATGGTAACGAAATGCACAATGATATTTAAGAAGAGCAAAACTGATATTTCAGAAGGGGCAAAAGGCCAAATTATCCTTCCATATAACTAAAAATCTGATTTTGAGGGGCTCTGGACCCTTCTTGGGTCCACCCCTATCCATAGGAAAAGTGCGTGTTGTAATTTTAACAGAAAAGTGTCGTGACTTTGTCGGTAAACTGTTACCAAACCGTCGGCTAATCGTGAGAATTTACTGACGGCTCTATCCATAGCAAAAAGTGCGGCACTTTGCCCTTGTTCAATAGACCGTCGAAAAATCGTCGTTTGTTCGATAAACCGTCCATAACATATAGAAAACCTATACCAACAGAAAAAAAATGAAGCCCACTTTCAACGCTGCAATCTACACACCTGTAATCGTAACAGATCATTCAAAATACAACACAATACTGTAACAAAACTAATTATTGCATAAATCATATATAAAAGAAAAACAATTGAATTAAAATAAACAAAATGTACAACTACACTATAAAACTAATTTTTGCTCACAATAAATTATTCAATACACAACCAAACAAAATATCCTCCTCATCATCTTGTGTTCCCTCCTTAACATCATCATCCCCACCCTCATCCTGCATTGGTACATTCCCTCTCTACAATTCTGAAAGCAGCACCACTTCAATCTTTGTTCTCATCTCTGATCTCAGGGCTACTACCTGGGCAGCAACCTTAACAGCAACCTTAACAGCATCTCCTACTCCTACTAAGTGGAAGTGAATGCATAAGATGTGCTAGAGGTGAGCAGGCATCATAGGCAGGTGTATGAGACCCCAATCCATAGATCTTTCTCTTCTTCCCGCCAACAAACTCCCTCCAGAGGTCATACTCAGAAGGATCATTAGATGTGTCTGAACCACATACCGACTGCTAAGATCGACTCTCTTTGAGCCTCAGGAAGACCTCCTACAAAACATATGATTAATGAAAATAAGAAACTAAATAAATTCTGATATTTATTTGAATTTTATACTTATTGATGTTGTGAATTACGGAGTCACCAGCAATCTGTTGTCCACCCAGGACTATCCGAATTTTATACTTATTGCTTATGTAACTCTGCACCAGTTGGCACTCGTCCTTTCTCCAGTGTCTATCAGTAAAATGGAATTGTGAGCATAAATTTATTGTAAAATAATATTTAATGCAAAAAGTCTTTCCAGCCTCCTCTTGTACTCCGTATGTGGGAGGGCTCCACCGGTGTGCGTTGAGGCGCTCATATCCCTGCAATCAAAGCGACGATTAATCTTTGCTTACTTCCTCTTTCTTTAATACTCGGGAGAGTCCTAGACCCTGAGCACTGTAGCAAACTCATCCTCACCCATCTATAAAGGGCACTCACGTGTCTATTGTATATCACTGAACTAGTCTCGCAGACGATCGCTCTCCTTGTGCTCAAATTCCTAACAAATGTGTGTCTCCTCCTCGAGGGGCTATGACCATTGCTTCTATAAATTGAATTAGAAATTATTAGATTCATAAAAATAAATTCATAAATGTAATCACTATATTCTAGGTTTACCTTAAACTCACCAAATCACATATTTCGAATTGTGATTGGGATCTCCTTCCAGGATAAGTATGGATGGTCGTACTAGCTCCGAATTATATGTATAATGAAACGGATGGCCTATGTAGTGGGAGTAAATTTGAAAATAATATATAATTAGCTCTCTATTAAATCAAAAAACACAAGACAATAATGTCAGCATTAAATTAAAACTTACATGCTTCCCATTGCTCTGACTTGATGACGGCTGCTAGTACTGCTCGAACTTTACGGTTCATCAATAGCAGTCGGTGTTGATGGTGCTGGTGGTGTCGTGGTCGCGGTTGGTGGTTGTGGTGGTGTTGTGGCCATGATTAGCGGTGCCAGCGTTGTTGCTGGTGGCAGTGGTAGTGGTTTTGAGGTTGTGTATAGTGGAGGAATTAGTATGTTAGCTGAGACTGGAAGAGGTGCCTGTGTGGTGCCCTTTGTTCCACCACGTCCACAACCTTGGCGGCTTACATACTTTTGCAAGCTAACACGTCCCTTGAACGGGGGGAAGGGGGCATACTGCTCCTTTCTCTAGAAGTCATCTGTAAGCACAAAAGTAAATCTAATTAGTACATCGACATACTAATAAAGATGAAAGTACAATAAGACACAATAAAAAGAAATGGAAACACTAAATTGCATGTGCACAATCTACAAACTACTAAAACTGATAAGAATAAAAGTATGCAGTAAACATAATGGAAAACTGTAAAGTGCGATCTACAAAGTACTAAAACTGAAAACACAGAAGCATAAAGTAAAAAAATAATAATAATAACACTTGCACATCTTTGTTAATCTCCTCTAATGAGTCACTTGATGAGGTAATTAAAATTTCTTCATCCAGTCCTTCACCAGAATCATGCTCATTGATATCAATTTCATTGTGTTTGCCATCAGCTTCAACTAAATTTACCCCTTCATCGATAATGTCAAGTGAAATGTATGACTCAATCATTTCTAATTCCCGATGAGCTGTTTCAATGAAATTCTGAATATCAATAGTCGTTGCCGGTTTACCGGCTATGACTTCTGCCCACTCTACTTTATCTCTTATTCTATGGGGATATAGAAGATAAAATATATGACTTGCTTATCTTGCTAACATGAACGGATCAAATTTACCATATCTCCTATTCACTTTTACTTCTATGATATTATACGGTTGGATAACTCTTGCTCCACGATTCGGAACATGATCGAGTCAGTCATAGTTGAACAGGAACACACTCCCACTGATAGAGCCATTATAATATTTTGTTCTTCTCTTTTAAAGGCCAACATTTTGTGTCAATAGAGCATTGCAGGTCTCACCACTAACAACAATAAGCCTTTAACCCACTAAGTGGGGTCGGCTACATAAATCTTTATTGTCCATTGAGTCCTATTAAGTGTCATATTTTCATTTAATTTTAATAAATTAAGATCATTTTTTATACAATATGCCCAAGTATTTCTAGGTTTACCTCTGCCTTTCGTAACATAAATCAAATCTAAAACGTATACTCTCCTTGCCAGATCATCAGATGGTCGACATCTAATTTGACCAACCTATCTAAGACGACTCTCGCTAATGTTGTCCACTACTTGAGCTACACAATCCCTTTCACAGATAAATTCATTTCACATTTTATCTTTAAGTGTAAAGCCACTCATCAACCTAAGCATTCTCATCCCGACAACACTTAACCTTATATTTTGTTTCTCTTTTAAAGGCCAGCATTTTGTGTCATAGAACATTGCAGGTCTTACCAACATCTTATAAAATTTTCCTTCAATTTAATTGGTACTTTTCTATCACACAATAGGCCCGAAGCATTCCTCCACTTCAACCAACTAAATTGAATTCTACTAATAATATCCTCTTCTTCATCACCATCACCTATAACACTAGACCTGAAATATCTAAGGCGTTCACACCTTAGATATATCTAATAAAAGAATATCAATGACAAAAATCATAAACCAAGCTACATCCTCATGTAAATGTCCTGTAAGAGCATCCAACCATACCTTTGAGCGTCAGAGCGGGTAAGTCGTCAGAGCTGGGGTCACTGGAATTTTGGTCGCAGGGGCGCCGCAGCCACCGGGAGATGAGAGGGGAGGGTTAGGGCACGAGGGAGAAGGAGAGACCGAGAGAGATCGAGGGATTAGGGCAAGTTCAGGGGCGTAGCGAATTTTGGCAGTATAAAAATTTTTTTTCTGACGGCTTGCAAACGGCTTCAACTCCGTAGGCTATTAACTTTAATACCGGTGGCATTGACTGTCGATTACTAAAATGGCTCGCCGGTTAACAGCCCGCCAAATAGCAGGTTCGTAAATAACCTATAATATATGACCGTCGATAATTATGTGTTTATAATCACAGCTAAATGCGTCGGTTATAATAAAAACATTCAGAAACTAATCTATTGTTCATAACCGACAGTAATGTCCTGTTGTTATGCCGTCAAAAACAACTCAACACATAAGCTGTCGTAAAACCTTAAAAAAATATGACTCTTTTACCAATGAAAATTTAAGTTGTCGGTTATAGCATTTTTTAATATAGTGATCGAATCAAATTATTCAAGACCAATGCCCATATTTAAATATGGCATAATCAAGATCAATATTTTGTAATCTCATTCAAAACACATATATGTTTTTTTTTAATAATTGCATAAAAAATAATAACATTCTTATTCATAAAATGCACAAAACAAAACTTCTAATTAGTGAACTAAGAAAAGTTTTGATAAATTTTAAATATTAAGACTAATTTATTCCCAAGCATTCAAGTTGAAACATAAATAAAACAAGTTTATCAGAAAATAAAAGGGGCCATTACATAAAAGGGCACCCAAAACATTGTTATTTACAAATCAAACACCCTCGTTCATCCATTTTTCAAGATCTCTTTAAAATATCAAAGGTCATGATAAAAGCCCGACTTATACTTTTTATTTTATCTTGACCACTGATATTCGAGATGAAAGAGGAGGGTTGATTTGTAAGTAGCAATGTTTTGGATGCCATGTATGACACCTCCTCATTGGAATACTGATACATCACTATTCCTGAGGTAATATTTTTTCCTGTATGTCATCGTCCGTAATAAGTTAGTGAGTTGAGCTTATCAGCTGAATACAATATAAACCTATATATATAATAAAACTTCAACATTTCAAATTTACACTCACTTTATCATTTGCCTCTTGCAATTATAAAGATTATTTGCATGCAAACTGCAAACTTTCCGACCACGCTTCTCATTACAAGGAAATAAATTCAACAAAATTTGTGAGCACTGTACGCTCAACTGTCTCCCTCCTTTTTCCCGTTTTTTCGCCTTATGTTTTCCTTGGCATGGGGTAGCCCTTGCTGGAATAACATGGTAAGGGTCAATAGTGGGGACATGACATTATAACTTGAATTTATATATACTAACACATCCATGTTTTTTTTTTCCTGATTTTCTTTTCTAGTGTAATTTTTTTTCATTTATTATTACTTTCAATGTTAAGTTTTTTATTGGGATGTGTAGATCAAAAATGTGTCTGCACGAATTTCAAAGAAATACGAATGTTAAGAGAGAAGATGAGGTCCAAGCCCAAAATCCTAAAAGCAAACCTATGACACAATTAACCCAACTAGAAATTAAATTAAATTAATTAAGCTCAAAAAAAAAATAAAAGGACAAAACATGAACACTTAACCAAAATGACTAACACTTGGCACTTTGGTCAAACCAACCAAAGCCCAATTCAAAAAAGGCTGAGACCAGGGAATGATTGAACTCCAACCACCAAACAGGCTTCCCACCAAGGGAAAAAGATAAAAATGTGATTTTTAACTTCTTAGCTCCATGGTGTATCACAATATAGAACAACTTTTCCTAGAGATTCTTATTAAAATGCTTTCCACCATCCAAAATAGCAAAACTTAGGAATAACATCACTTCATTTAGCTAATTTGATGGGGATTCCAATTAAGAAGCCTGAGAAATGTTTCAAGAACTCTTTAGGAAATGTCTACACCATGTGTCACTTGACTAGCTAGTTATTCAAACCTTTTGTAATGAGTTGGTAGGATCTCTTAGGTCCATCGTAGATGCAACAACTGAAGGATCTCTTATGACAAACATATATGAGGAGCATATATCCTCATGGAGGTGGTGGCAACAATAACTCCCATTGACCATATTTTACCCTATGAAAATTGTCAGCATACATTATACAGACGTATTATCCTTTTTGACATCTTAAGTGATTTCTATCTCTAAGAAGTTAAATCACCTAGGGTTGAATTCATCTCCAGGATCATTAATCATAGAGGTGAATGCTTATGGACAACTGATGAATCCTACTACTTTGCTTATAGAATCCATGACCACCATCACTAATAGGATCAATAACCCATATTCCATTACTACAACCCAGATTAAAAGGATCACCCTAATTTTAGCCAAAGCTACAGTAACCAAGATGTAAGAATCCAACAATGAAGGAACAACCAATCTAATCCAGTTGGAAATTGGATTAATTAGAGTAGTGAAAACTTAGTCTCCTAGATTCACTTCTAATCCCCATTTTAGAGTGAAAATTGTCACTCTAAGAAGTAGTATTGAGCAGGGGGAATCAAATTCAAATTCATGTTGCAACCATAAGGAATATTGAAATAGAAATTGGGAAAATAACTAACTTAGTGAGTTAGAATCCCAAGGGACATTATCGAGAAACATAGAGGCGAATCCAAATGACCAAAATGTGGAGCACTGTAATGATAATGACTTAGAAATGGGAAGGTGCTTGAGGAGTCTAGAATGAAAAAAACCTAGAATAAAGGAGGTCAAATCTGAGCTTGTTAGATTTGTTGAAAAACTTACTCCAAACTTAGGAAAAAAATACCTTTACCACTTAGGATATAACTGGAGAGACCACCACCATCTTTTTATCGAAGGTTGATTAAACAAAAACTGAACAAAAAATTCTCAAAGTTCTTTAATATGTTCAAGAAGCTCATTAATGACATTACATTTGTTGAAGCACTTGAACATATGCCCAGTTACATGAGATTTATGAAGGAGCTTTTGAGAAAGAAATGTAAATTTTCAAACTTTAAAATTGTCGTGCTATCATTCAAAGAAAACTCACATGAAATTGAACGATCTGAATAGTTTTGTCTTTCCTTGTACTATCGAAGATCATTTTATTGGAAAGACGTTTTGTGACTCTCGGGCTAGCATAAACATAATGTCTTTCTCATTGTTTGAAATTTTAGGACCGGAAGAGCTTGAAGTTACCATTGCGATCCTTCAATTAATTGACCATTCTTTATCATTTCTTGGAAGGTTATAGAAAATGTCCTAGTTAAATTAGAAAAAAATCATCTTTTCTATTGATTATTTTGGATATGAAGGAAAATATTGAGATCCCAATTATTTTGGACAATGTTTTCTTGTAAATGGTATGAAATATATTGACTTACAGAATGAGGAGCTAAACACTAGGACACATAATGAAGAATTGATTTTTTCAGATTCATGTTCTTATACTTCCCCTTACTTATATCCCTAATCAATGTTTGAAAGTAAAAATAGAAAGGTTGCAATAAATTTTAAAAGAGAATTTGGAAAAGAAAGTCTTGATATTTCAAAAAGAGGAATATAAATTATCAAAACAAAATTGGTTAAGAGAGTCTCAAGGATATTTTAAACAATGAATGAAAAATCAGAGATTAATAAATTAGATAGATGATCCTAGAGAAAAATCTTAAAGGAGTTTTATCTGAAATTATCTAGTTGAGAATGTAAAACCAAATATTACTTGGGAGGCAACCCAAGCATTATCTTGTATTTTTTATGCTATGTGCGGCTTGGTTAATTTGAAGATGTTAAACTAGACATTTTTTTAAGGGAAAAGACTAAGCCTAACAACATCAATAGAGACAATGTTATGGAAAAATATAGTGCATAATTCAAGAAAGACTGCTAAATAAAGATTAGGATCTTCCATGGGTGTCCTCCAAAATTGGTTATTTTATGCCATTTGAATGATGGTGGGTTTAATTTTGAATGAATTAGCTTCTACGTCAGGGGTGTTGACAGTTAAGTGAATTTATCTATCGTTGTGTTTGTAAATTTCTTAAGTGGTCTAGTCATGCCATGGGGTTTGTTTTCGTCTTGGGCTAATTGTATCATCTCTTATAGTCTATTTTTTAATATTTTAAGTTTTCTGACTTTTTCTTACTATTTTTTGTAGTTCATTGCACACACAACTAGGTTAACTAGTGAAGTGCTCCTAGGTATATTTTTTCTTACAAGTCACAAACACACCAATAAAAACAAGGAAATTAAATAGACCAACGTGCTGAAATGACAACGAAAGCAAACAAACACAACATTCACAATAAGGAAAAAGCAAGCAAACTTATACATTAATCAAACAAGAAAACAAGAAACGTACAACAAGCAAAGTTGTTTTGTTAAATTTTTTTTTGACACAAGAAATAAAAATAACATGCAAATGATGTGTGACACTATCGTTTTCAAGCCTAGAGAATAATGGTTCGATTAAATTTTTTCTAATTTAGAAATCAACGTTGCTCCTCAACAATGGTTCCAAAAATGTAATACAAATCACTATAGTGAAACACTAGCAAATCACACAAGTATACGTGTCATACAAGTAGTATACAAAAGTGAGTTACATGTATCGATCCTACATGAAGCAAATTAAATCCCAAAATGAAAAAGATTCTAGTCTACTTAAACTTGTCCTAGCTTGAATGTCCAAAATTTTATTTTAAGTAAAAGCGACTACCCTAATTTCTTAAAGTGAAAAAACCTAGGCAAAAAGAGTAGCATTTCAAGAGAGAGAGAGAGATGTAAAGTGCAAGAGAATTCTCCCTTGAATTGAACTTGCAAAAATCAAGGATTAAATTTGTGATTCAAGTGTAAATGTCAAACATAAGAACACTCTTCCTTGCCCCCTTCTGGACATCTAAGAAAGGTTGGCAAGTGCGCTAATTTAGTTCCTTAAATTCAGGGCACAACACAAGATTAAATTCTCCCTAGAAGTTTGTACAAATCTAAAGGAAATATCCCTATTACCCTAAATTTTTTTAGTTAACCTAATCATTCTACTAAGTAATCTTTTGAATCTCAAAATTTATGATGAGTTTTATCGATTCACTTAGCCATAATGAATGTAAATTATGATTACAATGTGAATACAATATTATATTTAAATTCCATCACAAATCACACAAAACAATTCAATCCTATCATTCTTACAATACCAATCTAAAGGAGACTTAATGAATTACTCACTATACATGCTTGTGAACAATGCAATTAAAAGTTTATTGAAATGAAACATCAAATCACAAAATTTTATTAGATTGAGACTTTGAATACACAAAAATACCACAACTTATATCAATCCTTCTAATTGAAGATTGTACAAGCATCACACATTACTCACTAACTCTTAAAGTCACTCTCCTTAATTTCTGGGGTACAAGGCACCCGGGAATCCAAATATGGTGTATGGGTGCCTATTTAGCTATCCCCTAGCACCTTGGTGCACAAGATTGGTGCCTTGGAGCCCGGGTTTTGCAAGGGGGATCGGGGCAGCCCGATTCAACCTGATTCAGTCATTTTGAGTATGTTTCTTCTCATTTGCTTCTTGAACTGTTTAATCACATTTACATTGCATCAAAAATCTTGCATACAATGAAAAGCATAACAAATATATAAATAAAGATAAAAA
>NEWO01000004.1:326250-362882 GCA_003013225.1 Phalaenopsis aphrodite
AACATGTGGCCTCTCATATCACATGAAAACTAATAATTAGTTTACCTTTGAAAGTGAAATACACATTTTAATCCATAGGGCTGCACACCACAAAATCTAATAGACAGCATCACCCCCAAAATCTAGTGCAAAGCCAAGAAAGTGATACAAAACAAATTACCAAAACATGTATTACAGTCACATAACATGGATTGCACATCACAATATAGCAAAGTTATAGTAGGATAACCCAGACATATAACACAACCAATACCATACCAGACAGAGAACCCACTCGTTATACTTTTGCAAAGCTAACACCTGTGAGCAAAGACCAACACTTATACATAACAAACCAAAAAAACTAAAAACGAAGTAACCATCCACAAATTCAAAGTTATTGCATGGAATGCAAAACCCAAATCACATGGATTGCATACCCTAAACCAACAATCAAACTCGCTAATACAAAGAAGTTCGTAACATCAAAATTCGATGACATAGAAGAAAAAAAACAAAAATAATAAAAAACAAAAGATTCTTCATGTGTCCCTAAACAAAAGAAAAAGTCCGAGATGCATGCAGATGATAAGCAACGAAGACAGGGGAGAAGCCCAAACCCCTCTCACTAGTATGCCCTAACTCGGACGCTCACAACAAAGACGGGGAGAAGCCAAAACCGAAGGTAAATATCACAAAAAAAAACCAAAAAAAAAAAAAAAAGTATAAACGACTTATGGTCATCTGATTAGGGTTGTCAAAACGACTCTTTATTCGTGAACAGCTTGTGTTCGGCTCTCTAAACAACCAAGCCGAACACGAACCCACCTTCTGAGCTCAAAATATTTACACCCCTACTTATATCTACTTAAATTAACTTTAAAAAAAAAAACATATTGAACCTATGTTTTACAGAAATAAAAGATTATCTCATTCTAAAAGTCTTTAATTAGTGCTTCTGTTGTTAACATAATTAGTAATTAGGAAGATTTACAATCGTACCACTCAATTCTTATCTAATTACATACCTAACACGTAAACCACAATTTTTACATCTATACCACCTTACCTATGCATGAAAGGTTCATTCCACTTTTAAAAAGTTAAAATGGCAACTTTGGGTGGTATAAATGTAAAAATTAGTGCGTAGGTGTTAGACATGTAAATACCTAGGAATTGGGTGGTATGTATGTGATGAAATAGAGAGATGCCATAACTCAATATAAAAGGTAAAATAAATTTATTTTAATCAAAATTTATATTTATATATTATATAAAAAAAACCTATTTTAAGAAAGCATAAACTTTTATATATTCAATACATATGAATTTCTCTAAGATTTTTTCTTATTTGTCAATTATTTATTTATTTTAAAGGATATTATTCAGTAGATTATTAATTTAATTTAATTTAATTTAAATTTTTTTAAAAATGGATTAGATGGAACAAAAAAATGATGGGATAAAACTTTGGCATGGAATGAATTGTCCATCATGTAAGGACAGGATAGAATGGGCCAAGACAATGGGGAGTTGCTTTTTAGGATGTAACGTGTCTCTTGCAAGAAAGAGACTGTACATAATTAAATTATTTGTCTTCACTATAAAAATTCTACCACAAATGAGTTCCTTGTTGCTTAAAATATGAATGAAATTTTAAATTTTAGGGCATGATTTTTTTAATTAAATATGTTCTTATTTTTGGCTTGGAATTCAGTTTACAATTGAGTGTGGTAGCTCGGGTTAAGCAGACAAGTCAAACATAGAAGATTTTTGGGCTTGATTTATAAATGAGATGGACACAAACGAACAAAGTCGAACACGAAAAAATGTTTAGTTATTTGTGCTCGGCTCGCTTTAGCTCTAAATAAGTATATAATTAAATAAAAAATATATATAGAAGTTAAGGGAATGATATGTTTGATATGATGGAAAAGATTTGATTTATATAAATGTAAAAAAAGAAGAATTTTGATATTAGATAGAGTTGTAAACTAGCTGAGCTTGAGCGAGCTCAGGCTGGGCTCGTGTTCGGCTCGTTCGAAATAGCTCGTGTTCGAAGTCGGCTCGTGTTCAAAATCGGCTCGTGAACAGTGTGTTCGTGTTCGGCTCGATTTAAATATTCGTGTTCGTGTTCGGCTCGTGTTCTGCTCGAAATTGGCTCGTTAAACTAAAATTGAGAAAAATAGATGTAATGTGTGAGATTCGAACCTGAATCAAATCTATACAAAAGAAGATACTAACCACATTGCCACATGAAGTGTTATGATTTAAAGTTAGACATAAATATATATAATATATTATTTTATAAATAATATATGTAATATATTGTTATATAAAAATTTATATAATTTTTTTTTTCGAGTCATTTCGAGTCGAACACGAGCAAACAAACTGTTGTTCGTGTTCGGCTCGTTTACATTTCGAGCTTAAAAATTTGTTTGTGTTCAGCTCGTTAGGCTTAACGAACGAGCCGAACACGAGCTGTTCTCGAACAACGAGCCAAATTGACAGCCCTAATATTAGATATGAAAGTACACAAGAATTTTGGGGTATATATATATACTCAATTTTTTTTCCAAAAATCTTGCTAAATACATCATAATTTGGTGCTGTTTAGGTAAGTGCGCTTAAAATTCCGAGGGACTTTTGTCCCATACATAGCTAAAATCAAAAGATATGCGATCGGAGCAATTAGGGTGCATTTGGGGTGGCTACTGCTACAAAGGCCTTTTGGTAGAAGGAGCATTCTAGATGCTTTTAATTAATAAATTAGATTAAATATGCAATAGAATAAAAAAATAAATATTTGATTTCATAATTAGAAAGGAAACATATATAAGGAAAAATATGTATCTCTGAAACATTATAATATTGAAATTAACATATTAAAAGATGAAGAGAAAATAAACATAAACCACACTTCAATGCATATGGAATAGTAAACATCAACCAAAAGACACTACAAAATATTAATTAAATGCACTTAATGAGTTCACTAAATCATTTGTAATCTCTTTGCTTAAGTGGATCATCTTCTGAACCTCCTCCCCTTCGAATGTGTTGAATTCATTCACACAAAAGTCTTCCTCCGGCAATGATTGTTGTGTCTGATGTTCAAATGTTTCTGCATGTATGCAAGTTATATCTTCATCTCACACCTTGAAATCAAAATCTTCCTACGATGGAGTTGGGTGAATAAAATTATGCAACACTGTCATTGCAGCAACTATCTTTACTTGTTTTTTCAGGAATATGTTGGCGAACCTCAGAGTATAATTCACTTATTGTTCCATAAGCTTCATATGTTGAATGCTCTCTCAATAACACTATGTATTGATGAGTGTCTTTTATTGAACAATTCATTTCTCCCTCCAATCACTTGGATATTGCGCTCTAATTCTGGAAGGTGATACCTCGTATCGGGAAAGAGATTTAAGAAATCTCGTTGCAATGGATAAATTAAATCAATAAGAAAATATTTTTTTGAATAATACTATCATTACTACATATCTTTAAATTAAATGCTTCATATACAGTCATGAATATATCAACCTAGTGACGACATTGAAAATTTGTATTCACATCGTTGAGTAGCAAATTTGAACATGCAACTATCATGAGTACTATCTTCCCATCCAATCATTAAAAACGCAGAATATATTACTAACAAACTGCTAAGATATTTTGTGTAACAGATCCAAATTGTTTGATGTATGCAATGCGTGTCATTAACTACTCTTATACAATCCTATTTAAAATATTTGTTAGATTAACCATTTTTATTGTAAAACATACATGCAAAATAGAATAAATCAATACTCTGAAAAATGCATGTATCTCATATCGTAATGGATTTCTCTTGGAGTGTGCATAAAACTAGGATCTATGAGGTTCACAATGTTGTTTTACAATCTAACCAAAGAGTTACCTCGATATCAAAATTTATGCTAATCATCTCTGTGGAGTGTTGGAATAGCTCGAAAGCAGCATGAATGAAATCATTATGTGACATAATATATTATATGATGGATTGTACATCCCGAGTTGTAAATCAGGACAATCCATGCAAATCATAATTACTTTACAATTCATCGAGCAAATCACAAAAAATTGTTCCCGACATTCAAAACAAAGAATGAATTCTGCTTGAATGACCTTGGAGCATATCACTAATCTACTTGTCACTCTCAGATGATGATAGCACACATGGTGTCTTGCAAATCTAATTGTACTCATTGACAAGACATAATATTGTAGTCAGAATTGTTGCTCGTTCCATAATGTCTAAAATTTCTTCTTCATTTGATGGGTTCATCTAGCTATTTTATGAATGTTAGAACATATTAAAAAGAACAAGCTATGCTAAAAGGAATATTAATGTTAGGTTGTTCTATACTCAAATTGGGTTGAAATTCAGAGAATATTGTGTAACTTCATGTAATTTGGATAAAAACCTCAGCGAGATCGTTTTAACTTTCAATTTGGATTATGCAATGGTGTTTGTTTTATTTTCATCTGAAATGAGTAAGACTTAAGATTTTCTCCTCCTTTGAATTAGACTTTATGCAACTTGGTGACATTTTTCTTATGTGATTACAGGTTGATGTGATTACAAGTTGATTGTTTAACCTTTTGAGTTCAATTTACTTCTTAACTAATCACTTAAGAGATTAAAATGAGTTATGATCTAGTGCTACAAGAGTAAGCTAGTGAAATGATTAGGTTAACCTACACCTATGAGAATAGGAATATTATTGTTAGGATGGCGCAATCGTGTAGAAAAATTTGTAAACACTAGGGCTTTTGCATGGTTAAGGGGCTATATGTTATATGAAACCCTAATTTTCTTATAAATATCTGGAAGGGCTAAGGAAAATTATTGTTTCTAATTTTCAAGCTCATTTGAATCACTTAGATGAATTTGATTTGGTAAGACCAATTCAGGGGAGGCTTTCTTTCATTTGTTCAACCTCAAAACTGCTAAAAAGGATTTACTTTTTTCAAAAATTAGGACTAAAAACTTTAAAATAACCAAATTTTAAACTTTCAAGCTAAACTCATAACTAGTATACTAGAACTTTTACGAACTTTAGGAGTCAATGGGATCGATACATGGACTCAGTTTCGTACACTATTTAGTCGGCACATATACTTGTGTGTATTGTTTGTGCTTTTAACATTTATGCCTTATCAATTATTTCACACAAAATACTTCTTATCTTTTAATGAACTTTTTTAGCTTTTATCTTTTTGTAAAAATTAATTTATTCATCATTAGTTAATATTCATATTAAATTAATCCATTTTTTTTTATTTTTTAAATGAACAAATTTATCAGTACATATTTATATTATTCAATTGCAAGAATATTTACTTGCAACATAAATATTATCTTCCTTAATTAGTGTAAAATGGTTGATACTAATTAAGAACTTATTTAATTATTTATTTATTAAGATTTACACAACTATTTGTTTATAATTTTATTTTAAACTCATTTGATGTTTAGCTTGCTTATTAACTCATTAAAATATTTGTTCAATTTATACAAACAAGCCAAGTAAGAACATTTACATGAAAGATTAGCTCAAACCCGAGTCAAACATGAACAATTTATACTATGTTTAAACTGTTTATCCCACGACATACTCAGTTCGACTTGACTTGATTGCAACCTTTCTTGTGATTGACAATATGAACTTTAAAAATTAATGTCTAATAGGTCTCAATATTTGACAAGCATTGAATGACAATAAAAAAGTGTCATGGCGGGAGTTCAACTTGGGTGCTATCTTGAGGAGAGAGGAGATAAAGTGACAAATTAGTTGGTTGTTACTTACCAGTGCTTGAATAAAAGAGGTAAATCATTAATAAGTTTTGATAATATTTTTATAGAGAATATTGAACGATAGATTATACCGAGCAATTGGTTGTTTCTTCACATGTAAAAATAAATAAAAGACTAGGTAACTAATAAGATGGGTGTCAAATTTCCATGTGTGGGGACAATAGATGTTAGTCATCAATAGGCTTTAGGTGACAATCCATATAGAATGTCAAAAAATTTTATGAAAGTACACACTCTACTTGGTCTTTTTCTTAATAGGATGGGAGATAAAGCAACTAAAAAAGCAAGCATCATACGTTGATTGATCACCATTAACGGGCTTCAAATGATTATAATATCAATGTTGGCTAAGGATTGGGCATTGTTATTAGTCTATGGTCTATGGCTAAGAATAATGTACAAAGTTATAAATTCTCCATGAAACCAAAAATTTTTCTACTAAGAATTATTTCCAAAATGTGTAAAAGCATAATTTCTTTATAAATTCACTGAGTAGAGATTCTATTCTTTCACCAAAATCAAGGGATTATTTTGTAGTTTTAGTCATAATTTAGTTATCATTTTATAGTTATAATTGATTCATTCGGATGCTCATTTTCATAATAAATTTATAAATTTCGGACAGTATGGTATGAGCTCCAAATTTAGTATTTGATCTTAGTACATCTGAACTCAAATCCACATGTTTTTGGTATTTTTGACTTGTCTCACTAAACCACACTGTCTTAACCATAAATTTTATTAATAATAAAATTTAGATGATCTCAAACTCAACTCTTTAGATTTAAACCCAATCACTTTGGTGCTTTGACATCTAAAAATTAAGTCAAAATATGTGTTTGATCATCCAAAAGCTTTCTAAAGCCGCATCAAATTTAATGAAGACTTTATTTTAAACATTGAAAGGTGCTAACTCACAACAATAATGTGACCATTCCAATCTCATATTAAAAAAAATTAAAAATTTATCTTCTTGTTTATATTATAATTTCCCATAAAACATTTGAGACACATGACCTTTATTCACGCCACACAAATGAAAATATACCCTCCACCAAACACCAAAATCCTAATTCCCACACTCTCAAACTCTTCACAAAACAAATAACAATAACCCAACTCCACCTCCAACTAAGCCAAAGTAGCTTACCAACTTCATCGATGCTCCACTAGGAGGAGAAGGGGGAGGAACAGAAGCTGCAACTTCAGGAGCAGGGGATGGTGTGGTACCTTCCATCGGTGGAGGAGGAGACAGAGATTCTGGTGATGGTGGTGGAGGAGGAGACAGAGATTCTGGTGATGGTGGTGGAGGATGAGAGGCTGATGAAATGCTTCTATCTGCCATGACTACGACGATTAATGATTCATTCCTGATGCAATTTCCTTCAACTCCGCTGATGAAGTAGAAGGGACCAGACATGTTCAGGGTGAAGACAGTATTGCCATCATCAAATCTGGCTATGTATGATGAGGTGTTGCAATGTTTGTAAGCGATTGTGTCTACTTGGAGAACTGAGTCTTGACCAGGTTGGTACACAAACACTATGCGTCATTGAAGAGTACAGGAGTTAGAAAAAAAAATGTTTAAGATTAAAATACTTTTCTATTATTATCATTGTTCATGAATTTTGTGTTTTTCTTAACATAATGCAGGAAAATTCTTATTTTTAAGCACTACATATTTAAAAGGCATATTCTTTTAAATATTGTTGATGTAATAAACAAATGAATGAAGTTATTAAGTTATTAGTAAGCTGATGCTACATTTTAGTGCAACACCTCTACATATTATCCACCTCTATTTTTAAAATAAAAGCATGATTAAAAACTTATTAACAAATCAAGTCTTCTTCTATGCTCAAAGCACATATGGTGACATAAAAATAAGATTAATCATAAACAATTTATTGACTCACATAATGTATCGCCGATCTGAAACCGATTTTTTTCGGCCCATTGTTTATAAGGCATTGAATTCGGGTCGGTCGGCACAGTCCAACCCATTGACCCACCAACTTTGTGCTGAGTAGCACCAGCCAAAGCCAAAAATGGAGCAAGGCTTAACAACAATAAGCCATTCAAATTAGACATTTTTCTTATAATCTCTTAAAGCAAAGACTTCTCAGTTGTGGCTCCTGAGAATAGAATGTTGATATCATGTGTAATTTATAGGCTTCTTTGAGGAGAATATTATTTTAATTTTCATGAAAGTTATGCTTTGCTTGGTGTTATGTGAATATTCATACCTTGTATGTCGGTTTATTACTATAATAATTAATTTTATTTAAGGAGATTTGTGAGTAGATTTATTTTGATTAATTACATGATTATCTCATATAAACCTTGTTTAAATAGAGAAAATGATTTTTGGTCACATAATTTATTCTTGGGAGAGTGTTAAGGTCATAGGCAGAGAATCTTATTTGGTTCCTCTTTGCCCATAGCAGGGAGAATAACTTCGTTGAGTTTATCCTCTACAGTTTCTTAAACTTGAGAATTTTGCAATATGATTTGTGCTGTTTACCTAAAGGCTTTGTAACTTCATTTTTGGCCCAAATCATTTCGAAAAATATAAACATATCAAGAAAAGCATATCATCAATCAATTGGACTTTGTTCATTTAGTTTCATTTATAAGCCGAGACCCATCAAGTATTTGTCAGAATTTGTGACCTGAATTCTGTTGAATATATAATAGAAAGTTCAAGATGACAACATATGATAGAAAGTTCAAGATGACAATGGCTATGTTCATAAGTTTAGCTTGAAAATCAATTAGAATTTTGGTTCGGATTGAAATAAATGAGCCAAGCTATGAGCTGAAACTTAGGATTTAATTTTTTTCGAATAGATTTCAAGCCACAACTTTTGTTGTAAGATAGATAAATGCAAAAGAATTACTTGATACACATTTAAAAATCTCTTTTTTTTCTAGTTGTGTTTTGGCTTATATTTCTATAAAGTTTAATGCTTTTACATGTTTCATAAATTTTACATGCAACTAATTAATGCTTTCAAGTTACTTACAGGGATGAACAGAAATATAATAAAATAAATTATGCATTTCACTATCCCATAAGATATAAACTTCACAAAAACAAGAAAATGCCATTTAAATAACTTTCACAGCAAACAAATTTCCAGTTAAACTTTGCACAAAACCAAGAAAATAAAATACAGATAGTCATATCTATAAAAACACTTGAAACAATACCCTGAATAGCTCTTGCTTCAATAATGGAAGAAAGCAAATCAAATCATCACGTAACGCTCTCTTTCTTGTTCTCCATTTGCTTCAACCTTAATTGACAAGGCAAATGTTACTGAAGATTTGAGCTTCAAAGCTCAGTCCCATACATAGATCCTTATGCCATTACACTCTGAGCTTGTTCGGATGAGCAAAATGATGATGCGAATTTTGTCTTCTTTCTCTTCTTTTTAGGGACCTTCTCAGCTTCAGGACATGATTTGTCTGAAAACTTTTCAGGGGATAATTGGAATCCGTTAGGTTGATCAAATTCTGCAACGGCAGAATTTGTTGAAATTAGAATAAGCCAATAACTATTTGGCTCTTCAATTCTTGAGATAGAAGAAAGAGAATGCAGGGATAGGAGAAAAGCTGCTGGGTTTAAGAATATTCAGAGAGGAGCAGTTAAAGCATTAAATACTATAAAATTGTAAACAATGCAAAACGACCTGATTGTGCATCCTGAAGATATAATGGGATTCTAAAAAAAATCAAATAATCTCAAATTCAATCTCAGCAATGCAAGCACTAAACTCAATATATCATCAGATTAACTAAGAACTCTATAAAAAGCCACCATAACTAGAGATAACTCCACGTGTATTTAAATATTGCACATTTGAAATGAGAAGAACTTTTTGGCTTTCAAGACCCAATGATATTAATGAGAAAAGAGCAGTTGACCCGACCTGGACTGCACTCGCTGCATCCAATCGTCTCTCATTGTCCCTCCGAGTCCATTCCCTTCTTCCTTTAATCTGTTGTAAATCATTTTGGAGTTGTTTTTCTCATTATGCTTACTATAATTTCTTTTTTACTTCATGCTCTTCTGATGAAACTCAACCCAGTGAAATTCCCCTTCTGCACACCTCAAAAAAAAAAAAAAACACAACTCCACTGCATGCCTTAAAAGTAGGCAAAGGTTGTATATGTAGCATCCAATCATAAATGCTCATAAAATACAAATAAATACACTGTACTTTTAGATATTGTAGTATTAACCGCATTGCCATACAAATCTTTGTGTGACTTCCATATTTCTTATCTACCTATTCTGATCAGCCACTTCGTGGAGTAACTTGCCCATAATAGTGGCTTCCAATCTTTCCCATAACATCCCACTCTAAACCTCTAAAGCACATTTTTATCACTACTTTCGTGAGTAAATGAGACAGCAGTCTACTTATTTTGATGCCTTATGTGAGAAACATCAGTTATTTCTTTTTGTGAAAAAGAACCATGGCATAAGATAATTGCAACAACCATAATTTTGAGGGATCCTTCAGGGAGCAACATTTTTTGTTATAAAAGATAACTAAGACACTCGCTTGTAATCTTAGTCAGCAAAGCACTAGTATTGCTAATGTTATACGAGTTTCATACAACTATCAATTTCTTGTCCATAAAACAGGAGGAAAGCTACGGTTGTGGAAAATAACTAATCTCCTCTTGATGAAGTTATCCTGCGAAGTTCAAAACTCCTCTACTCAAGATGACAGCGATCCGTCATACCATTTCATCACCCTTGTAATGTGATGCCATTGAAAAACGTTTCCTTTGAAAAGCCTCCAAATTCATCTTCGTTGAAGAGCTTGTCCGAAAGACCAAACAGCCTACACTTTCTATTCCTAATTTCTCAAGGAAGAGAAAGTTGAAGAGCTTGTCCGAAAGACCAAACAGCCTACACTTTCTATTCCTAATTTCTCAAGGAAGAGAAAGATTGGAGTCAAGAAAAGCTACCCTCTGGTTCCTCACCGATAAAAGCAAACTAGGAGCTGACTTCTCCAACCAAGGAGGCCCTTACTACACCCTCACTGTCGAGCCAAGGACACCAGCCCTATCAACTTCTCGACCAATTCTGACATCTCCCTGCCGCCTGGAGGAAACTTCTTGCCATGATCATATTAACAATCCAAAGGAAATAGCATTTTAAGTGGCCAATGATGATGCGCAAATCCACGTCTTGAATGTCAATACCACAACGACAGTCTCTACACTGATGAGTATCACATGCCCAAGTTCTTTCTCAAGAAGATTATAAATAAATGCCACCAAAAAGAATACATGATCAGCCACCAAGCCAAGTAGACCAAGGAAGAGCCCTTACTGAGCCAAGGAGAGAAATAAAGATATATAACAGGATGCAATCCATCATCGTAGGTTTGGTTTCGAAGTAATTCTAAGTATGAGGTAAATGCCCAGAACGCTTCTCTTACTCGTCTTCTCACCTTCAACTACCATACTGCAACATATTTGATGATGCCATCGCTGTTATCAACCACTACATGACCCTGTGAATACCCATTGACACATAAAGCTTCATTGATGCCCTCCTCTTCCACAAGCTTATTGAGAGGACAGGGTTACATTTTTAGATTCTTAGGATAGTTTGCAACCCTGAGGGGTTTTATTACGATGCATGTTCCTTGGGGAAATCTTGACACTGATGAGATTACATAAGTTAAGTTTCTTATCATTGGAGCCCCTTCATCCTACAAAAATTATTTTGGTAGACTTATACTTAACTCCTAAGCAAACACCCTGACCCCATACTCATTGTCAAGTTCCCCTATGTTGTGGAATCGTCACTATTTGTTGAGATCTAATCCAAACCCAGAAGTGCTACGTCTTTGCACTCAAGGAGAGCACCGCAGCAAAGGTCAAAGTTGTTAAGATCCCCACATCTGACGAGGCAATAGATGGGAAGAATTTCTAGATCAGCTTGCTCTGCGAAAGTAATTTCTTCTCCAAACATATTTTTCATGTGATAAACAACAGTGCCTTTATATTCAATTCTTTTAATATACTCATGGTGGACCTTAGTTTCACAAACCACTAACACTAACCCAACGTCATCCTTGGAAGAGCATCAATCAAACAAAATAAATAAAAATTCTCAAACAAAACCAAAACATCAATTAAGGTGGAGGTCCAACAGCTTTAGAAAGCCAACCATTTGAGAAGTTCGCTACCTAGATAAGATCTCCAATGTCATCATGGTCATGAAAGCAAAAGAGAGCCTATGAATGTGCATAGATTTCAAAAAGGGTTTATAACAGTCGCATGTCCATCATTAACCACTGATGATGTGGGATTTTATTGTTGGGTCCTTGAGAATAAATTTTCTCAATATTTTTTCAAATATCATCAGATCAAAATGAATCTAAAAAAGAGGAGATCGGCTTTATCATACATGAAGGAGCCTTCTGCTACAAGGTGGTAACTTTGGTCTCAAACACAAAGTTTGACCAACAAAGTTTGACTGACAACATATCATGCTTTTAGATGGGAAGAAATCTAAAAGTCTACATTGATGACATGCTTGTGAAGCACAAAAGGAATGAAGAAACTTTGTTAACGTTGTCGACAAATTCTCTTCTCTTGGGCAGTGCAACATAAAGCTTCTCTTCTAAGTGTTTGTTTGGGCAGAGCATGCGAAGTTCCATGTCCACCTCTTCTCTGTTAAGGGAGTGAAAGTCAATCCCAATACAATCAAAATAATTTTGGGGATGCCTACGCCAATGTTTATTCGATGTTCGGAAGCAAGCTATGCGTACGTCAAGAATGTGCTAGTATGAATCCCGAGGAAATCAAACGGTCCAAAAAGAAGAAAGTACAACAAAAAAGGGCTAAGCTATACAAGGCCAAGAGGCCCCACTCATCTGATTGGATGCAGCCATCTGAGCCTAAGGGCAAAGGCCAACCGAGCAGGAGAATGACAAAAAGAATGATCCAAGTCTAGACCGATCGGAATTGAATAGACAAAACAACGCCCAAGCAAACTACCACAGGAAAGCCAAGTAAAGGTATCGACCTACCTCTCAACAGATCCAACCTGAGAAGAGAATTCAGTTCATCACTATCACCAGATATCCAACAAACACGCCTGAGATTTCTCATCAGGGGACAAAAATTAGCCATACAACAAGGACTCACAATCGTCTCAAAAGACCTTTCTCGTCAAGGAATGAGTTATCTATCAACTTACAGTGATACACTCTCTGCTCGATAATCTCATTCTGCAATATGGAAGTCACCATCTAGGGATCAAAGGTCGATAGTCAGGCTAGACCAACCGATCAAAAAATCCAACCAACCAAGCCAGTTTTGCGACCTGGAAGCTAATTGAATTCAACCTGACCGATTGAACCGACTAAATCAAACCTAACAAAGTGGTCTGTTGAAATCAAATTTTTAAGTTACGAGTGTAGGGTGTCAACTTGAACAACTCAGAACAAGCAGGAGTTCATCTATACCATCCTAAAGCTCAAGATACCAATCTGAACCTCCTGATATGTGTCATAGCATGGTGATTGTATCGATTTCCTCCTACCCGGGTAAATTTACCATGGGGTTGGCTCCGGTCCAGGACATGTTTAACACCTGTCCTGATGATTAGAGACCTTACACTATCCATTCAGACTCGTTTATGGCCAATCGGAGTCACAAAACGCGCCCACGGGCACTACCGGGTGAGAATTAGGGTTTCAGCCCACTTTGTGTGGTTCGGGGATGACCACTATTTCGAGGGGTTATTCCAGTAATACACAGCATCTATGGGCCTTCTTCGAGGGTTATAGATCATTTCCCATCTGTTCGGGACATTTCGGAGCCAAGGGAACTCGTCGGGGACGTCCACCACCCTCTGAGTACTTAAACCTAATTTTGACCTGGCATGACCACGCCCAATTCTGGCATGGTCATGCCAAAATGACCCATTTATGTGCTCGAGACAGAGAGCATGCATAATTATGCCATTAATGTAGCGTAGCCATGCCAGTTTTAGTCGTGGTCACTCCAACCTTGAGAAAATGAAGGCTTTAAGCCCTTAAGGGTGGCGTGACCACGCCCAGTTCGAGCGTGGCCATGCCAAGTTTATAGCTTTCCCTGCCAAAATTGTTGACCTTTTCTTCCCTCTTTCTTGGCAGCTACCCCATAGGCCATGATAAGTTTAAGGAGCCAAATAAAAGTGCTCCATGTAGCATCCACCTCCCAAGAGGCCAATGGATGAGTACCATGTAGAAAAGGGACCTTATTTTATGCTTGAGAGGGACCTTCACCACCCCCCCCCCTCCCCCCCTCTCATTCCCTACACTATCTCTAAAAGAGGAAGTGGGGGTGTGTTCCTTAGGAGATCTACATCACCTAAGAGGGAGAGTTTCTTCCTGCTTTGGAGGAGGAAGAGCAATCATCTCCTTTCATAAGGAGAGCTTCATCCACCCATTCGAGGCGGAGAAGGAGAAGGAGATCTACATGTCTTAAGAGGGAGAGGTTCTTCTTGCTTTGGAGAAAGAAAAAAAGGTCCATCTCTACTCTAAAACGAGAGCTTCATCCTGCGAAAGAAACGCGACATCAACCGCCACGAAGGTGAAGATTATTGGAAACCCTATCCTTGTATTTTTCTTTTCTTAGAGTCACTAGGCTAGATGTTAGCAAACTAAGGATTAAGGCTTTTGTGCTAGAGGAAAGTCTTCTAGGTTAGGAAGATTTCATGGACAAAATCCCTAACGAATCCTGAGTCGCTTTCCATTTAAACCCTTAGCACCAAAAACCCATCGTTATGGGAAGTCATAACCCGCGGCTATTCGACGCCCTTAACTATTGACAAATGGATTAAAGCCAAATTATGAAAGCAATATCCATAAGAGGAGCTTTCACCTAGTGAAAGTGAAATCTTACGGAATAGCCTTTCACTTGCTGCCGATTAGTTAAAGGTGAGCCCTCCGTTGCTGAGCAACGGACTTATAGCTATGATTTCATCATGTTTAACCGAGGTTCCCATGTGAGTATGCTAAGACAAGTGTGGATTACTATTGTGCACATTCATTGCATTGCATTATATGTTTTTTCTATGATGTGTGTTTTGCATGATGCATATTGCACGTGCCATCTTGGATTCGACCAGCAGCCAAGGCCCAGTCGATGTACCATTTGGTGTCAACCAGCCTCCTTGATCTGGTAGACATGGAATTATTGCTCAACCGGTCGCCCTCCATAGTCAGCCTGACACATTAGCTCGACCGCTCTAGCATAGTCAACCTTACACATTGGCTAGACTGGTCGCCCCAGTAAGATCAGCCCTGACTGTGATCCGACCAGCCGCCCCAACATGATCAGCCTTGCACAGCGATTCGACCGGCCACCACCGATCCAGTCAATTGATTGACACTTGCATTTAGATGTTGAATCATTGAATGTTCTTGTATGCTTGTGTTGAATTGCTCGCACCAACACATCCATATCAGGTATATTCATTAGGTATCTCGTGAACATGCATCCTTACATGTTCATGGCTAGTAATCATGCTTTAATTGAGCGTGATACTTAGCGTCTTAGCCCATGACATCCCTGTGTCATGCGCACATTGTTTCTTTTGTGCATGCACCTACACCCACATGGTATTTCTTCATGATCATTCATTGCATACTTGAGGTGCATTTGATTTTATTTCCGCATTTCATTCGGATCGTTGTCTTCTCAGAATGCCCAACCCTTCGTGTCACAGTCTCCTCGGTATACCCGACTATCGGGTCACTGCCTCCTCATCATATCCGTCCCCCGGGTCACTCCCTTCTCAGCATACCCATCCTTTTGAGTCATTGCCTTCTCGGTACACTCACTCACTTCGAGCCAATGTCTTCATGGTAAGTTCCACCCTTGAGCCAATGCCTCTACGGTATGCTCACACCTCCAGTCAATGCCTTCGCGGTACACTCATCACCACTTCGGTGTATGCAGCTTACATTTTGCATTTGCATATGTTCTTAATAGCGAGTCAGGCTTACGCGAGTGACCCGGTGTTGGTCACGATGCTTTAACAAGCGTTGCTTGTCAAGTGGATCCCGGCGAGCAATGTTAGTTATTGCATCGAGATCGACACCAGTATAACTGTGTTAAGAATCTAACAGATCTAATTTGTGTCACATTGCATGTTACGGGTCTGTATTTAATGACCCTATTTTAAAACTAAAAAATATATATATGTATTTTTCTTCTTATGATACCTGTCATATTTTTAAAATTATACAAATAGCAAGCTAGGTCGTTTGTAAGGTGTGGCAACCCCGTCAAAGTCATAAGTAACCGGAGACTTTACCCTGAGCATTTAACTGCTTGTTAGGACACTTTCTGTTAGGTTGTGTGCTAAGCTAGAACTAGGTTGCTATGTAGTATTTTTGGCACCTGGCTATTGTTTTGTGTTGGCTTGGTTGTCCTAGCTAGGTCTCTTTTTTTGTTTGTGTTTTTGGTGTGTTTGTACGTTTACTGTGTTCGTGTATGCACATTATTATATAAGTCGGTCTTTCTTGCAGGGAGTCATGCCTAAAACATACACACACATATAACAGAGAGGAGAATTGTCATGATTATGTACTTACCATTTCCTGCTGGTGTTGTATAGCTCCTTCTGGCAGGCATGGCTCATATGTATTGCATATTAACCCGTGCTAACCCTTTTTGCAGCTTGAGTCTTTTCTCTTTCATATGTATTTGATAGAGTTCTAGGATTGAGTTTGTATTGGAACTAAGGTAAGGGTACCAACACGGGCTCCGATGCGCACGACGCATAGAGCTACGTGACGAGGGACCAAAAGCAGCAGACTCGTGTCTCGTATCTTAAGTTTGAGTCTATATTCTTATATAGAATTATGATCATGCATGCTTATGCGGTGTTTAGCTGCTTTTTCTGTTTTTCCTGAGATATGTTGCCGACTCAGCAACATCGACCTTTACATATTTTATTTGGCATGCTTTCACCTTTCTATTGCATATTTGCATGCTTGAAACTAGTTTCCTTTCTTTTCATTATTTCTTTTTTGATTGTTTCTTGTCAGGGAATGTCACGAAAATTATAATCTAGGCTCTTCTAAGGACTTTAAAAATATATAATTTTTTACATAAAAAATCCTAATATTAAAAGATTGAGATAATCCAAATTTTAGGATTAAACTTGTCAGATTTTAAATCTTGTCTCTATTTTCCAGCATGGCTCTCAGGCCAAATTAAGAACGATTCTGCAAGCATGGCTTTATACACCTCATCATACTTAACAAGGCCTCCACAATATCTAAGGATCGTTTCAGATAGTTGCATCATTTGCATATACTCGAGATAGTATGTAAGTCATTTTATGTGAGTGTTTCAAGTTTTGTAATTGAACTTCCCCTTATTTTTTCCAACGGCATTCTCATCACTTCGACGAGTATAAATCTCATCACTTAGAGCTTCACCTGCTAGTCATAGGATAGAGTTTCGTTCCTTTGACCTTAGGATTATCGAGATCCCCGTGAACGACGCAACTCATGGATTGTTGATCGGGGATCCTTGGACGTGTTGGGTCGACTATCTTTATGACCGGATAAATTCAGGATACTAGTAGCTTGGGATGGTTGGTCCGTGGTACCCTGACCCGACTATTCTATCTGTTTAGGGATCACTCCTTTTCTTTGACTACTCCCATTGAGAGTTGACGCTCCTCTTACTTTTATCGATTTCATTTGGCAAGCCACGCTTAGCTGATAGGTCGTTGTCCGTTTGGGATACAACAACTTGCCCTCTGCCCTAACGCTCAGTATGGCTTTGAAGCGGTGGGATGTTTCCTACCAGATGACCTGGTTGTTTCACCGGCCTCGATTGCCTATGAGTCACTATCTATTTAGGACTGTGAGAGACTTATTATTTTCCCTGTAGCTTAGCAAGAGCTCAAAAAAGCATCGTGATTTCCTATGAAATAAATCATCTTTCGTGATAGCCTATGATAATCATCACTTTAAATGTAAGCAGAACTCCTTGGATCAAGAGTATTCTTGGGCAGCTCCTAAGATATAATTAATCAATTGTGATACGCCCCTTTGGGAACACTCTGGACCCCAGAACAAACAAACACACCTGAATCTTTGGTTGTGAGTAACTTTCGTAGGCATTCGTTCGTGGATATTTGACACAAGCTATTTCAATCCGATCATGTTTGGATGTATATGCTTGACCTATCTTCGCACAGACGTTTAATGTGACCAAACCATCTAAGACGACTCTCTCTAATTTTGTCTGCCACTGGATCTACACTAATCCTATCACAAATATATTCATTTCACATTTTATCTCAAAGTGTAAAGCCACTCATCCACCTAATCATTCTCATCTCAATGCCTCTTAACTTAGTTTTATCCCTCTCTTTTAAAGGTCAACATTCAGAGCCATAGAGCATTGCCGATCTCACCACCATCTTATAAAATTTTCCTTTCAATCTAAGCAGTATTTTCTATCACATGATAGGCCCGAAGCATTCCTCCACTAACCAACCAACTTGAATTCTACTCATACATCCCCATCTATATCACCATCACTTTGAACAATAGACCCGAGAAATCTAAAGCATTCACACCTTTTAATAATTTGATCACCCACAGTTACAACACTGTCACTAGAGCTACTACTACTAAAATTATATTTCATGTATTCAATTTTAGTTCTACTCAAACGAAGACTTTTAGACACCAATGCAAACCTCTATAATTTAAGTTTTTCCTAACCTTTTTCTCTAATCTAATCTACGAGAAGGATATCATCAGCAAAAAACATACACCAAGGTACATCCTTCTGTAAATATCCAATAAGAGGATCCATAACTAAAGCAAAAATGATATGGGTTTAAAGCCGATCCCTAATATAATCCAACTGGAATAGGAAAATATTTGGCCAATTCTCCTTCTGTTCGAGCACGAGTAACAACTCTAGTATACACATCTTTAATGACTTGAATATAAGTCATAAAAACACTTTTCTTCTCATGAACTCCCCAAAGGATATCTCTTGGAACCTTATTGTAAGCACTTTCAACATCAATAAAAATCATATGTAGATCCTCCTTATTATCTATGAACTTCTCCATTAAACCTTTCAATAAATATATAGCTTCCATAGTAGACCTGCCCAACATAAATCCAAATTGATTATGATAATTTTTTGTAATACGTCTTAGCCTAAGTTTAATTACCAGCTCCCATAACTTTAAAGTACGACACATCAACTTAATTCCTCTATAATTTGCACAATCTTGTGCATCCCCATTATTATTAAAAATGGGGACCAAAATACTCTTCCTCTATTCCTCAGACATCGTTTTAGTTTTTAAAATAATATTAAAGAGTACAGTAAGCCAAGAAACTCTCAAATCTCCTATATATTTCCACATTTCAATTAGGATATCATCAGGTCCTACAAACTTTCCCCATTGGTTTTCTTCAAAGCCTTCTCAACTTCTTTTTTACTAATACGATGGTAAAAATGAACCAGTTTATTATTATTAACGATATTAAAATCATTAGGTCGAACGTATTTTGAGAAACTTCAATAAAACGTTTATTAAAATAACTCACTCATCCATGTTGAATATCTTATTCGAAGAAAAATGCTTTTTTATTTTCATATTTAATACATTTTACTTGAGTTAAATCTTTACTATTCTTTTCTCTTTGTTTAGTCAATTTATACATGTATTTTTCACCCTCTTTAGTATCTTATATATTATAAAGACCACCAAAAGCTGAATTTTTAGCATTAAAGATTATTCTCTTAAACTCTGTAAAAGCTATTTTTTTTATTTTTCCCACCCTCTAGGACAATGAGATCCCATTCGGCGCCTTTGTTGTTGCAAAAGTGTGGGGTGATTTGTTCTTGGCTTTATAGCCTTGGGTCACTCTTTCAAATTAAGAGAAAAGAGTATACCATACGTGTTGCTTCCAACCTTTTCTCAGTGTTGCTAGCTCACTTGCTTTCATTCATATACTCTAAATTTGTTGTAACTCCAACATTTTGAATATTTTTTTTCCTCATTGCACATTTCCTAATTAAAACTTCTGTTATGCTTTGCTTTTGACTAACTCAGCTAGTGGAATTCACCTTCTGTACTCCTAAAATGAATAACAAAACTCCTCCACAAACAGTTACAGCAAAACTAGGTCATAAACAAAATTAATATAAAATTTCAATGTGGAATAAGGATTTCCAATATGTCTCACACTTTCTAAATCTAATCTCTGACATGCATGCTCTTTTACCTACTTCATCAAATAAAAGTGTTATCATCTTCCACAGATGGGCCCCTCATAGCTCATGTTTTAATCAAAAAAAAAAAACCATGAAGAATGGGTAATAAAATAATGATCATGAATGTTTATGCAGTAATGAATTTGAAGTAATGAAAACTATTACAAAGGCAACATGTGAAAGCATGTGAAAGCATAAAGACCAATCGAGGTTTTAATAATCAAATTGGATATTTAAACATATAATAATTATTTAAACAAGATAATATATAATAACAATGCAATTAATTATTTAATAATTAATAAAATAAAACATTACATTTTAATGTTACCTCCATATTTAATTTCCAATCAAACAACAAAACATTAAAATATTTTTAAGAATGCCAATAAATACATAGTAAATGAGCGAACTAGCATATTTTGCTAGCAAAACCTTCAAAGTGTTCCACCAATCAAGAAGCATTGCTTCGTTAATTAAAGGACTTCAAGAAAGCAAGAGAAAGTTTGAATCAATTAAAATATGATTCGCACTTACATTTGAACTTAATTTTAAGCTATACTGAGCGCCAACTAATTCTTAAAAATTATAAATGATTCATCTTCAAGTGAATTTTTCCATACTTCTCTGTTAGGCTATTTTTTTCAATAAATCAAACCAATTAAGGCCCTCGTTCACAATCCGAAGAATTAGAAATGTTGGTGTAGTCTAATTTTTTAAACCTTAGCTTAGTCTCAAGTCTCACCGGTGAATAAGAAAAAAGTATGGAGTAGAAATCTTAGTAGACCATCTTTCATAGGATTTAACTTAGCTAAAGTAAAAATATTGTTTTTCTTATATAGATATTTGAAATTATAGTCGCAAAAAGGCATTTTGTCATCATTTATTTGTCTAGCCCCACCCCCAACTCTCAAAAACACCTCCTGGCCCCAACCTATGATTGGGTTGGGTTGTACTAAGAGGTGGCTACCAAAAACACTATTCCCAAAACTCTTTTCGCCGCCTTTTGAACACCCACATCAAGGAGATCACCACCCCAAATTATTCCCCTCCCTAATTATGTCACTGCCTCTAAACGAGATAATTTAGCCATAAAAAAATTTAAAATATAAATTACGTAAAGATAATCGACAAAAATAATAACATAGTTCATTAAGATGATAAGATTAAAACAACATATGGCAATTTTGAAAAGGAAAAGGATCAAATTGCTCTCAAGGTAAAAACTATGAACACACTTTTGTAACCCTTATGTATATGATTGACAAAAGCATTGGGCATTTCAATCTAAGAAATTGCTAAGCAATTTGGCAAATCTAAGTCATTATTAAGCTTTAAAGCACCATTTCAACTAAAAGCTATTTAAAAAGTTGACCATGCAATTAATATCGTTCATGAGACAAGAGGTTTGCAGTGAATGAACTCAAATTGTTGTTTGGAAAAGTAGTTCTGCTCCACGCACCCTGAACCCAAATGAAACACAATCATCGCATATCACTGCAGTCATTACAGTAGACTAAGGAAAAGGCGCCTTTATTGTACTTCACTTTTTATATCCTTAAAATGAAGAAAAGAGTTGGTCAGGATTGGCTAGGTCTGTGTGGACAAATTAAACGAAATCAGAATACTTTTAGGTCCCACGCTTATTGGCTATTGAAATAGCACATTAACTGAAAAGTAATGTGTCTAAAGATTAATTTACGTTATCAAGCTATATATAAATTAAAAAAGGAGAATAAGAGAATACATTTTGTATAAAATAAGCATACAAAACAGGAAAATATAGATAAGAAATAATTAAAACCAAAAAATAATTAAAAAAACAATATAAGAAAACAGGTAAATATAGAAGAGAAAAAATTAAAAAATGAAAAAATAATTAATTAAACAATAGAAAACAACACCAAGGAGTATGTTTATCTTCTCGAAAAATCAAACGCCATCTAATTGTAAGCCAATTTTCACTCCAATATTAAAATTCATATCCCCAACCCATATTTTTCATTTTTATCAAATTTCCATTGGTTTGATTGTGGCACGCATAAATGCATCCATTCGGTAGTTCAAAAAATCCCTTGGGTACTAGTATTGTAAGCAGCAAGATTTTAAGTGATGTATGTAAATATCCCTTTTTTTTTCCTTCCAATACTAATCATTCACAAATTTCTACCAAGTTGATACCTGAAATCCAAATTGTTTGGTTGATAGATGATAAATCTCTCCGAATCAAGATGAAATATTTCTATGAGGAATTAATGTATTACAGTTTTAAGGTATACTTCAATAAATTGAGAAATACTCAAGAATCATATGGTAAATAGAGGACAATCATCAACTATCAAACTACTCATATTTACAACTCCACAAGTAAATTTATGGGAAAGAAGAGAAGAAGAGAATATACCATGAGAAGCCCAAGAAAGCCCCCTTGATTCCCCAAGAACTCCAGAAGAAAAATCTGATGCTGTATTAAATTCAGCCATCTGAAAAACCTCAAAAGTGCAATTTAAAAAGAGGAAAATGTCACCAAAAATAAAAGCAAATCATTCATTTTATTTCTCTGGGCTTACCCAGCTTGGAATGCTAGATGCGCTACTAAATCCAATGTGCGCTACATGTTTCACATCTGTGGGGTACCCAATTACCATCTCAGGCTCTTTGAAAACTATAATAACAATAAAGTAAGAAAAAACACAAAGATAAATGAATATTTTTATGCACATAACCGAATCAAATAAAGAAAAATCAGAAAGATTTTGAGATGATTCAATTTATTCAAGAATCACCAAAGATCTGAGAAATGAACTTGAAACCCTTGAAAACCCCCTTCATTTTGGATACCATAAAGGAAGAAGACCCTCCTCCCCTCACACAAAATCCTACAATGATAAGAACATGAAGACTATCAGCTCATATTAGAAAACATTGAATGAGTTAGACTAAAAATGTCAATGAAATCAGATTTTTCTGAAATATTTTTGCTTTAAAAGAAGTTAAATTCATGGGTTTATAATATTTTTGCTTATCTCTTCCATAGAAATTGAAATCAAGCACACACTCTTCATTTTGAAGGCTGGAAGATGACCATTTTGAAAGAAAAAAAAATATATATTAGCAAATGAGAAGCATACCTTTAGGGCGAGATTCACCATAAATCTTTCCCTCAAGCAACTCCATTCCTCCCCATTCCTAGTTTCACCAGTGTTTCAAGTCAATGGCGTTTCAGCATAGCTTCAAACTTCAATGAATTAAAACGAAAGAAATGGAGAAAAGTTTCAGTTTTTGCTTCGTGAAAGTAGAGATAACAGAAAGGAGGCCAAAAACCATAAAATCTCAGCATTTGAAGGGTTTGCCAGGAAGAACACGAAAGGAAGATTTCAATGCCTGCATGCTCTCTCTCTCTTTCTCGCTCCAGCGGTTCATTTGTTTCGAAGAAATCAAGAAGCCATAAAGAGTTGGGATCAATGGCTCCTCCAGGTGGAAGCTTACTTGTGAAGTCTAATAAAATCACAGAATGTTTATTATTATATATTATTATGTGTTATTGTGTTATGAGAATATTCTTAATATTATAATAATACAATAACACTTCAATAACACTTGAATAATATAAAAAAAAACCTGAGTAACAAAAGGGGAATATTCTAGTGTTACCCGACCGTTTTTTTTCTCTACGTGTGCGTGATTTCACGTGTGACATGATTTTATTGGACTCCGTACGTAACTTTACGTGTAGAGTCCTGATGTAATATTTTTTCAAACAACAGAGGGAGCCAACTTACTTAGAATTATAATGAATTTATTATATGAATTAATAAATATTTAAGCCAGCTTAATTAGAATTATAGTGAATTAATAAATATTTAATTCATTCTGCCAGACCTGTTCCCACATTAAAAAAATATATATTGACAAAGTACAATTATTCTCAATTTGTTTGTCCGTTGGCAAGTTTGAAAAGATTTAAGAAAGGGTGTCTCTTTAGGGTATATATTTAGATGATGACTCCTATAACATGTGTATTAAGTATTAAAATAAGATGCATTTTAAGAAAATTTAATAAGAAAACTAAACTATATCTTATTATATTTTGTTTTTCATAACAATTTTATATGTACATTATTTCTTTGGAGGATATTACTTATAATTTGAATTACTATAATTAAAAAACAAAATATTCACTAATTCTTTAAACATGTGAAATAGTTGATTAATGTTTTCAGGTAAATCCCTTCAAAAATTGATAGAAGATGTTTCATTTAGAGATATCGGGAATCTCCAGGCGATATGTGAAGTAATAAGCAACGTCTATAAAATTGAACTGATCTTGTGAACTCATGACTAGTTTGATTTAAAATATATAATAGAATATTTCTATCGTCGAATTGGCGAACCAATCGAACCGTCATTTCAACCCACAAATCAGAGAAACGATTCCATATTTTAAAAAATTTGAATATTATTTTTTTTTCTTTTTCATCATTTTAAAATATGTTACAGCTCCCACACAGCATCAGTCATTTTCCAAATTCGAAAAGCAACGTCCAAGTAAGCTTGTCAATACTAACATGCTCAGGATTCCAAACCCCATAATGGTGTGTTTGTGTGTGTTTGTGTGTGTTCCACTACAAAGCAGAGAAAATAGGAAAGCATATGGGAATAATGCTCAATTTTGTTTTAGATGTTTCCTTCTGTAAACATACTTAAGAGATGCCCAGACTCTACACAACGTAGCTCATACTTCCTCTTGAATCTAAAGTGGCATCTACCTAAACTAGTGAATGTCTATGAATATGTCATATAGAGGAGCAATACCATGCATCTTAAAGTTTATTCTGATGTCATTGCTATGCTAAAACTAAAAACATTGTGTATTATCTAAGTTGAAAGGTTTTAATTGGCACCACAATTTTTTTGAACTACTTGTCATGCACCTCAATTAAAATCTTCTGATATGATAAATATGTAGCATCATACTTATTCCTTTTTTTATCAATATTTTTATAGATTAACTATTTTGATGGATTAAACCTGAGAAAGAAGCATTTACATAAATCAGAAAAAAAATAAATGTAAACTCACATATCTCCATTAGGCTCAACATTAGTGCATGAAGTGGGAGTTCTTACTTCACACTATGATGTCAAAGTGAATGGGCCAGATTGATATGGTGGTGAGAGTGGTGGTGGTGCATTGATGATGGCTATGCTCACCATAACGTATGTAGGGTTGTTGAGGAAAAAATAGAGTGGTGTTAATAGGTTCTAGGAATAATAAGCAACTTTATGTGCTAATAAAGTGGTATATGATGATGTGATCATGAATATGTTGTGGTGATGATAAGAAACAATCATAAAATAATCATGTTTAATCACAGTGCTACTCATTAGAAAATATGGCCAAGAAACAGTCATATTCATTCTTAGAAAATAATCATGATCAACCTATGAGATTCGACATCACCACCATATAGTGCCTTCTACAATAAAGAGTAGATATATGATTAGCTGAGAAATAAAATCATTCAAATTTGCAGATATAAAATAAAAAGTGCACAGTTATAAGATCTATAAAATATAAAAGAAAAAACATACTAAATATCACACATATGTCATGTAGTATTCTCAAATGAATCATTTGAATTTGAACCTAAAATTTTCTCATCATCATTATCTATGTATTCTTCTGTAGAATGATTAAATTTCTCATGGTCGCTAGTAATATCTTTCTGGAGCCCTTTTTTGTCGCTTTTTTCACATTCTCTCCTTTTAGATCTTCCTTTCTCAAACAACATGTATACTAGTATAAAGATAGAGCAAGAAAAGGCAACACTGCATGAATAAAAGTTTTTTTCGACAGCCAAATTATGTTGGTTATGTTGAAAAAAGTCGTCTTTTTTGCTCCTTTCGACGATTTATTGATGGTTTTAAGCTCGTAGGTAAAACGTTTGTCAGTAATTTCAGAACTAACTGAAATTTTGACGGCATTTAATTACAAATGTATAATCGACGATTTAATTTCAGTTTTTTTTTTGTAAAATTTCAAATCGTTGGTTCTCATCTGTTATACCGATCCGTCGATAATAGCAATAGCTTACATGCGGAAAACTGTCGCACCTGCCGCTTTTGGTTGCAGATTTTTTGCCGGTTACAAGTCGCTAATGCCTTAGTTATTTAAATCGACGACTAAACTGTCAAAAAGTGTTGCGCTCGTCATTTTCGGATGACTCGGGCATTTCATTGACATGCTGCCTCTAATCCATTGGTTATAGAAATGGATGGTTAAATCATCGAAAAATTATTGTGTATGTCGTTTTCAAATGACATACCTAAATGCCGGTTCAGGGTCGGATAAGCATCAATAAATATGTCTATTGGCTAATTGTTAGTTTTGTTTATGAATATGTTAAAAGTAGTCACAAAACTGACAAAAAGTCGTCAGAAACCCCATCACAAAAAAAATATATTTTTTTTGTTTCTATTTATAATACCACACTTGTTATCATAACATCTAATAAACATTTCAAGCATTTAACGAACTAGAATAGTGTCTGAACAACAACTTAACCAATCAAATAACGATATAAATCAAATACATTTATTCTAAAATATATACATCACTTTTCACAGAAAAAAAATGTTCAAATGTACAACATAGACATTAGAAAAAGAAAAATTATCCCACTTAATCATCCTTCCCTATCTCCCCATCTTCATCGTCCACCATATATTCCTCCTCCTCCAACGCCGCCTCATCCTCTGTCGGAACAAATCTAACTTGGCTTTCAACGTGGCCTCCATGTTTGCCTCTAGCTCTAACCTCATTTGAGAGAAGTGAGCCTCCATCTCGGCAGCTAATTCCTCAACATACCTAGAGATATTTTCGTCCTGTACAGTAGAGGTGGAAGCTACATATGCACTGATGCAGGGGTGAGCGTCGTAGGCAAATCTTTGCTACTTAAGCCAATAGACTCGAACCTTCTTCTTCCCTCTTGTAGCCTCCCTCCACAAGTTGTACTCGGAAGGATCATTGTCGTTGTTTCGTAATACCTCCCTATGCCTGGGATCTGCTCTCCTTCAGCTGCTGGAATCTCTCCTGCAAAAAAGAGTATTTACATTCAGTTACGACTAGCATGTATTAACATCAAACTAGTTTAGCTCGTGAATTACCTAGGTCGTACAGGATCTGTCGTCAATATAGAACTGGTTGGACCGCCTCCGGTGGGTGTGCTCTGTACATCGGCGACGGAGGGCTCATGTCCCATTTATACAATCCTTCCGTATAACGAAATTGTTAGAATACATCTTAGAACTATAAAAAACTTTAAAGTAGGAATGAAATCTTACCAACCTTTGCTTGTATTTTATATGTGGAAGCACTCCACTAGTGTGCTTGTAGGGTTTCATGCCTTCACAGATCGACCGTCTGTTCTATTTTTCTTGCTCCCTCTTCTTCTAATAGTCCAGGGAATCTCAAGCCCCAAACCTTCAGTGTAGTTGCCAAATTTCCAATCATTTGCACTTTTTTTAATGTAAACTACTTCCAATTAGTGGGAAATTATTTAACTTGACATATCCAATGCCTTTCTACACGGTCCTCTTCATGAAACAGTATTCATGTCGCAACCAACTGGATTTGAAGAGCCACAAAACTGACCCATGTTTGTCTTCTAAAGAAAGTGCTGTATGACCTCAAATAATCTCCAAGATAATGACACTTTACTTTAACTTCCACTTTTCAATAATTGAGCTTCCAAATCAGTATTGACTATCTATCCCTTATGTTTTCTATGGCTTCCAATCCAGAAAGTTATATTTTGATATACATCGATGACATACTCATTACCGACAGAGATTCCAACTTCCTCACTCATATTATCAATCAATTACATCTCCACTTTCAAGTTAAAACTCCCAGCCAGCCCAGCATGTTACTCAGCATCCATATTACTCCCACTTCAACTGGTCCGCAACTCTGTTAGTCCAATTACACCGACGATATCCTCAAGAAGGCAGAAATGCTGACATGCAAACTTATCAAAACTTCTACATCCACTAAGGTAATCATCGCTCCCACCAATGACCATGTTTTTGACAATCCTCAACCCTACAGGCACTTAGTTGGCTCTCTCCAATACCTCAAGCCAATAATACCTGATCTCACAATCTCGGTAAACAAATTATGTCAAAGTCTTCATTTACCTCCAAACAAACACTCATCCAACTCAAACAACTGCTACGGTACATCAAAGACTCCAACATCAAAGTTTTACCCATCCACAGAGGCGACTTCATTCTCAAAGCTTCTTAGGATTCTGATTGGGCTGGTGACCCGGTTGATCACAAATCCATTACCGAGTACTGTGCATTCCTTGGTACCACCCCCATCTCCCGGTGCACCAGGAAGCAAACAATTTTGGCTCCATCTTCGATCCAAGCCAAATATCAAGCCCTATCCACCACTGAAGTTGACATTATTTGTCTACAAAGTCTACTTCAATACTTCCAAATTCAACCTACAAGACCAACTCCTCGTGAGAAAATAACTACCTGTAATCGCCAACAGTCATATTTTTGCTTACTCCTCATAAGTTCTGTAACTATAAAAAAAGGTTATGTATTGATCCGGCTCAAAATTAGATCACCATTCACAAATTTTTTAATTTACAAGATCACCCCAACCATAATTTTCACATTTGTTGCATTTTGTCCAGTATCTCTTATCATAAATCTTTGGAAATTTAATTGAAGATTTACATGCAAACCAGCCAATTCCTTTATATTTACATATGTCACCTTGATGCATGAAAAGATGAAATAGTGATATTTTCTATCTGATATAAAAAATTTAAACCGTATAAACCTAAAAAAAAATTAGAGTTTAGGGGTTAGATATGTAAATACAAATAATTGGGTGGTATTTATGTAAATGCCCCAAATTTTATGATTTTGATAAATAGTTTTATTGGCACACTCCAAAAAAATTCAACTAGCCTTAACATTAAGAAAATGGAAGAGACTAAATTTTAATATTTTGTATAAAAGTTGTTAAAATGATTTGTTGGGACACTGTCAATAGTTCAATTTAATAGTTTATTAGCTACCAAACCGTTGAAAATGAAAGGAAATTTTTCTTAACTGCTAGAGGGCGACATGTTCATCAAATTCTACAATTTTAGATAGTTTATTTCCATTATATTAGAATCTATTGAGTTTGGTGATTCCAATGAGTTTAAATACCTACTCCAATATGAAGCACCAAGCTTTGTCGCAGCTGGAGTGGCTACGTTGGGTTTTCATTAAAATCTTCGTAACATTGTTCCTATAACACAATTCTCATGTATTTTCAAGCCTAAGATCTAAAATTTAATATTTATATTAATAATATTTTGATATTAAATATGTAATATTTTACTTTTCAAAAGTTGGTGGTGATTGTTTTTGTTCGTTTCTCTTATTTTATTTTTAAAGGATTTGTCAGCTTGTCTATAGTCATACTTTTCTTTTATCGAATAAGTTTATCTTCCGGATCATGTGAATGATTAGGAAAAGAGATGAATCAAAAAAGATGGATATACGGCAAAGACGACAAACAAGAGAAAGAACATTAAGAGCTTACATGTGATAAACCTTGCAAGTATTTGTCAAGTATATCCGTCCAAACAATATCGAAACGAACAAGCATGCCTACGTTGAATACCCATAACCAGAGATTCATGTGTGCTTACCTGTTATGGGGCCTAGAGCGCTCTCAAGTGAATGTTTCCCACTTGGTTAATTACATCTTGATGGTTGCCTAAGGATACTCATGATCTAAAGAAGTTTTGCTTACATTTGTAATGACGATTAGCATAGGGCTATCAAAGGATAGTTATCTAGCAAGGGAATGCTCNTCTATAGTCATACTTTTCTTTTATCGAATAAGTTTATCTTCCGGATCATGTGAATGATTAGGAAAAGAGATGAATCAAAAAAGATGGATATACGGCAAAGACGACAAACAAGAGAAAGAACATTAAGAGCTTACATGTGATAAACCTTGCAAGTATATGTCAAGTATATCCGTCCAAACAATATCGAAACGAACAAGCATGCCTACGTTGAATACCCATAACCAGAGATTCATGTGTGCTTACCTGTTATGGGGCCTAGAGCGCTCTCAAGTGAATGTTTCCCACTTGGTTAATTACATCTTGATGGTTGCCTAAGGATACTCATGATCTAAAGAAGTTTTGCTTACATTTGTAATGACGATTAGCATAGGGCTATCAAAGGATAGTTATCTAGCAAGGGAATGCTCTGATGATTTTAAAGCTCCCGCAAAGCCACGGGACGGAAAGCGAGTCTCTCATGGTCCCCACATGGGTAGCAGACTCATCATCATATGGTGCCTGCAAAGTAACTAAATCATCTCGATGGGGAATCCTAATAAGTTAAAACACATCTAGGTCATAAGGGTGGAGGATAAATCGTCGTATCCCAGACGGGCAACAGGTCATTGGTAATTGGGTCATCAAGATGATACCAATGAAGGCAAAAGAAGCGACAGAGCTCAACAGGGATATTCAATAAAACAGAAGAGTAATCCCTAAAAGGTAGAAGTAGTTGGGTCAGGGTACTAGTGACCCGTCATCCCAACCTACTAAGACCTTAAGTCTACCTAGTCGTGAAGGTAGTTGACCCAACCCATCCGAAAATTCTGGTCACCAATCTGTAAATTGCGTCATCCGGGGGGACATCTGTAGCCCTAAGGTCAAAGGAATGAAACTCTATCTTATGATTATCCGATGAAGCTCTAAGGTGTGGGACTTATACCTGCCAAAGCGGTGAGGATGTTGCTGGAAAAGAGGAGAAAGAAATGTTCATCTTCAAAGCCGAAAACACTTCCAACAAAAGGACTTACACCACGTCTAAGTCCAAAAGTTTTCTAATGACATAAGCACACTAGGCAACCACTTAAGTAGAAATCTATGTTGTGTCAGTCAGATTGGAGAAGCATGTGGGATTATCCTTGGAACATGCAAATGATGCAATTATCCAGAGTGGACCTTAGATATTACGAAAGCCCTATTAATTATGACTTGGGATATGGTCATGCATGCCATTTTAAAATTGGCTGAAAGACATGCAAGAATACAAATGTGGGTTTTAAAACTCCTGAATCTTTTAATCTTAAATTTTAATTTAAATTGAATCTTTTATTAGGAATTTTATGTAGAAAATTTATAATTTTAAGGCCTTTAATGAGTCTAAATTATTATTTTTGTGACATCTCAGACAAACGAGAAAAAAATAAGAAAAACAATCTAAGCATTGAAATGCACAATAGAAAGTACTATGAAAAACATAAAAGAAGCTAGTGTTGTTGGGTTGACGACATATCTCAGGAATAACAGTATAGGCGGTTGGACTCTGCATATACATGCCCAACCCTAGATCTATAAAAAAATATAGAATTCAGGCTTAAGGTATGGGACACGAGTTGTTGCCTCTGGTCCCTATCACATGGTTTGATGTGTAGTTTGTCTCAAAACTCGTGCCCGTACCTTATTTCTCATACATACCCAGCCTTATGACTCTATCAAACGCATGTGAAAGAGAAAATAAAGCCTCGACCCACATGAAAAAAACCTTAGCGAAAATGCCAACAAACATGCAACGTATAATGAGTCATGCCTTTTCACCGAGGGAGTTAAATGACACATGCAAGTAAAATGTTACTAAAAATCATTACGTGCTCCCCCTTAATGATACATGTGTGTGTGCATGTATATAAGCATGAATCACTAAAGAAGACACTCTAATATAGTATCATGCATATCAAGCATGCAAACACACCAAGAAAATACAAAAGTGATGCATGACTCGAACAAACTGGCCAGCAGAGAACAATTACAAGAGGTGTCAAAAATATTACCTAGCACAAAATCTAGTGGGAAGTGTCTTAACTAACATCTAAGTGCAAAGCAAGTCTCCGGATTTGTATGACTTTGATGGGGTCGCCGCACTGACCCTGTCTTAAAGATCCAAGGGATCTAAAGGTGTCACCCATGATGGATTTTTAAAAAAAAATTGGTCTTATATATGACCTAGTTTGCTACATGCATAATTTAAAAATTATGACAGAAAATAATAAATAACAAAATATATGTTTTTATTTAGTTTTAAAATAAATGCTCGTAAAATGCATGATGACACGAGTTAGATCCATTTGATCCTTAACACACTCATACTCTGGTTAATCCAGATGTTTTAACTCGCATTGCTTGTCCGGATCGACCTAACAATCAATCCTTGTTAAGACATCACGACCAACACAGGGTCACTCACCTATCGATCTTGACTCGTTATACATACACACAAACAAATGTAGATGCAAATAGTCATATGATAGAAGTGGTGAGGAGTGTGTCATGAAGGCAAGTGACTCAGAAGCAAGCATGTCGTGGAGGCAATGACCCATAAGAGTGGGTGTACCGTGGAGGCAGTGACCCAAAAGAGTGGGTGTGTCGTGGAGGCAGCAATTCTAAGGATGGGTGTACCACAGAGGCAGCAACCCGAAAGGGTGGGTGTGCAATAGAGGTAACAAGCTTAAGCATTGGTTTGGCATGGAGGCTGTGACCCGAAAGGATAGGCGCTTTGTGGAGGCAATGGCCTAAGGCATGGGTGTGTCATAGAGATAGCGACCCGAAGGGTGGGCGTGTCGTAGAGGCAGCGACCCGAAGGGTGGGCGTACTATGGAGGCAGCGAACCGAGAAATGGGTATGTCATAGCGGCGGTGACCCAAAAGAGTAGGCTTGTTGCGGAAGTAGGAGCTTAAAGGGTGGGTGTGTCGTGGAGGCAGTGACCTAAAATGGTGAGCATGTCATGAAGACATCGACCCAAGGAAAGGGTGTGTCATGGGAGTAGTGGCATAAAGGGTGAGTGTGTCGTGGAGTCAGTGTTCTGACGAGGTTGGCGTGTTTTGAAGGCAGTGGCCCAAAGAATGAGTGAGTCGTGGGGGTAGTGACATGGAAGGGTGAGCGTGTCGTGAAGCAACAACCCAAGGGAAAGGGTGTGTCGTGGAGGTAGTTATCCAAAAGGTGTGTGAGTCGTGGATGTAGTGACTCGAAGGTGTAAGTGTGTCGTGGAGGTAGCGGCCCAAAAAATGGGTATGTCGTAGAGGCAGTGATCTGAAGGGGTGGGCGTGTCGTGGAGCAGTGATCCAAATGATCGGTGTGTTGTGAAGGCAGTGACTCAGAAGAATGGGGGTGTCATGAAAGTAGTGGTCCTAAGAAAGGGTGTTTTGTGGAGGCAGCGGCTCGAATGGAGGGTGTGTCATAGAGGCAGTGACTCGAAGTGGTGGGTGTTTTGTGGAGGCAGCGGCCTAAAGGATAGGCATGTCGTAGAGGCAGAGACACGGAGGAGTGAACGTGTCGTGAAGGCAGTGGTGGGAAGAAAGGGTGTCTCGTGGAGGTAGTGGCCCAAAGAGTCGGTGTGACGTAGAGGCAGTGGCTCGAGGAATGGGTATGTCGTGGAGGCAGTGGCTCGAGGAATGGGTGTGTAGTGGAGACAACGACCTAAAGGGTGGGTGTGTCATGGAGGTAGTGACCTGGAAGAGTGAGCATGTCGTGATAAAAGCAACTCAAGAAAATGGTATGACGTGGAGGCAACGACCTAAAAAGTGGGTGTGTCGTTGAGGTAGTAACCTGAAGGGTTGGGTGTGTTGTGGAGGCAGCGATGTAAATGATGGGTGTGTCGTGTCAGTGGTGATCGGGAAGGGTGAGCGTGCGTGAATAAAGCAGCCCGAGAAATGGGTGTGTCGTGAAGGCAGTGACCCAAAGTGTGGGTGTGTAGTGGAACAATAGTCTAAGGAACGAGTATGTCATGGAGGCAGTGACACGAAATGGTTGGCGTGTTGTGGAGGCAACAACCCAAAATGTGGTTGTTTGACTGTAACATTGGGTTTGTCTCGTCGAATCAATCAGTTTGACTAAAAGTTTGCTGAAGTTAAAGTTCTGAATCATTTTTTATTGAACTTTGAACCTTCTTTGCTCAGCTTTTCTCAAGATTTAAGGCACTCATCGAGATTCATGTCGAAAGATGAAATTTTATTTATGAAGTATCAAGAAATATTTTAGTATTTTAATTTTTTTTTTATACTTTGTAAAAAGTATCTTCATTGTTTAAATTTACCTGCAAATCAAAATTATTTATTTCTATGATATTTCTATTTTAGAAATACAATATATCAATTTCTTAATTCATTATTTAGTCGGATATCATAATCTATTTTTTTTATTTCTATATATCTAAACAGAGATTAAAATAAATAAAACTTCAATTTATTTTTAGCCAGAAATTCTTCAAAACATCTCGTGTCAAGCAGCAAACATAAGAAAATAACTGCGATGAATAAAATATGGAGAGCAATTATATAGCTCAGATTATGATGAAACATTTGCTTATGAGTACTTCAAACGTAATATTATTTCCTTTTATATACGCTTTGGCATGGAACTTGTAGTGATGGCCAAACAACTTGGTCATGAAGGCAAGACAATGTGTCATTCGACAAATAGATGGGGTGAAGAGTTTAATTGATGCCAAATTTTGCTTGGAAAGAGAATTAAAACTAGAATATTTTAGGAAATTAATAAGTTAAAATGATATGAGAAAAATTGTAAATGTTACAACATAGAGACGTGCAAACTCACCTTGCCACATGGCGAGTTTAATAGGGGCATTTACATACAAATCCCGCAATTCGTATGTATGTACATATCTAACATCCAAACATTCATATTTAGTTGCATATGACTAAAATCTTTAAGAATGTAAATCTTCCACTTCTCAGTCTAGATTATCTCTTTCACTCCCTCAAATTCTTCCAAAGTTCTATGTTAATTTGCTTAGTTCGGTCAAAATTTCATTTTCATTTTGTCAGTAACTTCATTGTCATTTATTGTCAGAGTAGTAATTATTTTTATTATGATTTCTCAGTATTTTCTAGTATACAGTTAGTTTTACATTATTCTTGTTTTATTTACTTGAGAACATTTATAAAAGTGTGTTGCTATTGTTTTTTTTTTTTCAAAAGAAGAAAAAAAAATCTAAAAGATGATAAAAAAATGCATGTGATTTTTGGGAGACCATTCTTAGCCACAAACAGGGCTATTATTGATGTTCGGAAGGGTAAGATAATTCTAAAAGTTAATGACCTAGAAGCCACATTTGATGTTTTAAATTACTTGACCTTCCTCAAGCCCCTAGGAATGATCATAACCAGAAAGTTGAAGCGATGACTCGAGTAGTAAAATTCTCATATATTGAATCAAATGACTTGAACATGGAGCAACAAACAGTAATTGATGAATTATTGGGGAATTTGATTGAAGATAATGTTACTCTTCCTATAGAGAAGCCCATCCACTAGACCAGACCTCTTAGGTGAACACCATAGTCTGCCTCTTGGGATCACTGATGATTATCTAATTGAAAGTGAGATGTTAATACAAAATCTTAATTGGTGGATAGAACAAGATTGGTATTTGTGGGATGGAACTGAAAGACACTTGATGTGAGAGAGAGCCCATAAAAAATTGAATTTGAGACAACTGGTCAAGGATAACAAAATTAGCAAGTTGATCCTCGAGACCCAGTTTAGAAATGTTTTTGTGACTTTGTCTGGCTAAGGACGTTAAAGCAAACACTCTCTTATGAGGCAACACAAGTGTTATCTTCTGTTTTGTTTTACTTTTTCACACAATTTTCTCGTTCGTATTTTCTTTTCAAAATCTGTATCAATGTGAGTATATTTTTATTGTAGCTTTGTCGTTGCCAATGTTTGGTCCCTCTATGGAGTAGATGGTCTACACTAAAGGGGGACGACGAAAAAAGTTTTCATGACGTATTGGTGGTCGGTGTGACCACGTCAGGGTTTGAGTGACCACGTTGACCAAAAACATAACCACGCCTATTTTGGGTGTGACCACGCCGTCCATGACCTATTTTGGGTAAGGTCACGGGAAAGAGTGGCGTGAACACGCCATAGCTTGGTTTGACCACGTCGTCGAACATTTAAGGTCCTGAAGCACCTTTTCTTTGCCATTTTTCTCACTTATCTAGTCCGAACACTTCCCACTCAGCATCATGAGCTCCTAGAACACTAGAATTGAGCTCTTTTCATTGGATCCAGCCTCCATTAGGTAGAACAAGCTAGAAGCTCTACGATTTGGGTTTGGATAAATGTGACATCTTTTTCTAGCAAGATTATTGGCTCGATTGTGACTCTCTTGAATCCTTGCATAGTTATCATTCAACTTCCTCCGGGAAAGTTCACCAATTTGTCAATGAAGGGGTGTGGAATGTCTAATTACTTATGGAGTTCATTCTCCTGTGCTTGGTTGATCTGATCTCCTAACTTAAAATAATTGAAAAGTTTGATGTTAAAATGATGTTCTTAGTTTCAGCTAATGGTTGCTTATCCTTTAAAGAGGTTTGGAATCAGTTTTGTATTCAGAAAGAGATAA